>CM077151.1:180482877-181040377 GCA_039583875.1 Platanthera guangdongensis | reverse complement strand
GTAATAAGTACGAAAGAACTCACAAGGGTTAGATATCCCAAGCTGCACCAAGTGCGATAAAGATCTATGTTTTATAAAACATTTATAAAAGTATGTGTATATATACACAAGAGTGGCAAGCTCATCATAGAATGAGCATAAACACCGGCAAAATCTGGCACTTACGGTGGTGGAAACCTACCCAACTCACCAATAGTAAAAACTTCACAAGGGCCCAAGGAAAGGTGGTCTGATAACTTGACACACCCAAAATCAGGGAATAACCGACACCTGAGGTGGTGGGAACCTACCCTTCCAAACAAAGTCACAAACCCACACCGGGTAAACCTACTAGGGCAAAGATTCATAAGTTGGCCATAGGTTGGTGGTCCTTTATCCACTTCCAACCATGGGCCACATCAAAAACATCCATAAAACACCGATAAAACCCTAACCGAAACACATGATTACTCCAATGGCTAAAAGGAAGAAAAAAATCCTGAAAATCACGCTAAGGCCAAACTAAACGAATTGGACTCAATTCGGCAAGAAAATTCTAAGTCCACACTGATTCGTCGAGTATACCAGACGAATGCAGTAGACACTCGACGAATGCTAGTTAGCAAAAATCTGGCTAACTGGCGATACTCGATGAATCGGCTAACATTACCTTGATACTCGACGAATCGGCGCAAATCACCAAGTCCACGGGAAAATCGTCGAGTATACTGGACGAATTTGGAGTTCACTCCACGCAGTCAACACTAAGGCGGTATCACTCAACACCTGGACTTAACTCCGCGAACTTTACTTCACTCGATGCCTAGTTGAGTTCACTCGATGCCTAGCTGAGTTTACTCAACGCTCTCGACACCAAAGGCACTTATACTCAAAACACTCGACGCCATACAGTTTCACTCGACGCACTCGACGCCAAATAACCTTAACTCAACGAAAAAGACATAGACTTATAGGTCACTCAATGCTCTCGGCACCAAAACAACATTCACTCAATGCCAAGACTGATACTTGACGAACTCGATGCCTAAACTCAATGAATGTAGAATCACTCAACACCAAGGCTGATACTCGACAAATTCGTCGAGAATACCAGATGAATCTGACTTAGCCCCAAAACTCATATTTGACAAATTTCACTCAGACTGACCCCACCATATATGACGAATTAAACTTAGGTTGACTCCCCTATAATCGGCAGATTTCCTCTTACCGGACTCAGCCCTTATCCGACGAAATTTCCTTGGCCAGAAATCCTACACTACTCAGTAGATCGATCTTGGTCGAACCTTACACTACTCCTACATTCGAAGGAGGGAAGAAAAAGAAAGGAATGGAAAGCAAGAAAATAGCAAGGGGAAGATTCACCACTTTCCTCAAAGCTTCCAAACTCTGGCCTTACAAGTGCTCCTCCTCACGGATCTGGCCGCAAGAACACCTTGACTACACTTCCTAAAACTTTTCGGGGAAAACGAGGGTCAAAACCGAATAACCTAAAGCCTAAAATTCCAAGAAAAGGGAAAACTCACTGCTCACACGTAGATCTCGGTGAAAGCTTTCTAAATCTACCCTCCGACGACGATTTCGCGCACCGGGACTCCTACCGTCGACGGTCGAAAGCTTGCGATGTCCGCCGCTTTCTCTCTTCCGTGAATCAGACTGATGGCTTGGAAAGAAGATGATGAATAGGGTTCCGCCAAAACATACACGCTTATATATATATATAGATAATATAATATTATATTATTAATTAAACGTCCAAACAACCAAAAATTCGAATCAACACATATTTCCACAAAATTCGCATCGAAGCTAAATACCGATGCTACAAAACCAATGACGAAGTCGAAATCAGAATCCGACAAACCAAACTCGGATAAAAACTCCTCGAAGTCAAAACAACAAATATCCCTAAAAGGCCCCACCGAGTTCTAAAATAAACCTGGTTCGCAAGGGAAATTTCAAAAACACACTAGAAATTAGTCATGCTAATATTCTAAATCAAAACCTCGGATACCAATAAGCAATATTCATGCTCCAGCAACGATACCCGTCAACTACGCGTCAACGTAACATCCTGACGTCAAAAATACGCCACTAAAGGAATTAAAATATACATCGAAACATCAGGAGCATTACAGCCACTCCACCTAAAAGAAAGTTTCTTCCCGAAACTTGATACACAACTGAATCTACTAAAGAAGGAAAATAACCAATGGTTATTGAATATAAATACTTACCAAAAGAAACTAGGAGAACAAATGAGGACGAGCCCCCCTCATAGCTGACTCCAACTCCCAAGTCGCGCTCTCCACCTCTTAGTTTTGCCACAAAACTTTGACCATGGGTATTGTCTTCCTTCGCAACACCTAATCTTGAGTACCTAGAATTTGAACAGACACTTCTGTTGGGTACATTGGTCAAATGTACCTGATTTGAAGAAGCCTCACCCAACTCAATGATATACATCATAATGTATTTGATGTATGTTTGAGTTACTTGTGCAGGTTAAGAAAGTACTGGACTGAAGCAAAAAGTTTCTAAGTCCATGTGTCGACACCCAGAGGGAAAGTGTCGACACTTAAGAAGGCTAGTGTCGACACCCAGACAAGATGTGTCGACACTTGGAGTCATTGTGTCGACACCTGGGATGCAGAGTCGACACCAGACAGAAAGTGTCGACACTTGGAGCTGTGTCGACACTCAGTGAAGAAAAGTGCAGACAGAAAGTGTCGACACAAGGAGCTGTGTCGACACCCAGTGAAGCTGTGTCTACACCAGAAAGTGTCGACACTTGGAGCTGTGTCGACACTCAGCAAAAGTCTGCAGAGTCTAAGTACAAGTGTCGACACTCAACACAATGTGTCGATACTATGCAGAAGAGTCAGCATTTGAAGTAAGTGTCGACACTCAACACAATGTGTCGACACTCAACAAAAGAGTCAACATTTGAAGTATGTGTCGACACCCAGAACAATGTGTCGACACACAGCTAAAGACTCAACACTTGAAGAAAGTGTCGATACAAGGAGCTGTGTCGACACTTAGCAAAGAACAGAAAGAACTACAAATTATTCTAAGTACAAGTGTCGACACTATGAGAATGTGTCGACACTCAGCTGAAGTCTCAACAACAAGAAGGTGTGTCGACACAAGGAGCTGTGTCGACACTCAGCAAGATTCAACATAGAAGACTATGTGTCGACACCAAGAAGCAGTGTCGACACTTGACAGATTCAACACAAGAAGATGTGTCGACACAAAGGAGATGTGTCGACACATAGAAGAATTCAGCAAAAGCTAGAAGAACAAGTACTTGTGTCGACACTCAATTTCAGTGTCGACACATGAAGAAGAATCTGTGTCGAGACATATAAGGATATTTGTCGACACCTTGTAGACTTGTGTCGACACTTACAAAGCATGTGTCGACACTTGGTCTATAAGTGTCGACACTTAAAGACAGAAAGTCTCGACACTTACTGACTGTTAGAGATTTTCAAGAAGTGACTGGTTGACATGACAGCTGCCGATTCAGCCGGTCTACAGCAACTGTCAGAGATGTCAGAAGTCAGTTATGAACCGGACCAGCCGGTTATCATGAAGAAGGCCTATAAATAGGCATCCACAGTTTACAGAAACAGTGGTTGGTGTGGTTGTTGAAAGAGTTGATCAAGTGATTAACAAGTGGTACAGATTATTCAAGTAATCAGAAAAGTGATATACTGAGTATCAACACAAGAAGATCTTGCAGTCCAAGTGCAGATCTAAGAAGTTGGAGAGAGAGGGCCCCATCCAAGAAATCAGCCTCTAGAACTAGGCTGAGAAGAAGGATTCAGATTCAATTCTGATTCTTAAGAAGCAGAGGTCAAGGAACAACTGCAGAGGATTCAGCCTTATTCAGTTCTACTCAAGAAGCTTTGAAGAAAGCTAAGTCAGGGTGAATCCAGCTGAGTTCTTCCAAGAACTCATCAAGAATCTCTCAACTCCTCTCTTATTATTCTGAGTTGTAGAGTTATATTTTGTAATATCTTTTTAACTTGTAGGATCCTTTGGATCTGAGTGATTGTAAGCCTATATTTATAAAGGCTGAGGGTAGGGCTTGTTTGCCTGAGTGTAGGAGATTGAGATCTCTGAGTGTAAGCCTTGTTGGCTGAGTGTAGGCCTTGGATTGGCTGAGTGTAGGCCTTGATTGGCTGAGTGTAGGCTTTGAGATAAAGCTGAGTTGTAAGGCTTTGGGCCTGAGGTAGGAACCAATTTGGGTTCTGAGACAGTGGAGAAGTTTGGCCGAATCTAGTACACTGCTAGATAGGCGAAGGGGGAAAGTGGATGTACCCATATCTTGGGGAACCACTATAAAACACTGTGTGCTGTGTTATGGTTGTGCTGTGGATGTGCTGTGTATGTTTGATTATTGTTGTTTGTTGTGCAAAAGTAGTTAGAACTCTGTGAAATAACTGAGTGGCTGTCAACAAAGTTAGAAAAGGATTAGGTCACCTATTCACCCCCCCCCCTCTAGGTGTTTAGGTACCATATCTTTCAAGTGGTATCAGAGCCAGGTTCCTCAAAACAAGGACTAACAGTCTGAGGAGATCCTGTTTGGCAGATTCAGTGTAAGGCAATTCACAGATTCAAGAAATTCAAGAACATCAAGAAACATGGGTTCGTATGAGAATCACAAGGAATTGGGTTCCATGAAATTACCCATATGTAGGAAAGAGATCTTTGGGATCTGGAAAGAGAGGGTAAGGCTATTTATGGAAGCCTCTGACCCTAGAATCTACATTACAGTTAAGGAAGGGCCTTATGTGCCAATGAAGATTTCAGTATTGGATGCAAATCAGAGGACTCCAAAGGATTTCTCTGAGATGACTAAGGATGAAATTGTCCTAGCCACCATGGACAAGAGGGCACAGAACATAATAGTGAGTGCCATTGATGATGCCACTTTTCAGAACTTAATTCACTGTAAGACAGCAAAAGAGATGTGGGATACTCTCATTGTCTATATGGAAGGTTCTGAAAAAGTTAGGCAAGATAGGAAGTCCTTGCTAAATCAGGAGTATGAGAGCTTTAGGCAAGGAAAGGGTGATAGCATCACTGAGTGCTATAAGAAATTTTACAGGATAGTTAATGAACTCATGTCTTATGGAAGAGAGTTCACTAACTATGAACTAAATGACAAGTACTTAAGGTCCCTAACCAAAGATTGGGACACCAAGATCTGTGCCACAAGAGAAATGGCTAAGTTGGGGGAAATTCCATCTCCCACACTGTTTGGCAAGCTATTGTCATATGAAATGCAGTTGACAGTAAGAAAAGAGGAGGAGAAATCAACAAGGACTGAGCATAAGGAAAGAACTGTTGCTTTCAAAACAGAAGTTCCTAGAAAGTGTAGGAATAAGTCTTCAACTCCACCTCCAGAGATAGTTGAATCAGAGTCTGATGAGTCTGTCAGCACAAAGTCTAAGAGCAGTGAAAGTGATGAAGACTTTGCTGCTTTCACTAGACACTTTCAGAAGTTTTTGAAAAAGAAACAGTGGAGGTCAAGGCCTTCTACATCACAAGGAAAGGAAGACTCTTATCAGAAAAAGAGGTCTTCAAAGAATGACAAGAAAAGGACAAAATCAAGCAAGGCAACTAGTTCAAAGATTGTTTGTTATTGCTGCAATAGACAGGGCCATGTTATTGCAGATTGTCTAGAGAAGAGAAAGGAATCTGGTGACAGGAAAAAGACTTACTTCAAAGGAAAGAAAGAAAAGTCTTTTGTTGCTAAGAAGGAAAAGACTCTATCAGATATATCTTCTTCAGAAACTGAGTCTGAGGCTGAAGCCTACATAGGGCTGTATGCAGAAGAAGAAGAGGAAGAATTCATGGAGATCTTGGAATCAATTTATGAACAAGAAGACAGTCATTGCCAAGGGCTAATGGCTTTGACAGAGAGTGCCAAAATCCTGGAGCAGCCAGGACCCAGTCAGGTACAAAGTTCAAGTTTAAATTCAGTTTCTTGTTCAAGTTCAGAATCAGATTTTTCTTCATCAAGTGATGAGAATATATCTGAGTCTGAGGAAGATATTCATCAGCTCATAGATGAATATAAGGTACTGTTGCAAGCCTACAAGAAAAGCAAGACCCTAGCCAAAAGTCAGGCAAAGGAGATTGCAGATCTCAAGGCTGTTGCAACAGATTTTGAGAAATAATTTGATCAAAAATTGAATGAGGTAGCCAAGCTGAAACACATTACTGTGATTCAGATGGGAACTATCACCTATAAGAATGATCAAATTAAGAGACTGAAGATCAATCTTTAGAAAGAAAGAGAGCTTGTTGCTAGGTTTTCAAAACCTAAATCAGTGCTACCTTTAATTGATGAATTTGTTCATCATAAAGGCAAGGCTGGACTGGGCTTTGTTAGATCTGCAGGGACTGAGCAGTCCAAGTCTAAGTCCAAGGGCAAAGCCCCAACATTCAACAAACCTGCTGTAGTCAAGACAGCCAAGGCAGTACCTAAGCAAAGGTACAACAAGTTTGAATGATGGTGCTGTGGCAAGGTTGGCCACTTTGCAGTGGACTGTTGGCACAATGCCAGTGCCAAGGTGAGTAGCAAGCTACCTGGTGGAAAGCCAGTAGGTAGCTTTGTCAAGTTATAGACTAACAAGTACCAATGACCCAAGATTGCTTTGGGTTCTAAGGTCCATTAATCTGTTTTGCAAGTGAGTCCAAGTGGCCATACCCCTACATGGTACTTGGACAGTGGATGTTCCAGACATATGACTGGAACTAGGGGACTACTGAAGGACTACATTCCAATCAAAAATGGTCCTAAAGTGACCTTTGGTGGTTCTGAAAAAGGAATCATCAAAGGGTTTGGTAACATTTCTTCAAACTTAGTTACCATTACTCAAGTGGCTTATGTTAAAGGGTTGAAACACAACCTAATAAGTATAAGTCAGTTAAGTGATGTAGGGTATGACATCTCATTTGTTAAAAATGATTGTCATATCAAGAGGTCAAGTGATCAAGAGATCATCTTGACAGGTTATAGGAAGAGAAATGTCTACTGCCTAGACATTATGATTGAGAACAATGGTTCTCCAGTTTGTCTTGTAGCTGATGAGACAGTCTCTCATTGTGTCAAATGGCACAAGAGGCTGGCCCATCTTAACTACAAGACAATTAGCAAACTCTTTAGTAAAGAGTTAGTGAGGAATGGTCCTCAAGTTAAGTGTGTTAAAGATGGCATTTGCTCAGCTTGTCAAAAGGGCAAGCAGACTAAATCCACCTTTAGAAGCATAGATAACAAAGATGCTGTGAGGTGTTTGTACCTCTTGCATTTGGATCTCTTTGGTCCAATGTCAGTTCACAGCTTAGGTAGGAAGGTCTATACCCTTGTAGTTGTAGATGACTACTCAAGGTTTTCCTGGGTGTTCTTCTTAAGACAGAAATCTAAAACACCTAGTGTCTTCTACAGCTTTGTCAAGCAAATTCAGAATGAACTTAATAGTACTGTGGTCAAAATTAGAAGTGACCATGGTACTGAGTTTCAATCTGAAAGCATGACAAAACTATGTGAAGACTTTGGGATATTTCAAGAATTCTCTTCACCTAGAACATCTCAGCAAAATGGCATTGCTGAGAGGAAAAATAGGACCTTGATAGAAGCTGGTAGAACCCTACTAAGTGATACATCACTGCCAGAGTATTTCTGGGCTGAAGCAGTTAACACTGCATGCCATGTTATAAATAGGGCTACCATCACTAAAGAGCTAAACAAGACCCCCTATGAAGTAGTGAAAGGCAGGAAACCAAATCTATCCTATTTTAGGATCTTTGGTTGTAAATGCTACATACTTAACAATGGGAAGTCTTACATAACTAAGTTTACTGCCAAGTCCCAAGAGGGAATTTTTGTTGGGTACAACAATAATAGTAAGGCTTATAGAGTCTACAACTTGACTACACAAGTTATAGAAGAATCAGTGCATGTAGTTTTTGATGAGACAAAACTTATTAATAATGAGTTATCTAGCAATGTATGCAGCCCCACAGGTTTGACAAAGACAATGGACAAGCTTACTATAGAAGAGGTGCCTGCTGCAAGACAGCAAGGAGAGGAGAGTAGCTGTTGTCCAGGGGGAGAACTACATGTGCCAATTGCTGAAGAAATCCAAGGTATACAGCATGATGCAGATGCTGAAGTGGTTCAACCTGAAGTGAGGATGCCTCCAGCCCACAGACATCTTAGAGATCATCCAGTAGAGCTGATTATTGGAGATCCAAGACAAGGAGTACAAACCAGGAGTAGAAACATGAATGCTGCAATCTATTCCAGCTTTTTGTCTCAAGTTGAACCTAAAAGATTTGAAGAAGCAATAATGGATCCACAATGGACTGAAGCAATGCAAGAAGAGCTTAATCAGTTCAAGAGGTGCAAGGTTTGGGAACTTGTTCCTAAACCTAAAGACCACAATGTAATAGGAGTTAAGTGGATCTACAGGAATAAGATGGATGAACAAGGTGTCATCATTAAGAATAAAGCTAGACTGGTTGCTAAAGGATATACGCAAGAAGAAGGTATTGATTTTGATCAAACCTTTGCTCCAGTAGCCAGACTGGAAGCCATAAGAATGTTCTTGGCCTATGCAACCTATCAAGGATTCAAGGTATACCAAATGGATGTCAAGTCAGCATTCCTAAATGGTAATTTGAAAGAAGAAGTCTATGTGGAGCAGCCTGCAGGTTTTGTTGATCCAACTCTACCTCATTATGTCTATAGACTTAGGAAAGCTTTATATGGGTTAAAGCAAGCCCCGAGGGCTTGGTATGAAACCCTATCTAGTTTCCTCATTGAGAACAAGTTCTCAAGGGGGAAAATAGATAAGACTCTATTCCTTAGGGAATCTAGAGGCAAAGTCATACTAGTCCAAATATATGTAGATGACATTATATTTGGGTCTACTGAAAGCAGCCTTTGCAAAAAGTTTGCAAAACTTATGCAAGGTCAGTTTGAAATGAGTAGTATGGGAGAGCTGAAGTTTTTCTTGGGTCTCCAAGTTAAACAGACTGAGAGTGGTTTGTCCATTTGTCAGTCAAAGTTCACCCTAGAACTCATAAGGAAGTATGGTATGGATTCATCCAGTACCATGAAGACTCCTATGGGGTCAAGTATGTATCTTAGCAAGGATGATGCAGGGAAACCTGTAGATGAAACCTTGTATAGAGGGATAGTTGGCTCCCTATTATACTTGACTGCTAGTAGACCAGACATCATGTATGCTACATGTGTTTGTGCAAGGTATCAAGCCTGCCCTAAAGAGTCTCACATGACTGCAGTCAAGAGAATTTTGAGATATCTAAAGGGCACTCCCTATCTAGGCCTCTGGTATCCTAGGAATGGAGACTTTGATCTAACAGGTTATTCAGATGCATACTTTGCAGGATGCAAAGAGGATAGAAAGAGTACTACTGGAACCTGTCAATTCCTAGGTGGGAGACTAATTTCATGGAGCAGCAAAAAGCAGACTAGTGTGGCTATCTCCACAGCTGAGTCAGAGTATGTGGCTGCAGGAAGTTACTGTGCTCAACTTCTATGGATTCAACATCAGTTAGAGGACTATGGATTTCAGGTAAGTAGAACTCCACTTTACTGTGATTCTACAAGTGCTATTTCAATAGCTAATAACCCTGTATCTCATAGTAGAACAAAACATATTGAGATTAAATATCACTTTCTTAGAGAACATGTAGAAAGAGAAGATATTTCACTTGAATATGTTAAAACTGATAATCAGATAGCTGACATGTTTACTAAGCCCCTAGAAGAAGCTAAGTTCAATAGATTCAAAATTGAACTAGGAATGATAAACTTATACTGAGTTTACAGAATAGAAAATTGGCTAAGTAAAAAGGTGTCGACACATAGACAAGTCTATGTCGACACAGAATAGTGGTGTCGACACTTCAGGAATATGGTGTCGACACATCTAGGAATGTGGTGTCGACACTTCAGAATGTTAGTGTCGACACATGTCCAGTAGGTGTCGACACATTCAATATGGTGTCGACACTTATGTTTTACTCAGAATTTTCTAAGTAAAGTCTCGACGATGTGTCGAGTTATATTGTGTCGACACATAACCAAGTGTCGACACATAATATCTGTTAACAAAACTTGTGTCGACACATGTGTGTCGAGACATTATAAGTCAGTGTCGACACTTATTGCCAGTGTCGACACATGTTGAGTTAGCTGTCCCGCCTGTTCATCTTCAAAATCAGAAAGGTATAAATAGGGTTCTGTCTTTGTTTGTCGACACACTTTCAAAGTTTCGAGACCAAAACTATTGTGTCGACACTTCTCTTTTCTAAAGACAAATTCTCCAAACCCTAATGGCTCCTAAGCTTGAGGAGAACGTGAACGAGGGCTATGAGCTGGTGCGCGGCGCGTTCGACGACGCAGATCAAGAAATCCAATCGGTGATAACCCTAGTCGCCAATTCTGGACTAGAATACTTGGTTTCAGAACCAACCAAGATTTGGAAAAAGGAAGTTCTTGAATTCCTAAATGGAGCTGCTGTAGATGAATCTAGATACAGAATCAAATCCAGAGTTCATGGAGCTAAGGTCAAGATTTCACCAAAAACTCTGAGGAAGGTACTCCAGCTACCTAAAACTCAAGATGAAGACGAAGTAACTGCATCTAAGACCAGGGAAGCACTTACCTGGTGTGGACTAGATTCAAAGATGAAGATAATATCAGTCTTCAACAGGAAAGGCATGAATAATCAAGGGAAATTCATGTCTGAGATAGTGGGCAAGGTTATTCTCAGCAAGACTGGAGGGCATGACAGGGTGTCTGCCTCTATGTTTGAAATTATGACAAGAATAATCTTTACTCTAAGAACAAGACTGGTCTCAAGTGATGTATGAGAAAGTCAAGGAGAGTCTGAAGAAGCCCAACCTGGGCAGGATACTTAGTCTCTACCTAGCTGGTACAATACCAGAGGTAATGAGCAATGCTGCTGGAAGCAAGATCAACCACATGAGGAAGATGGACCAAAGGATATTTTCCAGATGGGACAGGGTGTTGTCCAAGGAAGTGGCAACCCCAGAGAAGCCAGTCACTGTGAAGGAGATTCCTCCTAAGAAGAAGATAAAAACTGCTGCTGTGACACAGGAGTCCTCCAGCAGTTCAGGGAGTGAAGAACAGGTTGTTTTCACTCCTGATGCTCAAGAGGAAGTGGCTGTAGAGAAGACCCATGCTGCTGCAGATAATGCTGAGGTCCAGGGGGAGCTTCCAGTAGTAGAAGAACCATCTACTCTGGACAGTGAGCAAGCCACCATTATTATCCAAGAGGTACTCACTGACCTAAAAACTTTAGACTATATTATAGAAGATGCTAATTTGTCTGATGTCCATCAGCAAACTCAGCTAGACAGTCAAGTTCCAGATGTTGTTTTAGAAGACAAATCTGCTGAACAAGAAATGGTACCTGAATCAGTGGTTGAAGAGCAAAGACTGTCTCCAGCTCCATCTCCACCTGAATATACAATGGAGGATTTATTCCTAAATCTAGATCAAGAAGATTTTGATATGGACAAGGATGCTGCTGCTGAAGATAAGAGTGCTGCTGCTGAGGGGGAGCAACTGACAGTTCTGGAAGAGCCTATTAGGCTAGAAACTGAGCAAGCACCTGATGTGCAAGCTGAAAAACCTCAAAGCCCTAAGGATAGGGTTGAGATAGCCAGCACTTCTGCCTCTGAAGATGAGGAGAGTGCTAGGGCAAAGAAAAAGAAAATATATGTTTTCAAAAGGAGAAGCCAGAGTTATAAGAAAGCTCTGCAATCTATAGCCCCACAGCCTATAGTTCAACAAGCTCCAACAGTTGATTATAGTGCTATGATGATTGCCATGCAGATCAAGTTGGATGAGCAAAGGAAGGCAATAGAGGCTTATGTGGATGAAGGGCACAAGTCCCTACAGTTTGATCTTGCACAAGATATAAAATCTATAAGGTTTGAAATGAACCTGAACAAAAAGGAGATGACTGACTGCTTCCACAAGGGTGGGAATGCAGTAGTCTATTTGGCAACTCACCAGGAAAAGATCAAGGCTCAGGTAGATGATATAGCATTAAAGCAAGGATATGTGCTGGAGAATCAGTTAAGAATGAATGATAATTTGACTGCCTCCCATAATGCTATAGTCACTAAGTTGAAGAATAAGACTGCTGAACCTTCAACATCTACTGCTGCTGCTAAGGCTGACTTTGATAAGGTATTTCAAGCTGAGATTACTGCTGTCAAGACTGCAATTCAAAATTCCCAGAAGGCCATCTCTAAACAGCTCACTAAGCTCAGACCTTACTTTAAAGAGGGAATCAGATACTTGGACAGTCAGATAAGGTTTCAAAAGGATGATGTCAGAGACCATATGGCCAGAGAAGTCATAAAGGGGGAGAGGGTATTAGTCAAAGCTAGCTCTGACCATGCCAAATGGATATCTAACTCCATCAGAGCTACACTGGGCTATCCTCCACTTTGTGATGATGATAATGTGGCTGAATCAGGAATTCAAACTGCATATCTTGGAGGTGAGCAAGCAGAAGTAGCTCAAGTGATTTATCCACCTCCAGATTTTGACATGGTTCAAGCAGATGTCAGCACAATGTATAGCCCAACTGAGGGCAAGGCCAATGTTCATATTGAAAAGGTTGTTCAACCTATTTCTGAAGCTCTGCAAGAGGCTATAAACAAAGAAGAGGAGACAAGGTTGTCTAAAAAGAGGTTTAGGGAACAAGCAGAACAAAAGCCAGATTTTGAACAATGGAGCCCTACCTCTAGGAACATAATTCTAACTGCCTGGAAAGCTGCCAAAGACAACATGACTGACAGGAACAAATGGTTCTCTGAGGCAGAATGGAGAAAGCATGAGATTAGGCAGGAGGCAATAGTACAATTCAGAAGGAAGGCTAAGATGGGAAAGCTACCTCCTACTGCTGTGGAGCCTAGCAAGTACTTCCCCAAGCCATTTCACTATTTTGAGAGACAGAAAATCAAGGCAGAAGAGTTGAAGAAGAAGGACTTAAAAGGAAAGAAGCCTGCTGATGCTGCAACTGTTGAAGCCCCTGTCAAAGCTCAAGTCCAAGCTGGAAAGGGAATTGTTATCAAGGAACCTGATCAGAAATAGATTAGGATTTTACTTGAAGATTATGTTGCAATCCTTTTTTAATGTAAAACATTTTTGTAAAACATTGAAGATGTATAAGAAAAATGTTAGAACAATATATGATAAATATATTTCATGATTGTTCTGTAAATGTGTCTATTTCTTGATTGTTCTGAAATGATGAATGTATATACATGTGTGTATTTCTACATGTTTATGTTTACCCTGCTGAATATATTCTGCTGTACATCATTTTGTAATTTTAATTATGGATGGTGTATATCATTGACTAAGGGTTATGACTTCTCCAAATAGGGGGAGATTGTTGGGTACATTGGTCAAATGTACCTGATTTGAAGAAGCCTCACCCAACTCAATGATATACATCATAATGTATTTGATGTATGTTTGAGTTACTTGTGCAGGTTAAGAAAGTACTGGACTGAAGCAAAAAGTTTCTAAGTCCATGTGTCGACACCCAGAGGGAAAGTGTCGACACTTAAGAAGGCTAGTGTCGACACCCAGACAAGATGTGTCGACACTTGGAGTCATTGTGTCGACACCTGGGATGCAGAGTCGACACCAGACAAAAAGTGTCGACACTTGGAGCTGTGTCGACACTCAGTGAAGAAAAGTGCAGACAGAAAGTGTCGACACAAGGAGCTGTGTCGACACCCAGTGAAGCTGTGTCTACACCAGAAAGTGTCGACACTTGGAGCTGTGTCGACACTCAGCAAAAGTCTGCAGAGTCTAAGTACAAGTGTCGACACTCAACACAATGTGTCGACACTATGCAGAAGAGTCAGCATTTGAAGTAAGTGTCGACACTCAACACAATGTGTCGACACTCAACAGAAGAGTCAACATTTGAAGTATGTGTCGACACCCAGAATAATGTGTCGACACACAGCTAAAGACTCAACACTTGAAGAAAGTGTCGATACAAGGAGCTGTGTCGACACTTAGCAAAGAACAGAAAGAACTACAAATTATTCTAAGTACAAGTGTCGACACTATGGGAATGTGTCGACACTCAGCTGAAGTCTCAACAACAAGAAGGTGTGTCGACACAAGGAGCTGTGTCGACACTCAGCAAGATTCAACATAGAAGACTATGTGTCGACACCAAGAAGCAGTGTCGACACTTGACAGATTCAACACAAGAAGATGTGTCGACACATAGAAGAATTCAGCAAAAGCTAGAAGAACAAGTACTTGTGTCGACACTCAATTTCAGTGTCGACACATGAAGAAGAATCTGTGTCGAGACATATAAGGATATGTGTCGACACCTTGTAGACTTGTGTCGACACTTACAAAGCATGTGTCGACACTTGGTCTATAAGTGTCGACACTTAAAGACAGAAAGTCTCGACACTTACTGACTGTTAGAGATTTTCAAGAAGTGACTGGTTGACATGACAGCTGCCGATCCAGCCGGTCTACAGCAACTGTCAGAGATGTCAGAAGTCAGTTATGAACCGGACCAGCCGGTTACCATGAAGAAGGCCTATAAATAGGCATCCACAGTTTACAGAAACAGTGGTTGGTGTGGTTGTTGAAAGAGTTGATCAAGTGATTAACAAGTGGTACAGATTATTCAAGTAATCAGAAAAGTGATATACTGAGTATCAACACAAGAAGATCTTGCAGTTCAAGTGCAGATCTAAGAAGTTGGAGAGAGAGGGCTCCATCCAAGAAATCAGCCTCTGGAACTAGGCTGAGAAGAAGGATTCAGATTCAATTCTGATTCTTAAGAAGCAGAGGTCAAGGAACAACTGCAGAGGATTCAGCCTTATTCAGTTCTACTCAAGAAGCTTTGAAGAAAGCTAAGTCAGGGTGAATCCAGCTGAGTTCTTCCAAGAACTCATCAAGAATCTCTCAACTCCTCTCTTATTATTCTGAGTTGTAGAGTTATATTTTGTAATATCTTTTTAACTTGTAGGATCCTTTGGATCTGAGTGATTGTAAGCCTATATTTATAAAGGCTGAGGGTAGGGCTTGTTTGCCTGAGTGTAGGAGATTGAGATCTCTGAGTGTAGGCCTTGTTGGCTGAGTGTAGGCCTTGGATTGGCTGAGTGTAGGCCTTGATTGGCTGAGTGTAGGCTTTGAGATAAAGCTGAGTTGTAAGGCTTTGGGCCTGAGGTAGGAACCAATTTGGGTTCTGAGACAGTGGAGAAGTTTGGCCGAATCTAGTACACTGCTAGATAGGCGAAAGGGGAAAGTGGATGTACCCATATCTTGGGGAACCACTATAAAACACTGTGTGCTGTGTTGTGGTTGTGCTGTGGATGTGCTGTGTATGTTTGATTATTGTTGTTTGCTGTGCAAAAGTAGTTAGAACTCTGTGAAATAACTGAGTGGCTGTCAACAAAGTTAGAAAAGGATTAGGTCACCTATTCACCCCCCCTCTAGGTGTTTAGGTACCATATCTTTCAACTTCGACATAAGAAAGATTAGGCTGCAATTGGGGCACCGAGTCGAGAACATGTCAGTCACTACGCACGCATTTCCCAACCTGGCTCGCATGAAACACATCGTTCATACCAGGGAATTTTACGGGCAAATCCAGCTTATAGGCTGACATTCTGATACGTTCAATAACTTTGAAATGTCTCACGTACCTAGGATCCAACTTGTGGTTCCTTTCAAACCTCTTAACACCAGACATTAGAGAAACCTTGAGAAAAACCATGGCCCCAACTACAAATTTCTAATCAATCCTTCACCGGTTAGCGTTATTCTCATAACGCTCCCGAGCTATACGAAGCTTCTCTCGAATATGTGTCACAGAAGTATTCATCTCTTCCAAGGCTTCCGGAACCAACAACGATTCTTCACCAACTTCGGCCCAAAACATGGGAGTTCTACAATATCTCTCATACAAAGCATCAAATGAGGCCATCTGCAAACTCTCCTCATAAATGTTAATATAGGCGAATTCCATCAATCTCAGCCGCTCGTCCCACGCTCCTCCGTGGTCCAAGATATAACATCTAATCATAACTTCCAAAATTTGATTAACTTTCTCCATCTGACCATTTGTCTGCGGATGATAAGCGATTGAATATCTAAGGTCGGTGCCCAACCCTTCCTGTAAACTATTCCAAAAACGAGACGTAAACCTGGAATCTCGATCTGACACGATACTTACGGATACTCCATATAATCTGATGACCTCATCCAAATATATGTAACTGAAAGATATAGTACCTAAACACCTAGAGGGGGGGGGGGGTGAATAGGTGACCTAATCTTTTTTAAACTTTAATGGCAGCAAACAGTTATATCACAGAATCTACTCTACTTTATCACAACAATCACACAGCAAAACACAATCACAACACAGCAGACACAGAGTTTTATAGTGGTTCCCCAAGATTTGGGTACATCCACTTTCCCCCTTCGCCTATCTAGCAGTGTACTAGATTCGGCCAAACTTCATCACTGTCTCAGAACCCAAACTGGTTCCTACACCTCAGGCCCAAAGCCTTACAACTCAGCTTTTCCACAAAGCCTACACTCAGCCAACAAGGCCTACACTCAGCCACCAAGGCCTACACTCAGAGATTTCAATCTCCTACACTCAGGCTCTCAAGCCCTACCCTCAGCCTTTATAATTACAGGCTTACAATTCACTCAGATCCAAAGGATCCTACAAGATAAAAATGATTATAGAAATAATAACTCAACAACTCAGAAACATGAGAGGGGAGTTGAGAGTTTCTTGATGAGTTCTTGGAAGAACTCAGCTGGATTCAATCTGACTTAGCTTTCTTCAAAGCTTCTTGAAAGTAGAACTGAATAAGAATGAATCCTCCTGCAGTTGATCCTTGATCTCTGCTTCTTAAGATCCAGAATAAATCTGGACCCTTCTTCTCAGCCTAGTTCCAACGGCTGATTTCTTGGATGGAGCCCTCTCTCTCCAACTTCTTAGATCTGCACTTGGACAGCTAGATCTTCTTGATTTGATACTTGATCAATAACTCTGTGTACCACTTTAATAACTTGTTCAACAACAATCTGAACAACAACAACAGTTTCTGTAGACTGTATGAGCCTATTTATAGGCCTTCTTCATGATAACCGGCTGGTCCGGTCCATAACTGAATTCTGACATCTTTGACAGGTGCTGTAGACCGGCTGGAACGGCAGCTGTCAAGTCATCCAGTCAATTCTTGAAAGTTCTCTAACTGTCTGAAAGTGTCGAGACTTTCTGTCTTTAAGTGTCGACACTTATATACTAAGTGTCGACATAAGTTGTGTAAGTGTCGACACAAGTCTACAAGGTGTCGACACAACTCCTTGTGTTGTAGATACTATGTCTCGACACAGATTCTTCTTCAGGTGTCGACACTAAAATTGAGTGTCGACACAAGTACTTGATCTTCTATCTTTTGCTGAATTCTTCTAAGTGTCGACACATCTCCTTTGTGTCGACACAACTTCTTGTGTTGAATCTGTTAAGTGTCGACACTGCTTCTTGGTGTCGACACATAGTCTTCTATGTTGATACTTGCTGAGTGTCGACACAGCTCCTTGTGTCGACACTTGATTCTTCTGTTGAGACTTCAGCTGAGTGTCGACACATTCCCTTAGTGTCGACACTTGTACTTAGAATATTTTGTTAATCTTGTTGTTCTTTGCTAAGTGTCGACACAGCTCCATGTGTCGACACTTTATTCAAGTGTAGAGTCTTCAGCTGAGTGTCAACACATTGTTCTAGGTGTCGACACTTACTTCATGTGTTGACTCTTCTGTTGAGTGTCGACACATTATTCTTGGTGTCGACACTTTAAATTAGTCTCTGCTGACTTTTGTTGAGTGTCGACACATCTCCAAGTGTAGACACTTTCTGGTGTAGACACAGCTTCACTGGGTGTCGACACAGCTCCTTGTGTCGACACTTTCTGTCTGCACTTTTCTTCATTGAGTGTCGACACAGCTCCTTGTGTCGACACTTTCTGTCTGGTGTCGACTCTGCATCCCAGGTGTCGACACAATGACTCCAAGTGTCGACACTGCTTGTCTGGGTGTCGACACAAGTCTTCTTAAGTGTCGACACTTTCCCTCTGGGTGTCGACACATGGACTTAGAAATTTTTGCTTCAGTCCTGCAAATACTTAACCTACACAAATAACTTAAAAACACATCAAATACATTTTGATATATATCATTGAGTTGGGTGAGGCTTCTTCAAATCAGGTACATTTAACCAATGTACCCAACAATCTCCCCTATTTGGAGAAGTCATAACCCTTAGTCAATGATATACACCATTCATAATTAAAATTACAAAATGATGTAAAGCAGGACAATGTACAACAGGGTAAACATAAACATGTATCAATTTCACATGTATACAAATTCATCATTACAGAACAAATAAGAAATAGACATATTCACAGAACAAACATGAAATAGATTAATCATATATTGTTCAAATATCTGTCTTATACAGTTTCAGAAGTTCACAAAATGTTTTTCATCAAGAAAATTACAAAGTAAACTTCAAGAAAATGCTAAATCTATTTTTGTTCTGGCTCCTTAATCACTATGCCTTTGCCAGCTTGAACTTTAGCTTGGACAGCAGCATCAGCAGTTTCAGCATCAGCAGGCTTCTTGCCTTTCAGATCTTTCTTCTTAAGCTCTTCAGCTTTGATCTTCTGTCTTTCAAAATAATGGTATGGCTTTGGAAAGTACTTGCTAGGCTCCAGAGCAGTAGGAGGTAGCTTTCCCATCTTTGCCTTCCTTCTGTGTTGAACTATGGCCTCCTGTCTGGTTTCATGTTTTCTCCATTCAGCTTCAGAGAACCATTTGTTCCTGTCTTGAATGTTATCCTTGGCAGCTTTCCAGGCAGTTAATATAATATTCCTAGAGGTAGGGCTCCACTGTTCAAAGTCTGGCCTCTATTCTGCTTGTTCCCTAAACCTCTTCTTAGACAACCTTGTCTCTTCCTGTTTTTGTAGAGCTTCTTCTTCTTTCTGAAGAGCTGCTTGCATAGCTTCAGACATAGGCTGAACCACTTTCTCCAGAATAACATTAGACTTCCCTTCAGTTGGGCTATACATGTGATGAATATCAGCTTGCACCATTTCAAAATCTGCTGGAGGATAGATCACTTGAGCTACCTCTGGTTGCTCACCTCCAAGATATGCAGGTTGAATTCCAGATTCAGCAACATTGTCATCATCAAAAAGTGGAGGATAGCCCAGTGTAGCTCTGATGGAATTAGATATCCATTTGGCATGATCAGAGCTAGCTTTGACTAAAACTCTCTCCCCCTTTATGACTTCTCTAGCCATATGATCTCTGACATCATCCTTCTGGAATCTGATTTGATTATCCAAGAATTTGACTCCATCTTTAAAGAAAGGTTTGAGCTTTTTAAGTTGTTCAGATATGGCCTTCTGGGAGTCTTGAATAGCAGTCTTAACAGCATTGATTTCTTCTTGAAATACCTTGTCAAAGTCAGCTTTAACAGCAGCAGTAGAGGTAGAGGGTTCAGCAGCCTTGTTCTTTAACTCAGTGACAATAGCATTATGGGAAGCAGTCAAATTGTCATTCATCCTTAGCTGATTTTCAAGAGCATACCCTTGCTTCAATGCTATGTCATCCACTTGGGCCTTTATCTTTTCCTGGTGTGTTGCCAAGTACACCACTGCATTTCCACCTTTGTGGAAGCATTCAGTCATCTCCTTTTTGTTAAGATTCATTTTAAACCTTATAGACTTGATATCTTGGGCAAGATCAAACTGTAAAGATTTCTGCCCTTCATCCACATAAGCCTCTATGGCTTTTCTATGTTCATCCAGTTTTATCTGCAGGGCAATCATTAAAGCACTATAATCAACAGTTGGAGTTTGCTGAACTATAGGTTGTGGGGCAATAGATTGAAGAGCCTTCTTATAACTTTGACTTCTTCTCTTGAATACATAAAGTTTCTTCTTCTTAGCCCTGACAATCTCCTCATCTTCAGAGGCAGATGTGCTGGCAATATCCACCCTCTCCTTAGGGCTTGAAGGCTTCTCAGTTTGCACATCTTGTGCCTTCTCAGGTTCTGTCCTCACAGGCTCTTCCAGAATGTGCACTTGCTCCCCCTCAGCGGCAGCATTATCTCTTTCGGCAGCATCTTTGTCCATGTCAAAATCTTGTTGGTCTAGATTTAAAAATAAATCTTCCATGGTGTATTCTGGTGGTGAATGAACTGGAGACATTCTTTGCTCTTCAACCACTGGATCAGGAACCACTGCTTGTACAACAGATGTGTCTTTTATAACAGCATCTGGATCTTGACTATCCAGCTGAGTTTGCTGATGAACATCAGACAAATCAGCATCTTCTATAAGAAATTCTAAAGTATTTAGGTCAGTGAGTACCTCTAGTATGATGGTGGTGGCTTGTTCATTTTCCAGTGTAGAGGGTTCTTCTACAACTGGAAGCTCCCCCTGGCTTTGATCCTTGTGGATAGGGCTAGCTTGAGGCTTCTCCCCTTGGATCTCAGCAACCTCTTGAGGAGCAGGAGTCTTTTCAGCAGGCTCTTCCTCATGCTCATCTGGAGTGAAGACAACCTGTTCTTCACTTTCAGAGCTGCTAGTGGACTCTTGAGCCACTGGAGCAGTCTTCCTTTTCTTCTTGGGAGGAATCTCTTTCTCAGAAACAATCTTTTCAGGGGTTGGCAGTTCCTTTGACAACACCCTGTCCCATCTAGAAAATATTCTTTGATCCATTTTCCTCATGTGATTTATCTTGCTTCCTGCAGCTTGTTGCATTACCTCTGGTATGGCACCAGCTAGGTATATACTGATAATTCTGCCCAGGTTGGGCTTCTTCAAGCTCTCCTTAATCTTCTCATAAACTACCATAGACCAGTCAGTTGTTAGACAAAAGATAATCCTTGTCATTATTCCAAACATAGAGGCAGACACTCTGTCATGCCCTCCTGGCTTGCTTAGGATGACCTTTCCAACAATCTCAGACATGAATTTGCCTTGGCTGTTCATGCCTTTCCTGTTAAACACAGATCCCAGCTTTATCTTAGGATCAAGTCCACACCAGGTTAGAGCTTCCCTGGTCCTTGATGCAGTAACTTCATCTTCCTCTTGAGTTCTTGGAAGCTGTAGAATCTTCCTCAGACTTTTTGGGGATACCTTAACCCTTGCTCCATGAACTCTGGATTTGATTTTGTATCCAGATTCATCCACCTTGGCTCCATTGAGGAATTCGAGTACCTCTTTCTTCCATATCTTTGTGGGTTCAGAAACTAAATATTCTAACCCAGAATCGGCTACTAGGGTTACGACAGACTTGATTTCTTGATCAGCATCTTCGAAAGCGCCGCGCACCAGCTCATATCCTTCGTTGACGTTCTCCTCAAGCTTAGGCGCCATTAGGGTTTGTAGAATTTGTCTTGAGAGAAGAGAGGTGTCGACACAGTAGTTTTGGTCTCGAAACTTTGAAAGCGTGTCGACAAACAAAGACAAAACCCTATTTATACCTTTCTAATTTTGAAGATGAACAGGCGGGACAGCTAACTTAAAATGTGTCGACACTGGCAATAAGTGTCGACACTGACTTATAATGTCTCGACACATATGTGTCGACACAAGTTTAGTCAATAGATTTTATGTGTCGACACTTGGTTATGTGTCGACACAACATAACTCGACACATTGTCGAGACTTTACTTAGAAAATTCTGAGTAAATACTAAGTGTCGACACCACATTGGATGTGTCGACACCTACTTGACATGTGTCGACACTAACATTCTGAAGTGTCGACACCTACTTCTTAGATGTGTCGACACCTTTTTCCTGAAGTGTCGACATCATTTTTCTGTGTCGACATAGACTTGTCTATGTGTCGACACCTTTTTACTTAGCCAATTTCAACTCTGTAAACTTACTCTAAGTTTATCATTCCTAGTTCAATTTTGAATCTATTGAACTTAGCTTCTTCTAGAGGCTTAGTATACATATCAGCTACTTGATTATCAGTTTTAACATATTCTAATAAAATATCTTCTCTTTCTACATGCTCCCTAAGAAAATGATATTTAATTTCAATATGTTTAGTTCTACTATGGGATACATGATTATTAGCTATTGAAATAGCACTTGTAGAATCACAGAAGAGTGGAGTTCTACTTACCTGAAATCCATAGTCCTCTAGCTGATGTTGTATCCACAGAAGTTGTGCACAGCAACTTCCTGCAGCCACATACTCTGACTCTGCAGTGGAGATAGCCACACTGGTTTGCTTTTTGCTACTCCATGAAATTAGTCTCCCACCTAGGAATTGACAGGTTCCAGTAGTGCTTTTTCTATCTTCTTTGCATCCTGCAAAGTCTGCATCTGAATAACCTGTTAGATCAAAATCTCCATTCCTAGGGTACCAGAGGCCTAGATAGGGAGTGCCCTTTAGATATCTCAAAATTCTTTTGACTGCTGTCAAATGAGACTCTTTAGGGCAGGCTTGATACCTAGCACAAACATATGTAGCATACATGATGTCTGGTCTACTAGCAGTCAAGTATAATAGGGAGCCAACTATCCCTCTATACAAGGTTTCATCCACAGGTTTCCCTGCATCATCCTTGCTAAGAGACATACTTGACCCCATAGGAGTCTTCATGGTACTAGATGAATCCATACCATATTTCCTTATGAGTTATAGGGTGAACTTGGACTGACATATGGATAAACCACTTTCAGTCTGTTTAACTTGGAAATCCAAGAAAAACTTCAGCTCTCCCATACTACTCATCTCAAATTGACCTTGCATAAGTTTTGCAAACTTTTTGCAAAGGCTGCTTTCAGTAGACCCAAATATAATGTCATCTACATATATTTGGACTAGTATAACTTTGCCTCTAGATTCCCTAAGGAATAGAGTCTTATCTATTTTCCCCCTTGAGAACTTGTTCTCAATGAGGAAACTAGATAGGGTTTCATACCAAGCCCTAGGGGCTTGCTTTAACCCATATAAATCTTTCCTAAGTCTATAGACATGATGAGGTAGAGTTGGATCAACAAAACCTGAAGGCTGTTCCACATAGACTTCTTCTTTAAGATTACCATTTAGGAATGCTGACTTGACATCCATTTGGTAAACCTTGAATCCTTGATAGGTTGCATAGGCCAAGAACATCCTTATGACTTCCAGTCTGGCTACTGGAGCAAAGGTTTGATCAAAATCAATACCTTCTTCTTGCCTATATCCTTTAGCAACCAATCTTGCTTTATTCTTAATGATGACTCCTTGTTCATTCATCTTATTCCTGTAGATCCACTTGGTTCCTATTATATTGTGGTCTTTAGGTTTAGGAACAAGTTCCCAGACCTTGCACCTCTTGAACTGATTAAGCTCTTCTTGCATTGCTTCAGTCCATTGTGGATCTTGTATTGCTTCTTCAAACTTCTTAGGTTCAACTTGAGATAGAAAACTGGAGTAGATTGCTGCATTTATGTTTCTGCTCCTGGTTTGTACTCCTTGTCTTGGATCTCCAATAATCTGCTCTACTGGATGATCTCTAAGATGCCTGTTGGCTGGAGGCATCCTAACTTCTGGTTGAACCTCTTCAGCATCTCCATCATGCTGTATACCTTGAACTTCATCAGCAATTGGTACATGTAGTTCTCCCCCTGGACAACAGCTACTGTCATCTACTTGCTGTCTTGCAGCAGGTACTTCTTCTATAGTAAGCTTGTCCATCTTCTTTGTTAAACCTGTGGGACTGCATACAGTACTAGACAACTCATTGTTAATAAGTTTAGTCTCATCAAAAACTACATGCACAGATTCTTCTACAACTTGTGTAGTGAAGTTGTAGACTCTATAAGCCTTACTATTATTGCTGTACCCAACAAAAATTCCCTCTTGGGACTTGGCAGCAAACTTAGTCAAGTAAGACTTTCCATTGTTAAGTATGAAGCATTTGCAACCAAAGATCCTGAAGTAGGATAGGTTTGGTTTCCTGCCTTTCACAACTTCATAGGGGGTCTTGTTGAGGCCTTTAGTGATGGTAGCCCTATTTATAACATGACATGCAGTGTTAACTACTTCAGCCCAGAAATACTCTAGTAGTGATGTATCACTTAATAGGGTCCTACCAGCCTCTATCAAGGTCCTATTCTTCCTCTCAGCAATGCCATTTTGCTGAGATGTTCTAGGTGAAGAAAATTCTTGAAATATCCCAAAGTCTTCACATAGTTTTGTCATGCTATCAGACTGAAATTCAGTACCATGGTCACTTCTAATCTTGACCACTGTACTGTCTAGTTCATTCTGAATTTGCTTGACAAAGCTATGGAAGACACTAGGTGTTTCAGATTTCTGTCTTAAGAAGAACACCCAGGAAAACCTTGAGTAGTCATCTACAACTACAAGGGTATAGACCTTCCTACCTAAGCTGTGAACTGGCATTGGACCAAAGAGATCCAAGTGCAAGAGGTATAAACACCTCACATCATCTTTGTTTTCTATGCTTCTAAAGGTGGATTTAGTCTGCTTGCCCTTTTGACATGCTGAGCAAATACCATCTTTAACACACTTAACTTGAGGACCATTCCTCACTAACTCTTTGCTAAAGAGTTTGCTAATAGTCTTGTAGTTAAGATGGGCTAGCCTCTTGTGCCATTTGACACAATGAGTGACTGTCTCATCAGCTACAAGACAAACTGGAGAACCAATGTTCTCAACCATAATGTCTAGGCAGTAGACATTCCTCTTCCTATAACCTGTCAAAATGATCTCTTGATCACTTGACCTCTTGATATGACAACCATTTTTAATAAATGAGATGTCATACCCTACATCACTTAATTGACTTATACTTATTAGGTTGTGTTTCAACCCTTTAACATAAGCCACTTGAGTAATGGTAACCAAGTTGCTAGAAATGTTACCAAATCCTTTGATGATTCCTTTTTCAGAACCACCAAAGGTGACTTTTGGACCATCTTTTATTGGTATGTAGTCCTTTAGTAATCCTCTAATTCCAGTCATATGTCTGGAACATCCACTGTCCAAGTACCATGTTGGGGTATGACCACTTGGACTCACCTGCAAAACAGATTAATGAACCTTAGAACCCAAAGAATTCTTGGGTCCTTGGTACTTGTTAGTTTGCAATCTGACAAAGCTACCTACTGGCTTTCCAACAGGTAGTTTGGTACTCACTTTGGCACTAGCATTGTGCCAACAGTCCACTGCAAAATGGCCAACTTTGCCACAGCACTAGCATTCAAACTTATTATACATTTGCTTAGGTACTGTCTTTGCTGTCTTATCTACATCAGACTTGTTGAATGTTGGGGCTTTGCCCTTGGACTTGGGCTTGGACTGCTCAGTCCTTGCAGGTCTAATAAAACCCAGTCCAGCCTTGCCTTTATGATGAACAAATTCATCAATTAAAGGTAGCACTGACTTATGTTTAGAAAACCTAGCAACAAGCTCTCTCTCTTTCTGAAGATTGATCTCCAGACTCTTGATTTGATCATTCTTAAAGGTGATAGTCCCCATCTGAATCACTGTTATGTGTTTCAGCCTGGCTATCTCATTAAGCTTTTGATCAAATTGCTTCTCAGAATCTGTTGCAGCAGCTTTTAGATCAGCAATTTCCTTTGCCTGACTTTTGGCTAGGAACTTGCTTTTCTTATAAGCTTGCAACAGTACTTTATATTCATCTATAAGCTGATGAATATCATCCTCAGACTCAGATACATTCTCATCACTTGATGATGAAGAATCTGATTCTGTACTAGAACAAGAAACTGAACTTAGAGTTGAACTTTGTACCTTACTGGGTCCTGGCTGCTCCAGGATTTTGTCACTCTCAGTCAATGCCATCAGTCCTTGGCACTAACAGTCTTCTTGTTCATAAATAGACTCCATTATCTGCATGAATTCTTCTTCTTCTTCTTCTTCAGCAAACAGCCCTATGTATGCCTCAGCATCAGACTCAGTTTCTGAAGAAGAGATATCTGATAGAGTCTTCTCTTTCTTGGCAACAAAAGACTTTTCTTTCTTGCCTTTAAAATGAGTCTTTTTCCTGTCACTAGACTCTTTTCTCTTTTCAGGACAATCTGCAATAACATGACCTTGTCTATTGCAGCAATAGCACACTATCTTAGAACCAGTTGCCTTGCTAGATTTTGTCCTCTTCCTGTCCTTCTTTGAAGCCTTTTTATCCTGATAAAAATCTTCTTTTCCTTTTGAAGTAGAGGGCATTGTCCTCCACTGTTTCTTCTTCAAGAATTTCTAAAAGTGTCTAGTGAAGGCAGCAAAGTCTTCATCACTTTCACTGCTTTCAGATTTTGTGCTGGCTGACTCATCAGACTCTGATTCAACTACCTTTGGAGGTGGAGTTGGTGACTTATTCCTGCACTTTCTGGAGGCTTCTGTCTTGAAGGCTACTGATCTTTCCTTGTGTTCAGTTCTTGTTGACTTCTCCTCCTCTTTCCTCACTGTCAATTGCATTTCATATGACAACAATTTGCCAAACAGTGTAGGTGGAGGAATTTCCCCCAACTTAGCCATTTCTCTAATGACACAAATCTTTGTGTCCCAATCTTTAGTTAGGGACCTTAGGAACTTGTCATTTAATTCATAATTGCTGAACTCTCTTCCATAAGACATGAGTTCATTCACTATTCTGTAGAACTTCTTATAGCACTCAGTTATGCTATCACTCTTTCCTTGTCTAAAACTTTCATACTCCTGATTTAGCAAGGATTTTATATCTTGTCTAACTTCTTCAGAACCCTCCATATACACAATAAGAGTGTCCCACATCTCTTTGGCTGTCTTACAGTGTATAAGATTCTGGAATGTTGCATCATCTATGACACTCACTATTATATTTTGTGCCCTTTTGTCCATGGTGGCTAGGACAATCTCATCCTTAGTCATTTCAGAGAAATCCTTTGGGGTTCTCTGATTTGCATCTAGAACAGATATCTTCATGGGCATATAAGGCCCTTCCTTTACTATGATGTATATCCTAGGGTCTGAGGCCTCCATAAACAGCCTTACCCTTTCCTTCCAGATCCCAAAGATTTCCTTTCTGCATATAGGTAATTTCATGGAACCCAATTCCTTGTGATTTTCAGAGGAACCCATGTTTCTTGATTTTCTTGAATCTGTACTTTTCCTTAGACTGAATCTGCCACTCAGGATCTCCTCAGACTGTTAGTCCTTTTTGAGGAACCTCCCTCTGATACCACTTGAAAGATATAGTACCTAAACACCTAGAGGGGGGGGGGGGTGAATAGGTGACCTAATCCTTTTTAAACTTTAATGGCAGTAAACAGTTATATCACAGAATCTACTCTACTTATCACAGCAATCACACAGCAAAACACAATCACAGCACAGCAGACACAGAGTTTTATAGTGGTTCCCCAAGCTTTGGGTACATCCACTTTCCCCCTTCGCCTATCTAGCAGTGTACTAGATTCAGCCAAACTTCACCACTGTCTCAGAACCCAAACTGGTTCCTACACCTCAGACCCAAAGCCTTACAACTCAGCTTTTCCACAATGCCTACACTCAGCCAATAAGGCCTACACTCAGCCACCAAGGCCTACACTCAGAGATTTCAATCTCCTACAATCAGGCTCTCAAGCCCTACCCTCAGCCTTTATAATTACAGGCTTACAATTCACTCAGATCCAAAGGATCCTACAAGATAAAAATGATTATAGAAATAATAACTCAACAACTCAGAAATATGAGAGGGGAGTTGAGAGTTTCTTGATGAGTTCTTGGAAGAACTCAGCTGGATTCAATCTGACTTAGCTTTCTTCAAAGCTTCTTGAAAGTAGAACTGAATAAGAATGAATCCTCCTGTAGTTGATCCTTGATCTCTGCTTCTTAAGATCCAGAATAAATCTGGACCCTTCTTCTCAGCCTAGTTCCAACGGCTGATTTCTTGGATGGAGCCCTCTCTCTCCAACTTCTTAGATCTGCACTTGGACAGCTAGATCTTCTTGATTTGATACTTGATCAATAACTCTGTGTACCACTTTAATAACTTGTTCAACAGCAATCTGAACAACAACAGTTTCTGTAGACTGTATGAGCCTATTTATAGGCCTTCTTCATGATAACCGGCTGGTCCGGTCCATAACTGAATTCTGACATCTTTGACAGGTGCTGTAGACCGGCTGGAACGACAGCTGTCAAGTCATCCAGTCAATTCTTGAAAGTTCTCTAACTGTCTGAAAGTGTCGAGACTTTCTGTCTTTAAGTGTCGACACTTATAGACTAAGTGTCGACACAAGTTGTGTAAGTGTCGACACAAGTCTACAAGGTGTCGACACAACTTCTTGTGTTGTAGATACTATATCTCGACACAGATTCTTCTTCAGGTGTCGACACTAAAATTGAGTGTCGACACAAGTACTTGATCTTCTATCTTTTGCTGAATTCTTCTAAGTGTCGACACATCTCCTTTGTGTCGACACAACTTCTTATGTTGAATCTGTTAAGTGTCGACACTACTTCTTGGTGTCGACATATAGTCTTCTATGTTGATACTTGCTGAGTGTCGACACAGCTCCTTGTGTCGACACTTGATTCTTCTGTTGAGACTTCAGCTGAGTGTCGACACATTCCCTTAGTGTCGACACTTGTACTTAGAATATTTTGTTGATCTTGCTGTTCTTTGCTAAGTGTCGACACAGCTCCATGTGTCGACACTTTCTTCAAGTGTAGAGTTTTCAGCTGAGTGTCAACACATTGTTCTAGGTGTCGACACTTACTTCATGTGTTGACTCTTCTGTTGAGTGTCGACACATTGTTCTTGGTGTCGACACTTTAACTTAGTCTCTGCTGACTTTTGCTGAGTGTCGACACATCTCCAAGTGTCGACACTTTCTGGTGTAGACACAGCTTCACTGGGTGTCGACACAGCTCCTTGTGTCGACACTTTCTGTCTGCACTTTTCTTCATTGAGTGTCGACACAGCTCCTTGTGTCGACACTTTCTGTCTGGTGTCGACTCTGCATCCCAGGTGTCGACACAATGACTCCAAGTGTCGACGCTGCTTGTCTGGGTGTCGACACAAGTCTTCTTAAGTGTCGACACTTTCCCTCTGGGTGTCGACACATGGACTTAGAAATTTTTGCTTCAGTCCTGCAAATACTTAACCTGCACAAGTAACTTAAAAACACATCAAATACATTTTGATGTATATCATTGAGTTAGGTGAGGCTTCTTCAAATCAGGTACATTTAACCAATGTACCCAACAGTAACGTCTCCATTTGTCCCATGGAATATAATAGTGGGTCCTGCCAGGGCCCCACAGCATATTTCACAGACAAACGGCAGAGTCACGTGGTGATATCAAAATCTCATTCTACTCGTAGCCTAACTCAAAGCATTCTAGCGCAGTATTTTATGTTAAAGGAACTCGGCATAGCGAATGTCCACTAAATAGATAAACTCCACATTTATATATAAACCAAGAATGTATACAACACACACACGCTCATGACCTTAAGGCCTTACAGGTTACTCTTTAAAAATATACAGTTTTGTACATCGGCACGTAGGCCGGTCACACATGAAATCCAAACATTTTTCGCACGGCCTTCAAGGGCCTTCGCAGCAAGCCTATATTCCGCTCAATGGAATTCAATCCACCAGCACCTGCAAATAATCATCCACCCAAGAGCGGGAAACAAAGCAACGGTCAGCATTAGCTGACCAATTATAACGACCCTACCCCTTACCCGGGGCAGTGGTTCCTTCCTTGTATGCATTGCCATCATTTATCTATCAAGCTACCAATCACAACTATGTGACAAACGCCGCTATCCACCAGATGCTCCGTGCACTCAGGGCACCTTATTGGTGTACCGGACATACCTGTCATCCACCGCCGATCAGAGGTTTTTAACTTGTTGGTTGGTCGGGGTTAGTCCACCAGTCCCGCAGGCTGGCGACATTCCGTCCATCCCACTCAGAGGCACTAACCTCACAGCAAACATGAGTAGATCGACCCACCCTAGTAGTGTAGCACGCCGGGTTTATCTGTGCTACCCAGACATTACCACCAATCGACCTCCCATCCTAATGCAGATCGACCCACCCTATTGGAGTAGCAAGCCGGGTTTAACTCGGCTCCCCAGGCATTGCCACCAATCTACCCCTCAACTAATACAGATCAACCCACCCTAGTGGTGTAGCAAGCCGGGTTTATCTCGCGCTCCCCAGGCGTTGCTACCAATTAACCTCTCAAGACACCCAGGAGCTTTCGCAAAGCATCCAAGATCCACATCCATACATCCATTCCATACATCCATACAACAGAGGCTACTGCTGTCACAACCCGCATTTTTTCTCATTAAGAAATAAATCAGAGCACGAGATAAATACGAGCTGTGATGCCACGTCAAGCAGGGGATAACTGCTGACGCTCAGGCAACACTCTAATCCTTCAAATCATAAGTTAAAATGAATAGAAAACTGATTTTTTTTAAATTAATTGGCCGTATCCCTCGGCTCAGTGGATCAGATAGTCCACGGTTTGAAAACTATTTTTATACGTAGCGGAAAAATACTTCATTTATGCTTAACATCCTAAAAGAGCGCATAAGTGTCCTAAGAGGACAACTTACACTATGCAAGACCCTAGATTTCAATTTATAATATTTATAAAGAAAACAATCTTTTTACGCATTTGGAAAATAATGATTGGGCTTTTATAAAACATGTTGATCATGCAATACATATAGTAGTTTTTTTTATAGGTTTTAAAGTAACTAGCAACCTAGCATAAAACATTCCCAGAGAGCAAGTGAAACTACCACAAAACAGGTAAACTAGCAGCTAAGCAAAGACTTAGTATCACAAAGAAAAATCACCAACGAGCGTCAACAACCTGACACGAACTCGCTGGCGAGCATGCATGTTTGTACTACTACAAAGCTAAAGAACTACCTCAACAAGTGAGGAAAACACTGCCACAACGCAGTCCACAAGGGAACTCCTGAAATTAGCCGTTCAGCCGGCTACAGACCTGAACCTGAGGCATTCAAAAGAAGAACACCTCAGCAAGAAATAATAAAACAGGAGGCAAAGAAACATCAGATAATAATCGAATGAAAAGAGCAGAAAGAAAAAAAAAGGGTTACCAACCCTGCAAGAGAGATGCTGAAAATCTCAGCTAAAGGATCCAAAAAGGGACAAAAATGTAAGTATAACAATCAGTAAAGTGAGAGAAATACAACAAGTACTAAAACGTACCAAACTCCGCTCAAGCCTGTAGAGAAAAAAAAGAAACCAATATGCATCAAATGAACAGTATGAAAGGAACTTACAGTCCTAAACTTGTAAATCGTTAGCACTGGCACAAATCCCAAACCCGTGTCGGAGACTAAGAACAATCACAACCGAACAACCAGGTCCAGGTGTCTCAAGAGTACTAAAGGGGCCGCCACCGGGTCCACACACATAGAGTTCCAACCTCTTACAGGAACCCAAAATGTCCAAAGGAGGGAATGGTTGTGGCCACGGCTCGAACTCCCCCGGTACCATACTCCCTCAGAAACCCAGCTACCACATGCTAAGGATCCACGATTCGGCGCCAAAACTAGCCGACAACACCACTTAGAAACTACCAAGTTCTACAAGCAAAACCCGCCGAATTATTTCCCCCTACCCGCCGAATTATTTCCCCCTACCCGCCGAATTCAACTTAAAATAAATTCCGAAACTTCCTAGTTTAGGCCGACTACAAGCCCTAACCTAGGAATATTTCTAATCTCACATATACTATTCCGGTATTCTACGACAAGGAGAATTAATAAAGCGAAATACAACCCATGGAGGCACGCAAGAGGGGAGAAATCCACTTGCCTCAAATCGTTCTTGAAAACGTCCACCCAAAAAACTCCACCACGTAGATCCGTCCAAAAGGGGGCACGCGGAGACGAGATCTACGAAAAAAACGGACAACCAGGGTTAGGGCCGAAAAAAAACTAAGGCGAAACGGTCACCGAAACGGGAAAAGCTTACCTCGATCTCGAAGCTCTCGCCGAGAGATTTCCAACGCCGCGATCGGATCGAAATTCCGTCCACCGGATCGGCGGTGGCGGCCGCCGGAAGATTCGCGAACGAGAGGATCCGCACTCGCCTAATATTTTCGCACAGGAGGGGGGCTGCTGGTTCGGAGGAAGGAGAAGGGTTTTTTTTTCTTATTCCTATATAAAGATAAACTTAATATAAAAATATAAACTATATAAACTTTATATAAATATAAAGTAAATATAAACAAGGGGGGGGGGGGGGGGGCTGCTAATGGATCGGCGGGAAAGGCAAAAAAAAGGGGGGGCTGATCGGTGAGAATCATTCTCACCGAATACATGATTCGGTGAGAATCATTCTCACCGATTCTCTCTTTTTTTTATTTCTTTATATATAAAATAATAATATTTATAATTATTTAAAACAAATGATATAACATATATCGTTACGGAGGGCCAAACGCGCGCCGAATCAAACGAAATTTGCACCGTAGGCGAATGACGACGCTACGAATCCAACGGCGAAGTCGAAATCGAATTCCGACGCACCGTTTTCGAGATAATAATTTCTAAAGTTAACGGCGTACGCGAAAACATACAAACTTCAATCGCGCGCCGAGGCTCCAAAAATGCTCGGAACGCGACGAAACTTGACGAGCAAGTCTAAAATTAGCCGATCTAATTTCCTAATGTAAAATTTTCCACTCCCGACGCAAATCCCAAAATTTGGCCGGTCAAACCTAACGAACGCAAAACGCGCTAACGACAAAGTCGGTAACAAAATCCGACGAACAAAACTCGGGCAAATTTCTCCCGAAGCCAAAACACAAGCATTCCCCAAGAGGCTCCACCGAGTCACCAAACAGACTCCGGCTCGCTAGGGAATCTTGCTACCAGGCATCACCAAGCCACGCAGGGAACCTAAAGAGCTAAGAGCACGCTCTAACAACGTCACATGACCAACACGCGCTAACATAACGCTCTGACGTCATAATACGTCAAATAAGAAATTAAATAAATCACTGGAAAATCGGGGGCGTTACAGTCACTCCCCCTAAAAGAAAGTTTCGTCCCGAAACTTTACGCATAAAACACTTCTACCATAGAAGGAAAAGAAAATAACCAAGAGTTATCGAATGCTTACCGAGCACAGCTAGAAGAACAAATGAGGATGCGCCTCCCTCATAGCTGACTCCAACTCCCAAGTCGCGCTCTCCACGTCTTGGTTTCTCCACAGAATCTTTACCATCGGTATTGTCTTTTTCCGCAACACTCGATCTTGCACATCCAAAACACGAATAGGATCTTCAACGTAGGAAAGGTTAGGCTCCAACTGGGGCACTGCATCCAGAACTTGTCTGTCACTTAGCACGCACCTCCGCAGTTGGCTCACGTGAAAAACATTGTGCACGCCAGGAAAATTTGCGGGCAATCTCAACTTGTAGGCTGACACACCAATCCGCTCCACAATTTCAAATGGTCCCACATACCTTGGGTCCAACTTATGGTTCTTACCGAAACTCTTCACTCCAACCATCGGGGAGACCTTAAGGAATACCATGTCCCCCACAGAAAATTCCAAAATGGACCTACGCCGATTGGCGTTCTTCTCGTATCGCTCTTGAGCTATCCGAAGCTTCTCTCGAATAAGCTTTACAGAGACTTCCATTTCTTCTAAGGCATCTGGACCTAACATCGGCCTCTCACCAACCTCAGCCCAAAATAGAGGAGTTCTACATCGTCTTCCATATAGCGCTTCGAAAGGAGCCATTTGCAGACTCTCTTGATAACTGTTATTGTATGCGAACTCCATCAACCTCAAGCGTTCATCCCACGCTCCTCCGTGGTCTAATATATAACAACGGATCATATCTTCCACAATCTGATTAACACGCTCCGTTTGACCATTGGTCTGTGGATGATATGCGGTAGAATATCTCAAGTCAGTTCCCAATCCTTCTTGAAGGCTCTTCTAGAAACGAGACGTAAACCTGGAGTCTCGATCTGATACTATACTTACGGGTACTCCATGTAACCTGATAACTTCATTCAAATATAGTTCCGCTATCTTTTTCATCGAGTAACCAATCTGAAAGGGTACGAAGTGCGCACACTTTGTTAATCTATCAACAATCACCCAAACAGAGTCATGCCCTCGGGGAGATCTCGGCAAACCAGTAATGAAATCCATTGAGATACTCTCCCACTTCCAAGTTGGAATCTCTAAAGGCGCTAACTTTCCACCAGGCCTTCCATGATCAGCCTTAACTCTTTTGCACGTAAAATATTCTGACACAAACCTTGCAATGTCACCCTTCATCCCAATCCACCAAGCAATCTGTTTCAAGTCCTTATATATTTTTGTAGACCCTGGATGGTAGGCCACACTTGAACCGTGTGCCTCACTGCACAACTTAACTCGAATATCTCGAAAATTGGGGACGCAAAATCTACCGCGTTACTTTAGAGTACCCGCATCATCGATCGAAAAGTCAGGCAGCTCCCCCTTCTCAGTTCTATTATGAAGGTGCAGTAGATCAGGATCGTCCTTTTGATGAAGCCTCGTAAGAGAAATCCATGAAGGCTCAGACACTTCCAAACTGCTTGGCGAGTCACATCTACCAACTGAAATATCCATTAAAAGGAACTCTTCTACTAACAACTCAGCGGAGAGATTGAAGATTTTCCCTGTCTTCCTGCTTAAGGCATCGGCTACCACGTTAGCCTTACCCGGATGGTATAGGATCTCCACTTCATAATCAGCCACATACTCTAACAATCTGCGCTGGCGCAAGTTCAACTCCTTTTGAGTGAAGACGTACTTCAAACTCTTATGATCTGTATAAATCTTGCACTGCGCGCCATACAACAAGTGTCTCCATAATTTCAATGCATAAATAACTGCTGTGAATTCCAAGTCATGCGTAAGGTAGTTCCTTTCATGAATCTTAAGCTGTCTTGACCCATACGCAATCACTTTTCCTTCTTGCATCAGCACACAACCAAGACCCACGTGGGATGCGTCCACGTAAACGGCATAGTCTAATCCTTCCGTAGGCAATGTCAATATCGGAGCAGTGCACAGTCTATTCTTTAGCTCTTGGAACGCTTCTTCGCACTTATCGCTCCACACAAATGCTGCATTCTTCTGCGTCAATTTGGTCAATGGCGCAGATAACGTAGAGAAACCCTCTACAAATCTTCTATAGTAGCCAGCCAACCCTAGGAAGCTTCTTATTTCTTTGGGTGTGGCAGACCTCGTCCATTCCATAATTGCGGCTATCTTTTCTGGGTCGACAGAGATTCCGTCCTTGTTAACCACATGACCCAGGAAAGAAACATGAGGCAACCAGAACTCGCATTTACTTAGCTTGGCGAACAACTTATGGTCCCTCAAGGTAGATAAAACTAGACGCAAATGTTGATCATGCTCCTCAACATTGCGTGAATACACTAACACATCGTCTATAAATACGACTACAAACTTGTCCAGAAAGTCCTTGAAAACCCTGTTCATCATGTCCATGAAAGCAGAAGGTGCGTTGGTCAAACCAAACGACATCACCAAAAATTCAAAATGTCCATGTCTGGAACGGAAGGCAGTCCGCGGGATATCTGATTCACGGATCCTTAACTGGTGGTAGCCCGAACGAAGGTCAATCTTAGAGAACACGGCGCTGCCTCGCAATTGATCAAACAAATCATCTATCCTCGGCAACGGATACCTATTCTTGATCGTTACCTTATTTAGCTCTCTATAATCGATGCACAACCTCACCGATCCATCTTTTTTCTTGACGAACAAAACGGGAGCACCCCAAGGCGAAGAACTCGGCCTTATAAATCTGTTCTCAAGCAACTCGTCTAACTGGATACGCAACTCCTCCAGTTTGTGTGGGGCCATCCGGTAAGGCGCCTTGGCAATAAGACGCGTACCCGGCTCCAAATCTATAACAAACTCCACGTCTCGATCAGGCGGGAGACCAGGAAGATTAGCTGGAAAGACATCAGAAAAGTCATGAACCACCGGGATCTCCTCCAAACACGGCAAACTAACCTTGGTTTCTAAAACCGAAACCAAACAAGCAAAACATCCGGAATCTACAAGCTTCCGAGCACATACCGCCGATATAGTCGGAGAATCCTAGCGCGGATAACCGTAAACACTCCCGGGCTGACCGTTGTCCATCCTGAAGTCCAAGCGTTTACCCTTGCATTGGATCACAACATCATATCTGGACAACCAGTCCATGCCTAGGATCACATCGAAGTCTTCCAGATCCAACAGCTTCAAATCAGCAATCGCGAGAAAATTGCCTAGTAAAATCGGACAACTCTGAATACCCTGATCCGAAACTACAGATTCACCTGCAGGAAACTTGACACAGAACGCATCACCAACACGATCGAGATCCAAACGGTAACGCTCTACGAAGGCCCTAGCCACAAATGAGTGGGTAGCGCCGGAATCGAACAGAACACGCGCCCAGCGGTTCTTTACCTTAAATCGTCCTATAAAAATTGCACACGCGACTAAGGAAGCGAACGCTCAAAACTATAACTATGAGCTAAACATTAAAACTAGGGGAGAATCTAACCTGATATCACTTGCGTGGACGCCTGAGCTTCCTCCATAGAGACCACGTTCAACTTTCCTTTTCCCTTGTCCACTCGCTGCGGCGGCGGCAAAGCCTGAAGAGGAACTGGCTGCAGAGTAAGCTGAGCTTGCGGGCACTGATACTTGAGATGACCCTCTTGACCGCACAAGAAACAACTTCTCGCCTTCTTCCAGCAATGGGCAGCATCGTGCCCCGGCTTCTTGCATACCGAACAAAGCAAGTCTTTCTTTGGGATACCTTGGATCGCATGAATCTGCTCTTTCTTCTGAGCTCCTAATCTTTGATAGCACCTTTCCAATGGATGGCCCGGTTGGCCACAGAAACTGCATACCTCTTTGTTTCTCTTCCTCGGAGCAGCATCAGGGACCTGAGTACTCTTACCCTCATCAGACTTTCTTTTATCTTTTCTCAGTTGTTGACCTCGATTCTTGGCGTTATCAATTGCCTCTACCTTTAAGGCAGCTTCCACCATACCAGCATAACTTGAGGTCGCATAGGCACTTGCTAATTGCTGGACGTCACTCCTTAGCCCAGCCAGAAATCGCTTGCTTCTATTTTCATCGGAACTCACCAAGTCTGGGGCAAATCGGCTTAGCTTACTAAACTCGATTTCGTACTCACTAACCGTGAGCTGCCTCTGCTTTAAGTGCAGGAAATCATTCATCAGACGGTCCCTCTCGACCGATGGCAGAAACTTGCTCAGAAGTAGCTCCTTAAAGGACTCCCAGGAACACCCGTCCTTCAGACCTTCTTTCTCCCTCAGCCACCAGCCCTTTGCCAACCCTTTGAGCTGATATGCGGCTAACATCACTTTCTGATCATCAGTGATCCCGGAGTATGAGAACATCTCCTCGATTGATATCATCCAATCGTCTAAGACCATGTAATCTGCCTTGCCATCATACGTCGGAGGCCTAAGTCGCTGAAACTGAGAAATAAAGGTCATCTTTGGTGGCACCATGACCGGAGGCACCAGAGGAGCGGGGGGAACAGGGACAGCTTGACCCACAACAGGGTCCTGAACTCTCGGAATTTGCCCTGCCACAACTGCTAATAAGGACTGGACCTGAGACTACAAATCCACCACTTGCTTTGACAAGGCTTCATTGCTTTGTCGCAGACCTTCTATCATTGCACTGCTCTGCGCACCTGAAGATTCTCCCTCCGATTGGGGAGTCAACCTTGTCGAAGGACGCCTCGACATTCTAATGGAACAACAAAACACTAATCAGACACCTAGCCCACCCACTAGAACCAAACAACATAGTACAAACAATACATATTTAAGTACTTGCTCAGGCTGCTAACTTGCTCTGGGATTTTCAATAATGATGTTATGCTTATCCTACGATGATTCACTATCATCACACTAACTCTTGTGCCTAGATCGGGAATGCATGAATTTATATTCTTTTTTGACTCAAAGATTATGTGTGTACACATGTCATCCTGCAAATCTTTAGCTTGGCACGTTGTGCTTATGCAATGTTATGCTATGCATGATTGTGCTATGCATTCTAAAAAGGCCCTAATGCATGTTATGAGCGGCGTACACATGAAAATGTTATGCATCCCATACTACATAACATTTCCATGCAACAAAAAAGAAAATGTGCTAGCCGCATTCATGTGGTGAGGTTATGCATCCCATACTACATAACCCTCACATGTTGCCTCCTATGGTGGATCCATATACAAACACATAGTATGCATCCCATACTACATAATATGCCTCGTATACTTCATGTCATGCTATGAGTGTAGTGTTCGTGCTTCAGCCAAGACGTGCTGATGACATATCGGTGTGTGTATGATATGACTCTAAACACCTAATACTTACAGGGACAGGTTGCCCGACAATTTGTCAAGCAACCTCCCTCTGATACCAACTGTCACAACCCGCATTTTTTCTCATTAATAAATAAATCAGAGCACGAGATAACTACGAGCTGTGATGCCACGTCAAGCAGGGGATAACTGCTGACGCTCAGACAACACTCTAATCCTTCAAATCATAAGTTAAATGAATAGAAAACTGATTTTTTTAAATTAATTGGGCGTATCCCTCGGCTCAGTGGATCAGATAGTCCACGGTTTGAAAACTATTTTTATACGTAGCGGAAAAATACTTCATTTATGCTTAACATCCTAAAAGAGCGCATAAGTGTCCTAAGAGGACAACTTACACTATGCAAGACCCTAGATTTCAATTTATAATATTTATAAAGAAAACAATCTTTTTACGCATTTGGAAAATAATGATTGAGCTTTTATAAAACATGCTGATCATGCAATACATATAGTAGTTTTTTTTATAGGTTTTAAAGTAACTAGCAACCTAGCATAAAACATTCCCAGAGAGCAAGTGAAATTACCACAAAACAGGTAAACTAGCAGCTAAGCAAAGACTTAGTATCACAAAGGAAAATCACCAACGAGCGTCAACAACCTGACACGAACTCGCTGGCGAGCATGCATGTCTGTACTACTACAAAGCTAAAGAACTACCTCAACAAGTGAGGAAAACACTCCACAACGCAGTCCACAAGGGAACTCCTGAAATTAGTCGTTCAGCCGGCTACAGACCTGAACCTGAGGCATTCAAAAGAAGAACACCTTAGCAAGAAATAATAAAACATGAGGCAAAGAAACATCAGATAATAATCGAATGAAAAGAGCAGAAAGAAAAAAAAGGGTTACCAACCCTGCAAGAGAGATGCTGAAAATCTCAGCTAAAGGATCCAAAAAGGGACAAAAATGTAAGTATAACAATCAGTAAAGTGAGAGAAATGCAACAAGTACTAAAACGTACCAAACTCCGCTCAAGCCTGCAGAGAAAAAAAAGAAACCAATATGCATCAAATGAACAGTATGAAAGGAACTAACAGTCCTAAACTTGTAAATCGTTAGCACTGGCACAAATCCCAAACCCGTGTCGGAGACTAAGAACAATCACAACCGAACAACCAGGTCCAGGTGTCTCAAGAGTACTAAAGGGGCCGCAACAGGGTCCACACACATAGAGTTCCAACCTCTTACAGGAACCCAAAATGTCCAAAGGAGGGAATGGTGGTTGCCACGGTTCGAACTCCCCCGGTACCATACTCCCTCAGAAACCCAGCTACCACATGCTAAGGATCCACGATTCGGCGCCAAAACTAGCCGACAACACCACTTAGAAACTACCAAGTTCTACAACCAAAACCCGCCGAATTATTTCCCCCTACCCGCCGAATTCAACTTAAAATAAATTCCGAAACTTCCTAGTTTAGGCCGACTACAAGCCCTAACCTAGGAATATTTCTAATCTCACCTATACTATTCCGGTATTCTACGACAAGGAGAATTAATAAAGCGAAATACAACCTATGGAGGCACGCAAGAGGGGAGAAATCCACTTGCCTCAAATCGTTCTTGAAAACGTCCACCCAAAAAACTCCACCACGTAGATCCGTCCAAAAGGGGGCACGCAGAGACGAGATCTACGAAAAAAACGGACAACCAGGGTTAGGGCCGAAAAAAAACTAAGGCGAAACGGTCACCGAAACGGGAAAAGCTTACCTCGATCTCGAAGCTCTCGCCGAGAGCTTTCCAACGCCGCGATCGGATCGAAATTCCGTCCACCGGATCGGCGGTGGCGGCCGCCGGAAGATTCGCGAACGAGAGGATCCGCACTCGCCTAATATTTTCGCACATGAGTGGGGCTGCTGGTTCGGAGGAAGGAGAAGGGTTTTTTTTCTTATTCCTATATAAAGATAAACTTAATATAAAAATATAAACTTATATAAACTTTATATAAATATAAACTAAATATAAACAAAGGGGGGGGGGGGGGGGGGGGGGGGGGGCTGCTAATGGATCGGCGGGAAAGGCAAAAAAAGGGGGGGGGGGGGGGGGGCTGATCGGTGAGAATCATTCTCACCGATTCTCTTTTTTTTTATTTCTTTATATATAAAATAATAATATTTATAATTATTTAAAACAAATGATATAACATATATCGTTACGGAGGGCCAAACGCGCGCCGAATCGAACGAAATTCGCACCGTAGGCGAATGACGACGCTACGAATCCAACGGCGAAGTCGAAATCGAATTCCGATGCACCGTTTTCGAGATAATAATTTCTAAAGTTAACGGCGTACGCGAAAACATACAAACTTCAATCGCGCGCCGAGGCTCCAAAAATGCTCGGAACGCGACGAAACTTGACGAGCAAGTCTAAAATTAGCCGATCTAATTTCCTAATGTAAAATTTTCCACTCCCGACGCAAATCCCAAAATTTGGCCGGTCAAACCTAACGAACGCAAAACGCGCTAACGACAAAGTCGGTAACAAAATCCGACGAACAAAACTCGGGCAAATTTCTCCCGAAGCCAAAACACAAGCATTCCCCAAGAGGCTCCACCGAGTCACCAAACAGACTCCGGCTCGCTAGGGAATCTTGCTACCAGGCATCACCAAGCCACGCAGGGAACCTAAAGAGCTAAGAGCACGCTCTAACAACGTCACATGACCAACACACGCTAACATAACGCTCTGACGTCATAATACGTCAAATAAGAAATTAAATAAATCACTGGAAAATCGGGGGCGTTACAACTGCATATATCTTACACATCATCAAATCCACGGAGTCTTCTCCGGTTTACCCATAGCCATCACCAATCCAGACTACCCGTCTAGATGGCCTTCACACAACATGCCTATGTCGTACTACACACTTCCGGCTCTAGATGCAGACTCAACCAAGGAATCATGTACGATGTCCACCTCTTGGTGGAGGATCCCATGCATATGCATAAAGAAAGGACTTCAATGTCTAAGAAGGAGATCGTTACCCTTGAAGATCGCTTTAGAGCCATGAACTAGCCTGATGGAAATCACCGCCTCGGCTTTGCCTTCACGAATCCAAACTCGGATCTGGATTCCGCACTCCGCAGCTCCTCCAGCAGCTGGTTTTCTCCTTCCTCCTTTCCTTCCCTTGCCCTCTTTCTCTCTCTTGGAGAAGAAGAAGAAGGATGAAATGACGGAGTTTATCCCTCATTTCTCGGCCTTTTATCCACAGGGAAGGGGCCTGAACCCTTGGATCCAGGATAGGGAAACAAACGGCTCTAATTTGCCCAAAAATAGGCTGAACATGGCCAGACACGCCCTGTGACACGCCCGTATCACAGGCCGTGTCCCTTAAGCGACACACAACCGACTCAAATACAAACAGTACACGGCCGCGTGACACGCCCGTGTCACACCCTACACGCTCGTGTCATGGTCGACACGCACGTGTCTGGCAGTTGTGTACTTCACCCAGCACAACATTAACTTACCTGAGCGAGACACGGCCATGGGACACGCCCGTGTCCCAGGCCGTGTACCCCAAGACACACCCGTTTCTCTCAATACGCGCAATCCTGGCTAAAACCCGCAAAGGACACGCCCTGTGACACACCCGTGTCACAGGCCGTGTACTTCCTTTGCTTGCTGCTCGATGATTATCGAGCGCAGTTTGTCGACCCGAGCACGACACACCCTGGGACACGCCCGTGTCCCAGGCCGTATCACCCAACCTGAACCCAACTTGGGCTTTGGGGTGTTATAATCCTCCCCTCCTTCAAAAAAATTTCGTCTCGGAATTTGGCTTGACTACAGACATTCACTAAACCACTCCTCGTTACACCATAAGCAACCGATCACCCGAATAAAGCAAGCCGGGTTAGAGCTCAGAGGCCATAGCTTGGCTCGACCCAAGGCATCACACAAAACAAACATCACATTCAGCACATACACATCTACATATCTCCCTCACAAGTGCACATCCATCCACAATTTCATCTACATATCTCCCTCACAGGTGTACATCCATCCACAATTTCATCTAGTGATATATAGTAAAAAACATCGTATACATACACCATGATCGATCGATCACGTAAATAACACAAAGTGTGCACCAACAGTAGTTACAACGCCCAAGTAGTACGGGCCACGATTCTGTGATTACTTCCGCTCACCTGCATTATTTTGCATATATCGTTTACTAGCCTCTTGGAGTGCCAAATTAAACACGCGAGGCTGGACTTCACCAATTGAACTTTGCGGCTCTTGCACCTCCAAATTATGCAGTCGAGGTTGCGTCCGGGATGCAGATGACTCGGCCACTGCTTTGCCCTTTTCTTCATAAGACGCACCTGTTCTTTTCTCACTCCATGACGGGGTATTCCAACAATAACAGACTATATGTTCTTTCTTCCCGCAGTTAAAACATGTACGTGTATCCACACATCCTTGCCCATATGTTACCCCCGAAGAGACAGTCGACAGAGTTGATTCATCAGGCTTGAACCTTTTCTTCTCTCGTCTCTTAAACTCTGACTGTTCCGACTGCGGAACTTTAAATTCCGGCTTCGCCACCGCCAGACTCCTCTTCTCGTGTACCCGCTTCAAATCCTTCTCCAGCGCACAGGCTGTATCTACCAACGCTTGGAATCCTTGGTTCACCGAAATCGGGAGTGCCAACCTTAACTCGTCACGCAGTCCCTCATAAAATCGATTCATCTTCCGAGCCTCCTCAGCGAACGTAGATCCCTCATAGCATCCCATTCTGGTAAACTCATGCAGGTACGTGTCAAGATCAGTCTCACCCTGCACCATACGGTGAAATTCGTTCTCCATCGCAATTCGCTGCGACACTGACAAATACTTGGCTAGAAACAATCATGAGAATTCATCAATTGAGACCTCCTCTAATCCTCGACCTGCCAAGTGATGCACTTCCATGTCATCCCACCACATTCTTGCATCGCCTTCCAAGAGAAACGTGGCTAAGGTTACTTTCTGCTCCTCCGCAGTCCTGATTGCAGTCAGGATCCTCTTCACTCTTGCAAGCCAATCCTCCGTCTGCGTTGGGGAAATCGCCACACCAAACGTAGGTGGATGAAACTCCATAAACCTTTTCAACTGCTCATCAGTGGCTTGCTCGTCCACCACAACTTCAGCGCGCTCTTGCCTTGCACCGGGCCGTACTGACACCCCTGTAGGGCTTGCCTGCCCAGTAGGCTGTGCTTGTAACACTGCGAGCACCGTCTCAGTTGTAACGCCCCAAAATTGTGTGCGAGTCGGTCGCGAAGAAAAGGGTTTTTGGTGCCTGTATAGGGGTACACGGCCTAGGACACGGGCGTGTCCAAGGCCGTGTCTGGCTGGTGATTTTTGGCCGTTTTCAACCCGAGAAGGACACGACCAGAAACACGGCCGGATGACACGGGCGTGTCATCCGACACGGGCGTGTGCCAACCCGTGTCCCTACCCATGTGCAATTGGGTCGTGTCCGTTGTCGTGGCAGTTATGCGTGACACGCCCCCGAACACGGGCGTGTCGAGGAACCCGACACGGGCGTGTCAGGTGAGGCACGGGCGTGTCGTGGCCCGTGCGTCGTTTCTCAGTTCGACGATCGTGCCTGGATCGAGGCACACGGCCTGGGACACGACCATGTGCCAAGCCGTGTTCGGCCCAGGTCTGGAGAATTTTGTGCAGATCTGAGCCGTTCGTTTTCTTTAATTAGGATCCGACGGCCCAGATGAGATCCTGCTCTGTTAAGGCCGGGAATAGGGGGTTAATTCCTCATTTTCTCTCCAAAGCTTTCTCCTTCCAAAGTGAGAGAGAAGAGGAAGAAGAAGGAGGTTTCCGGCCGCCGGCGGAGCACCGGAGCACCGTTTCGAAATCGGAGAGCGGATCCGTGGAGGGAAGGTCGTTGCGAAGAGTTCTATCCGCGTAGTTTTCCCATGGCGCCAAAACGGACTACAAGGGTAACGATTCTCAACTTGAGCATGTGAAGCTCTTTCTTTTGCATAGGGAACCCCGCTCCCGCGAGTGTGCGGTGAGTGCGTGGCGTTCCTTAGGGTTGATGTGAATAGTCCCCCTTGTGTTGCATATAGAGCCCGGAATCGTAAGTGCGGGCATAGGCATTGTGTGTGAAGCCTACCCGGACGTGTTTTGTCTGGATCGGTGATGTTGCATTTGATATGATTTGCCGGAGAAGACTCCGTGCTTTGGGTTTTTCGGGTTTCTACGCGGTAGATTGCAGCAGGGATCCTTGGAGGTTAACTTCAAGGCGCACCCAGAAAATTGAGCGGAAACGTGTTCTGCTAACTTGGCGGTCTGGGAACCGGCCTTGATCATAACTGGGTTATGAGATTATTTTGGGAAACAAAATTGGGATCTTAAATTGGATATGTGGCGTGAGCAACGGGCAAGTGGAATTGGACCTAGGCTATGTGGTACGGTGCGAGAAATCTGAAGACGGGCACTGCCGTAGGCATAGTCGGAGCCTTAGACGGTGGTCAGATAGGCTAAATGCTCACATGTTGTTGCCATCCTGGGGGTGGTGGTGAATGCACTGATTGGTCAGGGTTCACCATGAATGTGCCCTGAGTGCATGAGGTGTTTGGCCGTGCGAGCCTACATCTGTGGCGAAATATAATTGCGCTATATTATTTTATTGGACTAATGTTGTGCAGGGGAAAGAGCACCGTCGTCCCGAGTAAGGGGCGGGGTCGTTATAATTTGGTCGGCTTTTAGCTGACCGTTGCCTTGTTTGCCACCGTGCGGTGGTATGTGCTTGCAGGTGCTGCGGAGCCGAGCGCCAAATAGCGGGCTGGAGCCCAAGTTGCTGTGCTGGCCCTAGAAGGCCGTAGAATAGTTATTTTTGCATTTATCATGTGTGGCCGGCCTGCGAGCCGATGTATGTAAGACATATTATATTAAATGAACATTTGTAAGGCCTTAAGGCCATGTACCTGTTTCAGTGTATTTGGGGTTTCATTCCTGTTGTTGTAGCTGTGGACATTCATATTTGATGGATTTAAGTTTGGGTTCTTTCAACTTTTAAAACTTCCGCTAGAATGCTCTGTGTAGGACAAGTAGTATTAATTGGATGGTTTGATTATTCATTTGGTAATCCTTCCGACTGTCTGTGGTATATGGCGTCGGGTTCCAGCTGGACCTTCTGTTATATGTCATGCGACAGATGGGGGTGTTACAATTTGGTATCAGACTTCTGGTTACGGTCAGGCTTAAATGAATTCGTGGGCGAATTCTTTTAAGGGGTGGTGAGCACATGTGTGCATCATCGTTATAACATCAAAAAGAACCCATGAATGTCCACTTAGGAATGGAAAATACACTTGTTTTGTGGAATTTGAATGTTCCAATGATTGCTTTTAGCAATTTGTTTGTCGTCTAATCGTGTGTCTTGGCTACTATAGGCAGCTAGGAGCGTTGCTGGTCAGTCAGAGCGTCCGCAATCAGCGGAAAGTAGTGCACCAAGGGACGTGCCTGCTACACCTCCTTCATCGGAAACCATCAGGATGGTGGCTGAGGCAGTGTTCGCAATGATAAATGACCAACCTGCAGGGCAAATGCATCGTGCACCTCCTGTGAATGAGCAAGAACCGGTTAGAGTGGCAGAGCCGAGAGTGGTGGAACGCGCAACAGTGGAGTTGGTAGAGCCGAGAAGAGCTACGGAGAGGCAGCTAAAGTATGTGATGGGCTTTAATCCTCCGAGGTTCAATGGGGTTGGAACGCCAACTCAAGCTGAAGACTAGCTCTCTTCCATAAAGAGGTCTTGACGGCCACAATAACTGAGGAGTGGCAGAAGACCACCATAGCGACTTTTCTTTTGGAAGGTGAAGCGAGGCTGTGGTGGGACGAGATGGAGTTTCATCTTCTAGTTGGAAGGCAACTTGCGGATGTGCTAATGGAAGAATTTTCAAGATTGTTCCAAGCCAGATTTGTACCCTCTGCTCAGAAGTTGGAGATGGAGAATCAGTTTCTTGGGTTGATTCAGGGATCCAGAAGCGTGGACGAATATCTGCATGAGTTCACACGGTTAGGACGCTATGCTGGTGCTATGTTTACAGAAGAAGAGAGGAAGACCAACCGATTCTATGAGGGTCTTCGCGGCGATTTACAGTTACTCCTTGCTGGGCCTAAGGCGCAGGGCTTCCTAGCCTTGGTCAATTCGGCCCGATCGTTGGAAAAGGTTGCGAAGAAAGTTCAAGAGAAGAAGGACCCAGGAGAAAGGAAGACCGAGTTCAAGGTGCCAAATAACAAGTCAAGTTTCCGCAGGTGGAACAAGAAGCGGAGGACTTCGAACTCAGCCCCTTCGGCTGATGTGTCGGGGGCAACTTCAAGTCGAGTCCCCGGAGCTTGCTACAACTGCGGGAAGACGGGGCATTTTGCTTGGGAGTGTTGGAGCGGACGTTCAAAGTCAGAGAGGAGACCTGGAGCGACTTATGAGGAGAAATGGAAGGCAGTGGAGTCAACCACGTCCCATCATGCTCCAGCCCAGCCTAGAGTCTACAACCTTGGTCTGCAGGAGGCTATAAAGCAAGCGGACGTGGTGACAGGTATGAGTTAAATTACAGTGGTTTAACTTTTATAGTTGTTACCTTCGTATTTGTTAGCTTACGTTTGTTAGTGCTAGGCTTTGTGTTAATCTTTGGGTTTCCGGCGAGAGCCCTTTTTGATACGGGAGCATCACATTCCTTCTTGTTCGAAAAATTCATATCGCGCATCGGAGTTCCGTTCTTGATGGCTGAAAACAAGTTGGATGTGTTGTTGCCTAATGGGTGCTCAATGCGTGCGGATAAGATTTGCATTGTGAAGATTCAGATTGGAGACCGGGAGTTTGATTTGCGGGCGTTCATTCTACCATTAGTGGAGTTTGACGTAATCTTCGATATGGATTGGCTCTCGGAGCATAGTGCATGCATTGATTGCAACCGTAAAGAAGTCAAGTTGGGTCTGGACACTGATCGAGAGACTACTTTTGCGGGCATGAAGGGGTCAGGGAGAGTTCTGATGTCGGCCCTTCATGTGTTCAAGGCAGTTCGGTCTGGGGCAGAACTGTATGTCACTCTAGTGCAGACTTTGACGTCTAAGCCTAGTTTGGACAGCATCCCAGTTGTGTACGAGTATCCTGATGTATTTCCAGATGATCTCCCAGGAGCCCCTCCTCAGCGGGAGATAGACTTTACTATAGAGCTGGTACCGGGTGCCAAACCGGTGTCACGCTCCCCCTATCGGATAGCCCCAAGAGAAATGGCAGAGTTGAAGGTGCAACTGCAAGAGTTGCTAGAGCAAGGTTATGTGCGTCCGAGTTCGTCGCCTTGGAGCGCACCAGTTCTGTTTGTTAAGAAGAAAGATGGGAGCTTGCGGCTTTGTATCGACTACCGGGAATTGAACAAGCTTACGGAGAAGAATAAGTATCCTATTCCCAGGATTGACGATCTGTTTGATCAGCTGGTTGGGTCAACAGTATATTCGAAGTTATATTTGAAGTCCGGATACTATCAGTTGAGGATAAGGGAGAGCGACATCCAAAAGACAGCATTCAGTACGCGGTTTGGGCATTACGAGTTCACGGTCATGCCATTTGGGTTGACGAATGCGCCATCCGTGTTTATGGATCTGATGAATAGGACGTTCAGAGAATACCTGAATCAGTTCGTGATAGTATTTATCGATGATATCCTGGTGTATTCGCGGTGCGAGGAGGATCACTACAAGCATTTACACATGGTGTTGGAGACATTGAGGAAATGTCAGTTGTATGCAAAGTTCTCCAAGTGTGAATTCTGGTTATCCTCGATAGCGTTCCTTGGTCATGTTGTCAGTGGAGAAGGAATAGAGGTGGATCCGGCGAAGATAGTGGCGATACGGGAGTGGCCTACTTTGACTACGGTGGCAGAGGTCCGGAGTTTTCTGGGGCTTGCTGGCTACTACAGGCGCTTCGTAGAGAACTTCTCGCAGATAGCACTACCACTCACGATGTTGACAAGAAAGGATCAGAAGTTTGTGTGGTCTCCGGAGTGCGAACAGGCTTTTGAAGAGTTAAAGAGGCGATTGACCACGACGCCTATTTTATGTTCGCCAAGTGGAACCGAAGGGTTCGAGATCTATAGTGATGCTTCGGGCAGTGGTTTGGGCTGTGTTTTGCTACATCATGGGAGAGTGATAGCTTATGGTTCATGACAATTGAAGGTTCACGAGAGGAATTATCCGGTCCACGACTTAGAGTTAGCGGCCGTGATATTTGCTCTAAAGCTTTGGAGGCACTATCTCTACGGTGTGAAGGTCGATATTTACACCGATCATAAGAGTTTGAAGTACCTGTTGGACCAAAAGGATCTGAACATGAGGCAGCGGAGGTGGATGGAGTTCTTAGGGGGCTACACCTTCAAGATACATTATGTGCCTGGGAAAGGAAATGCAGTGGCGGATGCGTTGAGTCGTAAGATTCCCGCACAAGCCAACTGATTATCGGTACATAATGAGAGATTGGTCCAAGAGTTGGAGGCATTAGAGATATCTTGTGTCGATAAGCAGTCTAGTGCCGAGGTGAAACTATTTTGGACAGAGGTGCAGTGTGACCTAGCGGATAGGGTTCGGCGGGCTTCGGTTCAGGATAGCAGCATGAAGCAGATCTTGGAAGAATCTTTGGATGGGTCAAATTCCCAGTTTGTGGTTGAAGATGGGTTGCTAAGGAAGGACAGTCGTCTATGAGTTCCTAGTGCGGATAATCTTCGGGAGGAGTTGATGTATGAGGCTCATCATACCAAGTACTCAATCCACCAGGGAAGCACAAAAATGTATAGAGACATGAAGAAATTATTCTGGTGGCCGGGTTTGAAGAAGGATGTGGCACTTTATGTGGCCAAGTGTCGTACTTGTGCATTGGTGAAAGCGGAATGCCAGAAGCCCGGAGGTTTCTTGAAATCCCTTCCTATCCCAGAATGGAAGTTTAACGACATATCTATGGATTTTGTGCACGGTTTGCCGAAGTCGCAGAAGGGAAACGATGCCATTTGGGTGGTCGTAGATAGGTTGATAAAGGTGTCGCACTTTATCCCAGTCAGAAAGGAAGATCCGGTGGAAAAGTTAGTCAAACTCTATGTGGATAATATTGTACGATTGCATGGTGTGCCTCGCAGTATTATTAGTGATCGTGATGGACGCTTCACGTCGAATGACTGGAGGTTGGTGCATGGTCTGTTGGGTACTAAGCTAAAGTTCAGTACAACCTTTCACCCGCAGACAGATGGCCAAACCGATAGAGTCAACAGGACTATGGAGGACATGCTTCGCATGTGCGTCCTAGATTTCAGGAAGAATTGTGAGGATCACTTGTACATGGTGGAGTTTGCGTACAACAATAGCTTTCAGGCAAGTATTGAAATGGCGCCTTTCGAAGCCTTGTACGGGAGGAAGTGTCGTACGCCGTTGTCTTGGTTGGAGGCAGGCGAATCGAAGTTGTATAAACGTCAAGCGGTGGAAGACGCCACTTCAATGATACGGACAATTCAGGAAAGGCTGAAGATTGCTCAGGATAGACAGTCAAAGTATTACAACGCCAAACATAGAAATGTGGAGTTCAACGTTGGCGATATGGTATATCTAAAAATCAAGCCGTTCAAGGGTGTATCGCGGGTTTGACGCTTGAAGAAGCTGAGTCCGAGATACCTTGGACCCTTTGAAATCTGGAGCGTGTTGGCGAGGCGGCATATAGGTTGAAGTTGTCGACGGAGTTAAGTGGGCTGCATGACGTGTTCCACGTATCGGTGTTGTGTAAGGCAGTGCAAGAGCCTTCGCAGATCGTTGCGGACAGTCAGGTACCGGTTGATTATGAGTTAATAACAAGGGTCAAGCCAGTACGAATTGAAGATGTTGCAATCAAACGACTCTGTAACAAGGAGGTCCGAATGGTTAAAGTCCGTTGGGATAATTGCGGACGTGAGGAGCTTTCTTGGGAGCGAGAGCAAGCTATGTTGGAGGAATACCCCGATTTATTCCACTCAGGTATCATTTATATTTTGTGTACCTTTGCTTAATTTCGGGACGAAATTCCTTAAGTGGGGGAGATTTGTAACGCCCCAAAATTGTGTTCGAGTCGGTCGCGAAGAAAAGGGTTTTTGGTGCCTGTATAGGGGTACACGGCCTAGGACACGGCCGTGTCCAAGTCCGTGTCTGGCTGGTGATTTTTGGCCGTTTTCAACCCGAGAAGGACACGACCAGAAACACGGCCGGATGACACGGGCGTGTCATCCGACACGGGCGTGTGCCAACCCGTGTCCCTACCCGTGTGCAATTGGGTCGTGTCCATTGCCGTGGCGGTTATGCGTGACACGCCCCTGAACACGGGCATGTCGAGGAACCCGACACAGGCGTGTCAGGTGAGACACGGGCGTGTCGTGGCCCGTGTGTCGTTTCTCAGTTTGACGATCGTGCCTGGATCGAGGCACACGGCCTGGGACATGGCCGTGTGCCAAGCCGTGTTCGGCCCAGGTCTGGAGAATTTTATGCAGATCTGAGCCATTCGTTTTCTTTAATTAGGATCCGACGGCCCAGATGAGATCCTGCTCTGTTAAGGCCGGGAATAGGGGGTTAATTCCTCATTTTCTCTCCAAAGCTTTCTCCTTCCAAAGTGAGAGAGAAGAGGAAGAAGAAGGAGGTTTCCGGCCGCCGGCGGAGCACCGGAGCACTGTTTCGAAATCGGAGAGCGGATCCGTGGAGGGAAGGTCATTGCGAAGAGTTCTGTCCGCGTAGTTTTCCCATGGCGCCAAAACGGACTACAAGGGTAACGATTCTCAACTTGAGCATGTGAAGCTCTTTCTTTTGCATAGGGAACCCCGCTCCCGCGAGTGTGTGGTGAGTGCGTGGCATTTCTTGCGGTAGATGTGAATAGTCCCCCTTGTGTTGCATATAGAGCCCGGAATCGTAAGTACGGGCATAGGCATTGTGTGTGAAGCCTACCCGGACGTGTTTTGTCTGGATAGGTGATGTTGCATTTGATATGATTTGCCGGAGAAGACTCCGTGCTTTGGGTTTTTCGGGTTTCTACGTGGTAGATTGCAGCAGGGATCCTTGGAGGTTAGCTTCAAGGCGCACCCGGAAAATTGAGCGGAAACGTGTTCTGCTAACTTGGCGGTCTGGGAACCGGCCTTGATCATAACTGGGTTATGAGATTATTTTGGGAAAAAAATTTGGGATCCGAGAGAAGCTTGGCCCGCGCGTAGGACTTAAATTGTATATGCGGCGTGAGCAACGGGCAAGTGTAATTGGACCTAGGCTATGTGGTACGGTGCGAGAAATCCGAAGACGGGCACTGGCCGTAGGCATAGTCGGAGCCTTAGACGGTGGTCAGATAGGTTAAATGCTCACATGTTGTTGCCATCCTGGGGGTGGTGGTGAATGCACTGATTGGTCAGGGTTCACCATGAATGTGCCCTGAGTGCACGGGGTGTTTGGCCCTTGCGAGCCTACACCTGTGGCAAAATATAATTGCGCTATATTATTTTATTAGACTAATGCTGTGCAGGGGAAAGAGCACCGCCGTCCCGAGTAAGGGGCGGGGTCGTTATAATTTGGTCGGCTTTTAGCTGACCGTTGCCTTGTTTGCCACCGTGCGGTGGTATGTGCTTGAAGGTGCTGCGGAGCCAAGCGCCAAATAGCGGGCTGGAGCCCAAGTTGCTGTGCTGGCCCTAGAAGGCCGTAGAATAGTTGTTTTTGCATTTATCATGTGTGGCCGGCCTGCGAGCCGATGTATGTAAGACATATTATATTAAATGAACATTTGTAAGGCCTTAAGGCCATGTACCTGTTTCAGTGTATTTGGGGTTTCATTCCTGTTGTTGTAGCTGTGGACATTCATATTTGATGGATTTAAGTTTGAGTTCTTTCAACTTTAAAAACTTCCGCTAGAATGCTCTGTGTAGGACGAGTAGTATTAATTGGATGGTTTGATTATTCATTTGGTAATCCTTCCGACTGTCTGTGGTATATGACGTCGGGTTCCAGCTGGACCTTCTGTTATATGTCACGCGACAGATGAGGGTGTTACATCAGTCACCACACGTATGGTCTCCACCGAGGGAGGTGTGGGCGCTTCAACTGGTGCCGCACTCTCATCCGAACGCCGGGGCTCAGACTGCCCAGCACCACTCCTCGCCACCTATCAATGGACAAAACACAATTAATCATCCATTTCATAATGACAACTACACATTGACGTCACGTTCACGCTCCTCACATGCATGTATAACATTCTTAGGGGACATTCGTGAGTTCCATTATGTTCTCCCTCTCAAAAATCTCAAACCTGGCTCTGATACCACTTTGTAACGCCTCCATTCGTCCCATGGAATATAACAGTGGGTCCGGCCGGGGCCCCACAGCATATTTCACAGACAAACGGCAGAGTCACGTGGTGATATCAAAATCTCATTCTACTCGTAGCCTAACTCAAAGCATTCTAGCGCAGTATTTTATGTTAAAGGAACTCGGCATAGCGAATGTCCACTAAATAGATAAACTCCACATTTATATATAAACCAAGAATGTATACAACACACACACGCTCATGACCTTAAGGCCTTACAAGTTACTCTTTAAAAATATACAGTTTTGTACATCGGCACGTAGGCCGGTCACACATGAAATCCAAACATTTTTCGCACGGCCTTCAAGGGCCTTCGCAGCAAGCCTATATTCCGCTCAATGGAATTCAATCCACCAGCACCTGCAAATAATCATCCACCTAAGAGCGGTAAATAAAGTAACGGTCAACATTAGCTGACCAATTATAACGACCATACCCCTTACCTGGGGCAGTGCTTCCTTCCCTGTATGTATTGCCATCATTTATCTATCAAGCAACCAATCACAACCATGTCACAAACACCGGTATCCATCAGACGCTCGGTGCACTTAGGGCATCTTATTGGTGCACCGGACATACCCGTCGTTCACCGCCGATCAGAGGTTTTTAACTTGTTGGTTGGCCGGGGCTAGTCCACCAGTCCCGCAGGCTGGCGACATTTCGTCCATCCCACTCAGAGGTACTAACCTCACAACAAACATGAGCAGATTGACCCACCCTAGTAGTGTAGCAAGTCGGGTTTATCTGTGCTCCCCAGACATTACCACCAATCGACCTCCCATCCTAATGTAAATCGACCCACCCTAGTGGAGTAGCAAGCCTGGTTTAACTCGGCTCCCCAGGCATTGCCACCAATCGACCCCTCAACTAATATAGATCAACCCACCCTAGTGGTGTAGCAAGCCGGGTTTATCTCGCGTTCCCCAGGCGTTGCTACCAATTGACCTCTCAAGACACCCAGGAGCTTTCGCAAAGCATACAAGATCCACATCCATACATCCATTCCATACATCCATACAACAGAGGCTACTGCATATACCTTACACAACATCAAATCCACGGGGTCTTCTCCGGTTTACCCATAGCCATCACTAATCCAGACTACCCATCCAGATGAGCTTTACACAACATGCTTATGTCGTACTACATACTTCAGACTCTAAATGCAGACTCAACCAAGGAATCACGTACGATGTCCACCTCTTAGTGGAGGATCCCATGCATATTCATAAAGAAAGGACTTCAATGTCCAAGAAGGAGATCGTTATCCTTGAAGATCGCTTTGGAGCCATGAACTAGCCGGATAGAAATCACCGCCTCAGCTTTGCCTTCACGAATCCAAACTCGGATCTGGATTTCGCACTCCGCAGCTCCTCCAGCAGCTGGTTTTCTCCTTCCTCCTTTCCTTCCCCTGCCCTCTCTCTCTCTCTCTCTTGGAGAAGAAGAAGAAGGATGAAATGAAGGAGTTTATCCCTCATTTCTCGACCTTTTATCCACTGAAAGTTAGGATTAGACCTGATATAGTCTAGAGGGGGGAAATAGAGTATCTTGAAACTTTAATGCTTTTTGTTGTTTAACAAAAACTGCTGAGTTAGGGAGTTATTTGATACCAAACTATGCTGTAAGTAAAGGACAGTCCTAAACTAATTAATCACAGACACATCAAATCTAACTAGCACAGGCACAACAAGAATAAAAGAAAAAATGGCAACTAGACAACATAAGAATTTTATAGTGGTTCCCCAACCTGGGTACATCCACTCTTCTACCACCCTGGTAGGAATCCACTCAGTTTTTTGATCAGGTGACTGTCACTAATGAGCTTTTGATCATGTGCTCAAAAACCAATCCCAAGTCTTTTGATCAGGTGACTTTTAACCAGGAATAACTTTTGAAGGGAGTTAAAGAACCCTTTTTACAGTGGGGGGATGAGAGAGTGATGTTGTCTTCTCTTTCTCAAGTACAACTGAGAAGACTTAGTGGATCTTTGATGTTAACAAAGCTCCCCCTGAGATATTGATTTATTCAGGAAGGTTGGAGCTTTGCTGCAGGGTGAGTAGGTCTTCAATCTTTTGCTTTGACCAGAAGAGCTCCAGGAACTTCTTGACTGATGAAGTTTTGTTATCCTTGAAGAAGCCTGTAGTGAAGAAGGAAGAAGACTCTTGATTTGAATGTATGTTCTTCTTCTTCTTCAGCTTGCTGTTATTTCTCTGGTCTAAGGCTTCTAGTTTCTTGACTGTTGTATTACCCTGAGTATTGCTTGCTCTCTTTCAAAATCCTTGATCTCTATCTATGTATGTCTATTACTTTTCACCGTGTCCCGAAGGAAGAAGAAGAAAAATCCTTTTTATATTTCCATGAATTCTTCCTTCTGAATTTTGAATTTCTTTCCAGCATTGATTAGTGACGGCCTGGAGAATATCTGCATTGATTGATTTCCCCAATTGTCCCATTGAAAATCGACAAGTAATAATCCTGATGAAGGCCATAATCAATGTTGCGTCTAACGGTAATATTCAAAGAATGTTAAGTATTGATTACTCAGGAATTATTGCAATAAAATGAGGACAGATGGAGGGAAAATATCCAAGTCTAGATCTGCACAGAATTCGTCGAGCAGTGAACAGAATTCGTCGACCTGGGTACAAAGTTTGTCGAGCTGAGAAGTTATGTTTGTCGACCAGATAATTGTTGTTCGTCGAGCTGAGATACAAGATCGTCGAACTAAGAACAGATAACTGCTTTCTCCAGAACCTTGCCAATTCTGTGTATCAAGATCGTCGAGCTGAGAATCTAAGTTTGTCGACTGGAGTTCAGTTTTTGGACTTAGAATATTGAGATGTTTCTGGACTAGAATGTTGAAGTAGAGCATCCAAAAATCATCGACATGAGAACTAAGTTCGTCGAGATGATATTCTAACTTCGTCGACTGGAGTTCAGAGAAAGGAATTCTGGACTTGGAATGTTGAAGTATAGTATCTGGAAATCGTCGATCTGAGAACCAAGTTCATCGAGCTCAGCTCAGAGAATTGTCTCTGAGTTCGTCGAGCTGAGCACGACTTTCGTCGAGCTGAGTTCGACGAACGTCAAACTCATTTTCCTGAGTCTTTGAAATTTCTCTAAGTTTTGAGTCTTCTGCAGTCTGTTGATGGCTGGTCCATGTAGTGTTGATTCTAAAGACATGACCTAGACTCTTGGACACAGACATGACCCTGGCTATACATGTTGGGTCAAATGATCCTAGTTTAGTGAACCTAGCCCAAATCCAACTAGGGATCCAAAATCTCCCCCTATTTGGGTGAGCTCACTAAATACAGACACAAAATATTCACAAAGCAAGAAAACATATATCTGGCAGGAAATTTTAAAATATGCAGCAAATATATATGTACAGAAAGCTTTGTATCAGGAATTAATTAGACAGTTTTAGGTCAACAGAAAAACTGAGACAGTTCAAAAAGTTTATTTCTTCTTTTGCTCCTTGTGCTTCTCCTCTTTAGCTTTTTCACCAGGCTGAGTAAACTTGATCTCCCTGTTTGGATTGGCTGTTTGTGTCTTTGTCATTGTCATATCAGCAGCTCCAATGATATTAAGGGAGGTAGCTCTTGGCACCATAGCTTCTGGATGCAGTTTCATATAATCATCAACATTAAAAAACTTATTAGTTTTTACAAACCTGTTAAGTTCTTCCTTCCTGTATTTGGACATGGTTGAGTATTGAGAGGGATTCTTTCCTTCAGATTTTGCCTTGTTGATCATGGATAGGCCAACCAATTCCTGGAACCTGGCCATCGTTGCTGTTGTAGCTGTTTCTGGATCCTCAAAAGGTACATAAGGGGAGGCAGGTCTTCTTGGGCTTTCAGCGTTTTGATGTTCAGTGATTTGTTGTTGTTGATGTTGATGTTTCTGTTGTTGTTGCTGCTTGCCTGATGAATAGTGCCTCTGCTGGCTGCTTCCTGAAGAGGAGGAGGACCTACCCTAATGTCTCTGATATGTTTGATATTGGGTAGTCCTCCGAGCTGAAGAACTTGAAGCACCAACAACAGGTGGAGGAGGAGGAGGAGGGCCCTTTCTATATCTTTGAGGAGGAGGTAAGTACTTCCTGCTTTTCTTTCTCTCTTTCTACTGGTTCTTGGACAGCCACATCCATGCTGGCATGCCCTTGTATGGTGTGATTTTCTGAAGTAAATCAAATAAATCATCATCAGCATCTGTATCTGGTGTTGCTTCTGCTTCTGCTGCTGCTTTTTCTTCTGCTGCTGTTGTTACTATTGCTACTGCTGTTTCTACTGCTGCTTCTTCATAGAGTATCTCCCCCTGTCTGGTTTCAGTGGGTACTTGAGTCAGGCCCCTGACTGAAGAAGAAGTAGCAGAGAGAGTAGAAATTTGATCAGCAAGAGAAGAGATGGAGGTAGCAAGAGCAGAAATAGCCTCTGCTATAAGCATTTTGAGGAGGGGAGTGAGAAGTGCTACAAGAGGTGGAATGATGGAGGCGTCTAGTGGCAGGAATGCAGAAGGTGTCTCAGTGGAGACAAAAGTGGGGATGGTAGTGGATGATGGAGGAGGAGGTAAGGAATCTTATATTGGTTCATCTAGAGGAGAAGGAGTATGAAGGGGGATGTAAGCAGATTGAATGATGGTAGGGAGGACAGATTGGAGAGGGGAATGTCAGCCAAATATGGTGGTAGTGGAGATGAGGGTGGTGATGGAACTGGTGTGTCACCTAGGGATTGAGTGGATGTATGAAAGTGAATATGAGTTTGTGATGGAGGTACTGGAGATGATGGAGTTAGTGTACCATGGGGGGATGGAGGTGAGGTATGAAAGGGAATATGAGTTGGGGATGTATGTATTGGAGAGGAGGGAGGTGTAGGAGTATGGACTGTGGTGTGAACTGTGGAGGGGAGTTGTTGTACCATCTGAGGATGAGTTTGAATGGCTGGAGGTGATGGAGGTGGAGGAGGGATATCTTCAGCATGGTGGGAAGTGGCTGGATCAGCCCTGGTACTCTCAGAAGGCCTGGAGGAAGAGGATGAGCTTTGGAGGGCTTAGTGATGGTCCTCTCCCACCTGCCAAAGAGAGCACATGTGAGCCTCTTGGAGGCATTTATGAATATGGTTGAGGTGACCTGGGATTCAGCAGCCTTTTCCTTAAGGAAGATTCCTAGAATCCTTCCAAAGCAAACCTCCTTTTTGGTATTCTTTTTCTTAATCAGTTCAAACATAATCTGAGCCCAATTTACTGGCTTCTATTCACCACTGCACACATCACTAGGAATTGATGCCTAGTGATGTATTCATGGGCTGTATGCTTGCCCAACAACACCTTGCCCACAACATCTACGAGAAACTTATACTCAGCAGATAGATGTTTCTTCAACAATTTAATGGGGGTTTCTCCAGAATAACCCATTTTATTCAGCATCCCATCAAATTCCTCATTATCAATTTCCAATTCTTCTGTACCATTAGCTAATCCAAAATTTTTGGTTAAAACTGCAGGGGTAAGAGAGACGGCATTACCCGATATTGTGCCGGTCATGGTGTCTTCATCTATTGTGGAGGAAGTGTCGACCCACTCTCTGATTTCTGTACTTGCGAGCTTGATCCTGGTGGTCATCAAATTTTTTAACTGCTGATCTTCAAGCAGTTGCAAGATATTCAGGAAGATGGGATTGGAATGTTGAAACGATTCAAAGTCCACATCAAATCTGGTATCAAATTTCATGGTCGCAAGACTGCCCGCTGGAATCGCCATAGTGCACCTGCAAGAGAGAAACATAGATCAAGTGCTATGGAACTGAAAGCGCGGGACGGAGGTCAAATAAAAACCTAGATATATAATTTTTCAGAATATGAATCGACAAACTCCGTTCCACGAAAAATAAAGAATTCTTTGATCTGAGATCGACGAAATAATTTGTCGGTAAATAATTCGTCGAGCTTAGTTTGAAGATTTGAAAACATTTCGTCGAGCTCTGTTCAACTAAATTTTTATGAAGCAGATTCGTCGATCTCTGTTCGACGAAAGTAACTTCACTCACAGAGAGTTCGTCGATCACCATTCGACGACAATCTCAAGAACGTTTCTCTATTCGTCGATCTCCGTTCGACGAACTTTGAAAAATTCGTCGAGCATAGACAGAAATTAAACTAAAGCTTCTCCATTGATCATTCTAAGCTGATTTATAAAGAATAAGTGATTTCTTTCATCCAAGGGTTTGGTGAAAATATCTGCTCTTTGTAAATTAGTGTAGATATAGACAAGTTTAATTTTTTTTTATCTACACACTCTCTAATGAAATGATGCCTAATGTCTATATGCTTAGTCCTACTGTGATGGACTGGATTTTGTGCTATGGATATAACACTTGTGTTATCACATAAGAGAGTTGAATTATTTAAGTTGAACCTATAGTCCTGGAGTTGGTTTTGAATCCACAACATCTGTGAACAACAACTGCCAGCTGCTATATATTCTGCTTTAGCAGTTGATGTAGACACAGATGATTGTTTCTTGCAGAACCAAGACACTAATCTCATACCAAGGAACTGGAAAGTCCCCGAGGTACTTTTCCTATCTACCCCGCATTCAATAAAGTCAGCATCTAAATATCTAGTTAAATCAAATTCTAACTCAGTAGGATACCAGAGTCCTAGACTAGGACAACTCTTTATATATCTCAAAATTCTTTTTAGAAAGACTAGATGAGATTCTTTAGGGTTCACTTGGAACCTAGCACAATGACATATGACAAACATTATGTCAGGTCTGCTTGCTGTAAGGTATAGTAGGGACCCAACAATGCCCCTATATAATTTCTGATCAACAGGTTTCCCATGTGCATCAGAATCTATTACAGTATTAGTGGCCATAGGTGTTTTCTTTACTGAGGCATCAACCATCCCAAACTTTTTAATAAGCTCTTTAGCATATTTAGCCTGGGAGATGAAGATGTCATCAGGTAGCTACTTTACTTGGAGATTAAGGAAGTAGGAGAGCTCACCCATACTACTCATTTCAAACTTAGAATGCATGAGGTCAGAAAACCTCTTGCATAGTTTGGAATCAGTAGGCCCAAATATAATGTCATCTACATATATTTGTACTAACAAAGTTTGATCCTTATGGTGTCTAGTGAACAATGTTTTATCTACAATGCCTCTAGTGAATTTATGCTCTAACAGGAAGCTAGCTAGGGTCTTATACCAAGCTCTTGGAGCTTGTTTAGACCATAAAGAGCTTTATGCAATTTAAAAATATATGAAAGATGGGTTGAAGAGATAAAACCTGGAGGTTGTTCAACATAAACCTCTTCTTTAAGTACTCCATTCAGGAAGGCACTCTTGACATCCATCTGATAGACCTTGAACTTCTTGTAGGCAGCATAAGCAAGAAATATTCTGATTGCTTCTAACCTTGCAACTGGTGCAAAGGTTGGTCATAGTCTATTCCTTCTTCTTGCATATAACCTTGGGCAACAAGCCTAGCCTTGTTCTTCACAATTACACAATGGGCATCTAGTTTGTTTCTATATACCCATTTAGTTCCAATGACTGGGTAGTCTTTGAGTCTTGGAACTAAATCCCAAACTCTACATCTCTCAAATTGGTTGAGTTCCTCTTGCATTGCAATGATCCAGTAGGGATCTTGCTCAACATCTTTTATGGATTGAGGCTCAACTTGAGAGAGGAAACAGACATGCATCACATCTTGGTTGAGTTGATTCCTTGTCTGTACACCTACTGTTATGTCTCCAATCACTTGAGATCTAGGTGATCCCTTAGTGTGACAAGATCAGTGGGTGAAGTTGGTTCAACAACAACATTTGGATTTAATTCCTCTTGTGGAATAATGCCTGCTGTTGAATGAAGTTCAGCCTCTTCCAATAGTTCTTCTTCACTGTCTTCTTCAGCTTATGGAGGAGGTGATGTAACCTCTTGTGGAAGGTTTAACTCTCCCAATTTCTCACATAAGTGAGGTACCTGCAAGGTGTTATTGGTAGAAATTTCTTTCTCCTTGTAAGATATGTTAGCTTCATCAAATGTCACATGTATTGATTCTTCAATTTTCAAAGAAGATTTGTTAAACACCCTATAAGCTTTGCTTACTTGGGAATATCCTAGAAAAATTCCCTCTTCAGCCTTAGCTTCAAACTTTCTAATATATTTCTTGTTATTATTATGTATATAACATATGCAGCTAAATACTTTAAAATAGGTGATTTTAGGTTTCTTCCCTTTGAGTAATTCATAGGGAGTCTTATTCTTAAGTTTATGTATTAAACTCCTATTCAGTACATAGTTTGTTATGCTTTCATCCTCTACCCAAAAGGATAGGGGCATGTAAGCATCTGCAAGTAATGTGTCTGCAGCTTCAATTAGGGTTCTATTCTTCCTTTCAGCTATCCCATTTTTTTTGAGGAGTTCTATGAGCTGAGAAGCAGTGCTTGATACCTTCCTTCTCACAGAACTCATACATAAGAAGAGACTCAAACTCTGTACCATGATCACTTCTGATCAATGCAACATAAGTAAAGTACTCAATCTGTATGGTCCTGAGAAAATCTGTAAGAACTTTGAATGTATCTGACTTAGATCTCAGAAAGAACACCCAAGTGAATCTTGAGAAGTCATCTACAATGACTAGAGTATAGGATTTCCCTCCTAGGCTTTATACAGCTATAGGCCCAAAAAGGTCCATGTGTAGCATGTACAAAATCATAGGTGAATCACTCTTATTTATTGATTTGAAGCTATATTTAGTTTGCTTGCCTAGTTGACAAACCCTGCAGAGGCCTTCCTTCTTATAGGGACCAGAAGGTAAACCTCTCACAAGGCTGTCTTTAGATAACCTAGCAATGTTTTTCATGTTAACATGTCCTAGACTTTTATGCCATAATTCATTTTGATTGCTAACAATATTAAGTATACAGAAATCTGAAGGTGTAGAATGAAAATCTACTTTGTAAATGTTACCTTGTCTATTTTTAATTAAAACAGTTTGTTTTTTATTAGAAATAATATAAGATGTTGAGTTAAAGTGTACCTGATAACCTTCATCACATAGTTGACTTATGGAGATGAGGTTATGCTTGAGTCCACTTACATATGTCACTTTTTTGAAAGTGACTGCTCCAATCTTTACTTGTCCAAAGCCTTCAGACTGGCCCCAATTAGAATCACCAAAGATCACCTTTGGTCCTAGCTTGGAATTGTAGTTGATTAAGTTGTCCTTGCTGCCAGTCATATGCTTGGAGCATCCACTGTCCAGATACCATTTTTGATTAACAGCTGGACAGCTCTTTTCCTGCAATGAAAACAGTTAGTTGTTCTTGACCCAGGTTACCTTGGGTCCTTTACATTGTTGATAAGAAAACCTAGATATTACTGAAAATTCAGGTTGAGATTTATACCCTAAGGGGTGATATTTTCTAGGAGGAATTATCCAATCAGCAAGTGGATTAAAAGGTTTCCTAGTTTGATTTGATTTGCTATTATAAGTATGAATTTTATTAAGTCTGTCTGGGATCGACAAAAAGTTGTGAGTTCGTCGACCAGAGTTCGACGAAACGGAATGAGATCATCGATCTCTGCTCATAGAATGAACATATTCATTTTTTGTGCCCCAAGTTCGTCGATCTCTGCTCGACGAACCATACACAGTTCGTCGATCGCAGTAAGATGAATAATTATTATTATATAGATCTACGTTCAGAGTTCATCGACTTGAGTTCGACGAACTGGCCACATTTCGTCGATCTGAGTTCGACGAAATCTGCTGAACTTTGTTTTTATCTAAGGTTTTCTGGTTTCTATTTTGTGATTTTTAAAGTTAGGTAATTCTTTTGTGGTTTGTTTGTTGTTCATTACCTCTTTATCCTTAGCTGACACAAATCTAATGGGGGTTGATAATATGTTCTTCTTGAGAATGAGGGGTAAACTTGATGATGTACCCAAGCCCAGTTTATCATTCGGTCTAACATTGACTGTGCTTGTGATGTCCATCAGCTTAAGGCTCCTCCCATTGAGAGATTCCTCAAGTTGTTTGGCCTCACATAGCTCTGTATTTAGAGAGTTGATTTGTTCATTAGCTAGAGTTGGTTCTTCTCTTAACTTGGTGTTTTCAAAAATCAGATTTTCTTGATTTGATAGTTTTTCCTTAAGTGTTTTGATTTTCTTTTCTGAGTTAATTAGATCAATACACAAGGTTTTAAACTCAGTTTTGAAAGTATCAGAACTATAATCAAAAGTTGAAAGTACCTGATCAGCTTCTGATTCTGAAGTTCCTTCATTTTCAGATTCTTCTTCATCTGATTGACTTTTGGAGGCATCAATGGCCATGAGGCAGACTTCCTTGGCCCTTGCCTCTTCTTCCTCTTAACTGGAACTAGAAGATGTGGATTCATCTTCAGTATCACTCCAGTTTTCAGCTACAAAGCCCTTCTCTTTCTTTTTGTATTTACCGGAGGAAGGCCTGCTGCTTTGCTATCTTCTGGAGTCCTTCTCTCTTTCTTTTGATTCTCTGGACACTCTGAGATGAAGTATCTAGGTTTCCTACAACCAAAGCATACTACTTCTTTAGCATGGGTTTTGTCATACCTTGGCTTATCATCCTGCCTGGATGATCTTCTTCTGAAATCCTTTCTTGCCATTTTGTAGAATCTCTTGGCAAGAAGACTCATCAATTCTTCATTTACTATTGGAGCTTCATTCTCTTCAGCAGCCTTGAATGCCAAGTTGTGCTCCTTTCTTGTTGGTGGAGGAGTTCTTTGTTCAGCAGCTTCTCTGGACTTTATGGGCTGCTCATAGGACTTGAGCTTTGCTAATAGAGATTCTGTGGAAATCTCATTTAAGCTCCTGGCCTCCTTGATTGGCCAGATCCTTGAATCCCATGAGCTTGGGAAGTACATAAGGATTTTTATCATTGACTTCAGTAAGGGTGATGTCTTTATCCAAAGTCTTCTGCTCATTGATGATTGAGCTCAGTCTGTTGTACATGTCTGCAACAGATTTTGATTCCTCCTTCTTGAAATTCTCATACTGGGATATGAGATTTGATCTTCTATCTTTCCTTTCATCAGCAGAGCCAGCCACCATTTGGTTGAGAGAATCTCAACTGGCCTTGGCTGAAGTGATTCAGCCACTTTCTGAAAAATGTCATCAGACATTGTTTGGGCCAGAATATTCATGGCTTTAGCATCAACAACATTGGTTTTCTTCTGAGCATCAATCCACTCAGGTGGTGGAACTGCATGAGTGCTGGAAGTTGCTGTGGAGGTAGATGGTTGAGGAGGACCTATCAAGATAGAGTTTTAGATGTCCTCATCAATAGAATTCATATAAAGTTTTATTCTTGCCTTCCAGATGACAAACTTATTTAGGTTGCACACTAGAGGTCTGATGCTTGCATAATCTTTGTTCTGTGCCATGCTGTGAATATAATCCTAATGGAAATAAAAAATCAGGTCTAACAAAGGATCTTTTGGTTCAAGGGTTAGCTTGTACAATCAAAGAAACCTTGCTCTGATACCAATTGAAAGTTAGGGTTAGACCTGATATACTCTAGAGGCGGAGGGGGGGGGGGGGTGAATAGAGTATCTTGAAACTTTAATGCTTTTTGTTGTTTAACAAAAATTGCTGAGTTAGGGAGTTATTTGATACCAAACTATACTGTAAGTAAAGAATAGTCCTAAACTAATTAATCACAGACACAACAAACCTAACTAGCACAGACACAACAAGAATAAAAGAAAAAGTTGGCAACCAGACAACACAAAAAATTTATAGTGGTTCCCCAACTTGGGTACATCCACTCTTCTACCACCCTGGTAGGAATCCACTCAGGTTTTTGATCAGGTGACTGCCACCAATGAGCTTTTGATCAGGTGCTCAAAAACCAACCCCAAGTCTTTTGATCAGGTGACTTGCAACCAGGAATAACTTTTGAAGGGAGTTAAAGAACCCTTTTTATAGTGGGGGGATGAGAGAGTGATGTTGTCTTCTCTTTCTCAAGTACAACTGAGAAGATTTAGTGGATCTTTGATGTTAACAGAGCTCCCCCTAAGATATTGATTTGTTCAGGAAGGTTGGAGCTTTGCTGCAGGGTGAGTAGGTATTCAATCTTTTGCTTTGACCAGACGAGCTCCAAGAACTTCTTGACTGATGAAGTTTTGTTGTCCTTGAAGAAGCCTGGAGTGAAGAAGGAAGAAGACTCTTGATTTGAATGGATGTTCTTCTTCTTCTTCTTCAGCTTGCTGTTATTTCTCTGGTCTAGGGCTTCTAGTTTCTTGACTGTTGTATTGCCCTGAGTATTGCTTGCTCTCTTTCAAAATCCTTGATCTCTGTCTGTGTATGTCTATTACTTTTCACTATATCCCGAAGGAAGAAGAAGAAAAATCCTTTTTATATTTTCTATGAAGTCTTCCTTCTGAATTTTGAATTTCTTTCCAGCATTGATTAATAACGGCCTGGAGAATATCTGCATTGATTGATTTCCCCAACTGTCCCATTGAAAATCGACAAGTAATAATCCTGATGAAGGCCATAATCAATGTTGCGTCTAACGGTAATATTCAGAGAATGTTAAACATTGATTACTCAGGAATTATTGCAATAAAATGAGGACAGATGGAGGGAAAATATCCAAGTTTGGATCTGCACAGAAGTCGTCGAGCAGAGAACAGAATTTGTCGACTGGGTACAGAGTTCGTCAAGCTGAGAAGTTATGTTCGTCGACCAGATAATTGTTGTTTGTCGAGCTGAGATCCAAGATCGTCGAACTAAGAACATATAACTGCTTTCTCCAGAACCTTGCCAATTCTGTGTATCAAGATCGTCGAGCTGAGAATCTAAGTTCGTCGACTGGAGTTCAGTTTCTGGACTTAGAATATTGAGATGTTTCTGGACTAGAATATTGAAGTAGAGCATCCAGAAATAGTCGACCTGAGAACTAAGTTCGTCGAGCTGATATTCTAACTTCATCGACTGGAGTTCAGAGAAAGGAATTCTGGACTTGGAATGTTGAAGTATAGTATCTGGAAATCATCAACCTGAGAACCAAGTTCGTCGAGCTCAGCGCAGAGAACTGTCTCTGAGTTCGACGAGCTGAGCACGACTTTCATCGAGCTGAGTTCGACGAATGTCGAACTCATTTTCCTGAGTCTTTGAAATTTCTCTAAGTCTTGAGTCTTCTGCAGTATGTTGATGGCTGGTCCATGTAGTGTTGATTCTAAGGACATGACCTGGACTCTAGGACACAGACATGACCCTGGCTATACATGTTGGGTCAAATGATCCTAGTTTAGTGAACCTAGCCCAAATCAAACTAGGGATCCAACATCTACAAGGAAGGGGCCTGGACCCTTGGATCTTGAATAGGGAAACGAACCGCTCTGATTTGCCCAAAAATAGACTGAACATGGCCTGACACGCCCTGTGACATGCCCGTGTCATAGGCTATGTCCCTTAAGCGGCACACAACCGACTCAAATCCAAACAGTACATGGCCGTGTGACACGCCGGTGTCATACCCTACACGCCTGTATCATGGTCGACATGCCCGTGTCTAGCAGCCGTGTACTTCACCCAGCAAAACATCAACTTACCCGAGCGGGACACGGCCATGGGACATGCCCGTGTCCCAGGCTGTATACCCCAAGACACACTCGTGTCTCTCAACACGCGCAATCCTGGCTGAAACCCGCAAAGGACATGCCCTGTGACACGCCAGTGTCACAGGCCGTGTACTTCCTTTGCTTTCCGCTCGACGATTGTCAAGCGCAGTTCGTCTACCCGAGCACGACACGCCCTGGGACACGCCCGTGTCCCAGGCCGTGTCACCCAACTTGAACCCAACTTGGGCTTTGGGGTGTTACAATATAACTCTGTTATTTTCTTCATGGAGTAATCAATCTTGAACGACACGAAGTGATCACACTTCGTCAATCTGTCAACTATGACCCACACTGAATCATTTCCTCGTGGAGATCTCGGCAAACCAGTAATAAAGTCCGTAGAAATACTCTCTCACTTCCAACTTGGAATATCCAAAGGTGTCAGCTTGCCACCAGGCCGTCCATAATCTGCTTTAACGCGCTTGCAGGTGAAACATTCTAACACAAACTTGGTTATATTGTTCTTCATTTCATACCACTAAATGATCTACTTCAGATCTTTATACATCTAAGTAGAACCAGGGTGGTAGGCAATACTAGAACCATGCACCTCACTACACAATTTAGCTCGAATATCCTCAACAACAGGGATACAATATCTACCGTGGTACTTCAAAATACTTGCATTATCAATTGAAAAGTCTGGTAATTCCCCTTTCTCAGTTCTAATACAAAGGTGCTGCAAATCAGGATCGTCATTTTGATGTAGCCTCGTAACCATAGTCCAAGAAGGCTCTTACACTTCCAGGCTGCTTGGCGAATCGCTACTCCCAACAGAAATACCGATTAACAAAAACTCTTCCACCAAAGATTCCACTGACAGATTAAAGATTTGTGCAGTCTTTCTACTCAAGGCATCGGCTACCACATTGGTTTTACCCGAATGATATAGAATATCAACATCATAATCCGCAACATACTCCAACCATCTACACTGACACTGATTCAACTCCTTCTGAGTGAAGACACACTTCAAACTCTTATGGTCAGTGTAAATCTTGCACAATGCGCTACACAACAGATGTCTTCACAACTTCAGGGCATAAATCACTGCTGCAAACTCCAAGTCATGAGTAGGGTTGTTCCTTTCATGAATCTTTTGTTGCCTCGACCCATATGCAATTACCTTGCCTTCTTGCATCAATACACAACCAAGTCTGACGTGCGATGCATCCACATAAACGGCATACTCCACTCCTTCGATAGGCAAAGACAATACTGGAGTTGTGCATAACCTTTTTTCTAGTTCTTGAAAGTCTCCTTCGCACTTATCACTCCACATAAATACCGCGTTCTTCTGCGTAAGCTTAGTCAGTGGCGCAGACAACGTAGAAAATCCTTCCACAAAACTTCTATAATAGCATGTCAACCCTAGGAAGCTTCTTATATCTTTGGGTGTGGTAGGTCTTTTCCAATCCATTATGACAACTATATTTTCTGGGTCAACAGAAATTCCTCCTTGTTCACAACATGACCCAGAAAGGAAACTTGAGGTAGCCAAAACTCGTACTTACTCAACTTTGCATACAACTTATGTTCTCTTAAAGCAGATAGAACTAAACACAAATGCTGGGCATGCTCTTCAGCACTCCGAGAATAAAACAGGACATCATCAATAAAAACGATCACAAAACGGTCCAGAAAATCTTTGAACATTCTGTTCATCATGTCCATGAAGGCAGAGGGTGCATTCATCAATCTAAAGGACATTACCAAGAACTCAAAATGTCCATGTCGAGAACGAAAAGCAGTCTGTGGAACATCCGTCTAACGAATCCTCAAATGATGGTAGCCTAAACGAAGGTCAATCTTCGAAAACACTGTAATACCATGCAACTAATCAAACAAATCATCTATTCGCCGCAAGGGATACCTGTTCTTGATGGTTACCTTATTCAATTCCATATAATCAATGCATAGCCACATAGATCCATCTTTCTTCTTCACAAACAACACATGAGCACTCGAGGGCGAAAGACTTGGCCTCATGAATCCATATTGCAACAACCCATCCAACTGGGTACATAACTCTTCCAGCTCACGTGGGGCCATCCGGTACAGTGCCTTAGCAATAGGGCGAGTACCCAACTCCAAATCAATAATAAACTTCACATCCCTCTCAGGAGGAAGACCAGGAAGACTAACTGGGAAAATATTAGGAAACTCTCTCACCATAGGAATATCCTCGATACGCGGCAAACTACCAACGGTTTACAAAACAGAAATCAAACAAGCAAAATAATCGGAATCTAAAAGTTTCCGAGCACATACCACAGAAATGATCGGGGAATCCTGGCGCCAAAAACCATACACACTCCTGGGGTGGCTGTTGTCCATCTTGAAGTCCAAACGCTTAACCTTGCATTGGATAACCACATCATATTTGGACAAGCAGTTCATGCCCAAGATCACATCGAAGTCCTCCAGGTCTAATACCTTCAGATCAGCAAAAGCTAGGAAATCACTTAAAAGGATCAGACAACACTGGATACCCTGGTCCGACACCACCGAATCACTAGAAGGAAACTTAATGCAAAACGAATCGCCAATTAGATCGAGAGTCAGACGATGACGCTCTATGAAAGTCCTAGCTAAAAACAAGTGGGTGGCACCAGAATCAAAAAGAACGCGTTCCCAACGATTTTTCACCTTAAATTTCCCTATAAAATCGCATATGTAACTAGACGAACAAACATCGAAACTAAATCTAAAAGTTAGAAAACAAGATTAGAATCTAACCTGAGATCACTTGGGCGGAAGTCTGCACTTCTTCCAAAGTCACCACATTTAACTTGCCATTCCCTTTATCCAAATGTTGCGGCAGCGACAAGTCTTAGAGTGGAATTGGCCGCAGCGGGGGCTGAGACTGCGGGCACTTTGACTTAAAATGCTCTTTCTGTTTACACTGGAAGCAGACCTTATCCTTTTCACAACAATAGGCAGCATCATTCCCTTTCCGCTTGTACGAAGCACAAACCAGTTCTCCCTTTCCGCTTGTATCTGGAAATCGTCGATCTGAGAACCAAGTTCATCGAGCTCAGCTCAGAGAATTGTCTCTGAGTTCGTCGAGCTGAGCACGACTTTCGTCGAGCTGAGTTCGACAAACGTCAAACTCATTTTCCTGAGTATTTGAAATTTCTCTAAGTTTTGAGTCTTCTGCAGTCTGTTGATGGCTGGTCCATGTAGTGTTGATTCTAAGGACATGACCTAGACTCTTGGACACATACATGACCCTGGCTATACATGTTGGGTCAAATGATCCTAGTTTAGTGAACCTAGCCCAAATCCAACTAGGGATCCAAAATCTCCCCCTATTTGGGTGAGCTCACTAAATACAGACACAAAATATTCACAAAGCAAGAAAACATATATCTGGCAGGAAATATTAAAATATGCAACAAATATATATGTACAGAAAGCTTTGTATCAGGAATTAATTAGACAGTTTTAGGTCAACAGAAAAACTGAGACAGTTCAAAAAGTTTATTTCTTCTTCTTTTGCTCCTTGTGCTTCTCCTCTTTAGCTTTTTCACCAGGCTGAGTAAACTTGATCTCCCTGTTTGGATTGGCTGTTTGTGTCTTTGTCATTGTCATATCAGCAGCTCCAATGATATTAAGGGAGGTAGCTCTTGGCACCATAGCTTTTGGATGCAGTTTCATATAATCATCAACATTAAAAAACTTATTAGTTTTTACAAATCTGTTAAGTTCTTCCTTCCTGTATTTGGACATGGTTGAGTATTGAGAGGGATTCTTTCCTTCAGATTTTGCCTTGTTGATCATGGATAGGCCAACCAATTCCTGGAACCTGGCCATCGTTGCTGTTGTAGCTGTTTCTGGATCCTCAAAAGGTACATAAGGGGAGGCAGGTCTTCTTGGGCTTTCAGCGTTTTGATGTTCAGTGATTTGTTGTTGTTGATGTTGATGTTTCTGTTGTTGTTGCTGCTTGCCTGATGAATAGTGCCTCTGCTGGCTGCTTCCTGAAGAGGAGGAGGACCTACCCTAATGTTTCTGATATGTTTGATATTGGGTAGTCCTCCGAGCTGAAGAACTTGAAGCACCAACAATAGGTGGAGGAGGAGGAGGAGGGTCCTTTCTATATCTTTGAGGAGGAGGTAAGTACTTCCTGCTTTTCTTTCTCTCTTTCTACTGGTTCTTGGACAGCCACATCCATGCTGGCATGCCCTTGTATGGTGTGATTTTCTGAAGTATATAATAGGGAGTATCATTTGTTGGATTGGGTTTTGGGGGCAGGAGGTGGAGGAGCTTTCCTTTTCTTGGAGACTTTCTTCTTGGGCTCATCATCAGAATCCTCTTCATCATCTTCATCATCAGAAGAGGCTTGAGGAGTATCATATAATGCATTTATTTTTTTTAGAGCCTCTGCAGATATCAAGGGTTTCTTTGCCTGGGAAGGAGCTGGAGGAGGAGCTGGAGCTGGAGCTGGAGAACTGTACACATCAGTGCTTTCAGCAACTGATTTATTCTCTTCTTCTATATCAGCCACGATCAATTCATCAAGATCAGGCATTGGGGAGTCATCCATAACAAAAGTTGGAGTTGAAATGTCTCTGGGAGGGGATGCAGTAATGAGGGAATCAGATTTTGGTGGAGATGGAATGGCTGGAGCCTCTGTAATGGCAAGACTAACCTTAAGTTGCTTGGCAACCTTGGGGCTTATTGGTGAGGTGTAGGGGACTATAGCCAAAGATGGCTTTATGCTGTACTCTGGAAGTTCATTTAAATAAACTGTATCAAAAAGATTCAACAACTTCAAAAGATCTACTGTGAGATTTATAATAAATCACCGGAAGTTGTTTTTTCCTCTGTTACTGTGTCATCCAAATCCATGTCAGACTCAATGAAATGAATTAAATCAAATAAATCATCATCAGCATCTGTATCTGGTGTTGCTTCTGCTTCTGCTGCTGCTTTTTCTTCTGCTGCTGTTGTTACTATTGCTACTGCTGTTTCTACTGCTGCTTCTTCATAGAGTATCTCCCCCTGTCTGGTTTCAGTGGGTACTTGAGTCAGGCCCCTGACTGAAGAAGAAGTAGCAAAGAGAGTAGAAATTTGATCAGCAAGAGAAGAGATGGAGGTAGCAAGAGCAGAAATAGCCTCTGCTATAAGCATTTTGAGGAGGGGAGTGAGAAGTGCTACAAGAGGTGGAATGATGGAGGGGTCTAGTGGCAGGAATGCAGAAGGTGTCTCAGTGGAGACAAAAGTGGGGATGGTAGTGGATGATGGAGGAGGAGGTAAGGAATCTTACATTGGTTCATCTAGAGGAGAAGGAGTATGAAGGGGGATGTAAGCAGATTGAATGATGGTAGGGAGGACAGATTGGAGAGGGGAATGTCAGCCAAATATGGTGGTAGTGGAGATGAGGGTGGTGATGGAACTGGTGTGTCACCTAGGGATTGAGTGGATGTATGAAAGTGAATATGAGTTTGTGATGGAGGTACTGGAGATGATGGAGTTAGTGTACCATGGGGGGATGGAGGTGAGGTATGAAAGGGAATATGAGTTGGGGATGTATGTATTGGAGAGGAGGGAGGTGTAGGAGTATGGACTGTGGTGTGAACTGTGGAGGGGAGTTGTTGTACCATCTGAGGATGAGTTTGAATGGCTGGAGGTGATGGAGGTGGAGGAGGGATATCTTCAGCATGGTGGGAAGTGGCTGGATCAGCCCTGGTACTCTCAGAAGGCCTGGAGGAAGAGGATGAGCTTTGGAGGGCTTAGTGATGGTCCTCTCCCACCTGCCAAAGAGAGCACATGTGAGCCTCTTGGAGGCATTTATGAATATGGTCGAGGTGACCTGGGATTCAGCAGCCTTTTCCTTAAGGAAGATTCCTAGAATCCTTCCAAAGCAAACCTCCTTTTTGGTATTCTTTTTCTTAATCAGTTCAAACATAATCTGAGCCCAATTTACTGGCTTCTTATTCACCACTGCACACATCACTAGGAATTGATGCCTAGTGATGTATTCATGGGCTGTATGCTTGCCCAACAACACCTTGCCCACAACATCTACGAGAAACTTATACTCAGCAGATAGATGTTTCTTCAACAATTTAATGGGGGTTTCTCCAGAATAACCCATTTTATTCAGCATCCCATCAAATTCCTCATTATCAATTTCCAATTCTTCTGTACCATTAGCTAATCCAAAATTTTTGGTTAAAACTGCAGGGGTAAGAGAGACGGCATTACCCGATATTGTGCCGGTCATGGTGTCTTCATCTATTGTGGAGGAAGTGTCGACCCACTCTCTGATTTCTGTACTTGCGAGCTTGATCCTGGTGGTCATCAAATTTTTTAACTGCTGATCTTCAAGCAGTTGCAAGATATTCAGGAAGATGGGATTGGAATGTTGAAACGATTCAAAGTCCACATCAAATCCGGTATCAAATTTCATGGTCGCAAGACTGCCCGCTGGAATCGCCATAGTGCACCTGCAAGAGAGAAACATAGATCAAGTGCTATGGAACTGAAAGCGCGGGACGGAGGTCAAATAAAAACCTAGATATATGATTTTTCAGAATATGAATCGACAAACTCCGTTCCACGAAAAATAAAGAATTCTTTGATCTGAGATCGACGAAATAATTTGTCGGTAAATAATTCGTCGAGCTTAGTTTGAAGATTTGAAAACATTTCGTCGAGCTCTGTTCGACTAAATTTTTCTGAAGCAGATTCGTCGATCTCTGTTCGACGAAAGTAACTTCACTCACAGAGAGTTCGTCGATCACCATTCGACGACAATCTCAAGAACGTTTCTCTATTCGTCGATCTCCATTCGACGAACTTTGAAAAATTCGTCGAGCATAGACAGAAATTAAACTAAAGCTTCTCCATTGATCATTCTAAGCTGATTTATAAAGAATAAGTGATTTCTTTCATCCAAGGGTTTGGTGAAAATATCTGCTCTTTGTAAATTAGTGTAGATATAGACAAGTTTAATTTTTTTTTATCTACACACTCTCTAATGAAATGATGCCTAATGTCTATATGCTTAGTCCTACTGTGATGGACTGGATTTTGTGCTATGGATATAACACTTGTGTTATCACATAAGAGAGTTGAATTATTTAAGTTGAACCTATAGTCCTGGAGTTGGTTTTGAATCCACAACATCTGGGAACAACAACTGCCAGCTGCTATATATTCTGCTTTAGCAGTTGATGTAGACACAGATGATTGTTTCTTGCAGAACCAAGACACTAATCTCATACCAAGGAACTGGAAAGTCCCCGAGGTACTTTTCCTATCTACCCCGCATTCAATAAAGTCAGCATCTAAATATCTAGTTAAATCAAATTCTAACTCAGTAGGATACCAGAGTCCTAGACTAGGACAACTCTTTATATATCTCAAAATTCTTTTTAGAAAGACTAGATGAGATTCTTTAGGGTTCACTTGGAACCTAGCACAATGACATATGACAAACATTATGTCAGGTCTGCTTGCTGTAAGGTATAGTAGGGACCCAACAATGCCCCTATATAATTTCTGATCAACAGGTTTCCCATGTGCATCAGAATCTATTACAGTATTAGTGGCCATAGGTGTTTTCTTTACTGAGGCATCAACCATCCCAAACTTTTTAATAAGCTCTTTAGCATATTTAGCCTGGGAGATGAAGATGTCATCAGGTAGCTACTTTACTTGGAGATTAAGGAAGTAGGAGAGCTCACCCATGCTACTCATTTCAAACTTAGAATGCATGAGGTCAGAAAACCTCTTGCATAGTTTGGAATCAGTAGGCCCAAATATAATGTCATCTACATATATTTGTACTAACAAAGTTTGATCCTTATGGTGTCTAGTGAACAATGTTTTATCTACAATGCCTCTAGTGAATTTATGCTCTAACAGGAAGCTAGCTAGGGTCTTATACCAAGCTCTTGGAGCTTGTTTAGACCATAAAGAGCTTTATGAAATTTAAAAACATATGAAAGATGGGTTGAAGAGATAAAACCTGGAGGTTGTTCAACATAAACCTCTTCTTTAAGTACTCCATTCAGGAAGGCACTCTTGACATCCATCTGATAGACCTTGAACTTCTTGTAGGCAGCATAAGCAAGAAATATTCTGATTGCTTCTAACCTTGCAACTGGTGCAAAGGTTGGTCATAGTCTATTCCTTCTTCTTGCATATAACCTTGGGCAACAAGCCTAGCCTTGTTCTTCACAATTACACAATGGGCATCTAGTTTGTTTCTATATACCCATTTAGTTCCAATGACTGGGTAGTCTTTGAGTCTTGGAACTAAATCTCAAACTCTACATCTCTCAAATTGGTTGAGTTCCTCTTGCATTGCAATGATCCAGTAGGGATCTTGCTCAACATCTTTTATGGATTGAGGCTCAACTTGAGAGAGGAAACAGACATGCATCACATCTTGGTTGAGTTGATTCCTTGTCTGTACACCTACTGTTATGTCTCCAATCACTTGAGATCTAGGTGATCCCTTAGTGTGACAAGATCAGTGGGTGGAGTTGGTTCAACAACAACATTTGGATTTAATTCCTCTTGTGGAATAATGCCTGCTGTTGAATGAAGTTCAGCCTCTTCCAATAGTTCTTCTTCACTGTCTTCTTCAGCTTATGGAGGAGGTGATGTAACCTCTTGTGGAAGGTTTAACTCTCCCAATTTCTCACATAAGTGAGGTACCTGCAAGGTGTTATTGGTAGAAATTTCTTTCTCCTTGTAAGATATGTTAGCTTCATCAAATGTCACATGTATTGATTCTTCAATTTTCAAAGAAGATTTGTTAAACACCCTATAAGCTTTGCTTGCTTGGGAATATCCTAGAAAAATTCCCTCTTCAGCCTTAGCTTCAAACTTTCTAATATATTTCTTGTTATTATTATGTATATAACATATGCAGCTAAATACTTTAAAATAGGTGATTTTAGGTTTCTTCCCTTTGAGTAATTCATAGGGAGTCTTATTCTTAAGTTTATGTATTAAACTCCTATTCAGTACATAGTTTGTTATGCTTTCATCCTCTACCCAAAAGGATAGGGGCATGTAAGCATCTGCAAGTAATGTGTCTGCAGCTTCAATTAGGGTTCTATTCTTCCTTTCAGCTATCCCATTTTTTTGAGGAGTTCTATGAGCTGAGAAGCAGTGCTTGATACCTTCCTTCTCACAGAACTCATACATAAGAAGAGACTCAAACTCTGTACCATGATCACTTCTGATCAATGCAACATAAGTAGAGTACTCAATCTGTATGGTCCTGAGAAAATCTGTAAGAACTTTGAATGTATCTGACTTAGATCTCAGAAAGAACACCCAAGTGAATCTTGAGAAGTCATCTACAATGACTAGAGTATAGGATTTCCCTCCTAGGCTTTATACAGCTATAGGCCCAAAAAGGTCCATGTGTAGCATGTACAAAATCATAGGTGAATCACTCTTATTTATTGATTTGAAGCTATATTTAGTTTGCTTGCCTAGTTGACAAACCCTGCAGAGGCCTTCCTTCTTATAGGGACCAGAAGGTAAACCTCTCACAAGGCTGTCTTTAGATAACCTAGCAATGTTTTTCATGTTAACATGTCCTAGACTTTTATGCCATAATTCATTTTGATTGCTAACAATATTAAGTATACAGAAATCTGAAGGTGTAGAATGAAAATCTACTTTGTAAATGTTACCTTATCTATTTTTAATTAAAACAGTTTGTTTTTTATTAGAAATAATATAAGATGTTGAGTTAAAGTGTACCTGATAACCTTCATCACATAGTTGGCTTATGGAGATGAGGTTATGCTTGAGTCCACTTACATATGTCACTTTCTTGAAAGTGACTGCTCCAATCTTTACTTGTCCAAAGCCTTCAGACTGGCCCCAATTAGAATCACCAAAGATCACCTTTGGTCCTAGCTTGGAATTGTAGTTGATTAAGTTGTCCTTGTTGCCAGTCATATGCTTGGAGCATCCACTGTCCAGATACCATTTTTGATTAACAGTTGGACAGCTCTTTTCCTGCAATGAAAACAGTTAGTTGTTCTTGACCCAGGTTACCTTGGGTCCTTTACATTGTTGATAAGAAAACCTAGATATTACTGAAAATTCAGGTTGAGATTTATACCCTAAGGGGTGATATTTTCTAGGAGGAATTATCCAATCAGCAAGTGGATTAAAAGGTTTCCTAGTTTGATTTGATTTGCTATTATAAGTATGAATTTTATTAAGTCTGTCTGGGATCGACAAAAAGTTGTGAGTTCGTCGACCAGAGTTCGACGAAACGGAATGAGATCATCGATCTCTGCTCATAGAATGAACATATTCATTTTCTGTGCCCCAAGTTCGTCGATCTCTGCTCGACGAACCATACACAGTTCATCGATCGTAGTAAGATGAATAATTATTATTATATGGATCTACGTTCAGAGTTCGTCGACTTGAGTTCGACGAACTGGCCACATTTCGTCGATCTGAGTTCGACGAAATCTGCTGAACTTTGTTTTTATCTAAGGTTTTCTGGTTTCTATTTTGTGATTTTTAAAGTTAGGTAATTCTTTTGTGGTTTGTTTGTTGTTCATTACCTCTTTATCCTTAGCTGACACAAATCTAATGGGGGTTGATAATATGTTCTTCTTGAGAATGGGGGGTAAACTTGATGATGTACCCAAGCCCAGTTTATCATTCGGTCTAACATTGACTGTGCTTGTGATGTCCATCAGCTTAAGGCTCCTCCTATTGAGAGATTCCTCAAGTTGTTTGGCCTCACATAGCTCTGTATTTAGAGAGTTGATTTGTTCATTAGCTAGAGTTGGTTCTTCTCTTAACTTGGTGTTTTCAAAAATCAGATTTTCTTGATTTGATAGTTTTTCCTTAAGTGTTTTGATTTTCTTTTCTGAGTTAATTAGATCAATATACAAGGTTTTAAACTCAGTTTTGAAAGTATCAGAACTATAATCAAAAGTTGAAAGTACCTGATCAGCTTATGATTCCGAAGTTCCTTCATTTTCAGATTCTTCTTCATCTGATTGACTTTTGGAGGCATCAATGGCCATGAGGCAGACTTCCTTGGCCCTTGCCTCTTCTTCCTCTTAACTGGAACTAGAAGATGTGGATTCATCTTCAATATCACTCCAGTTTTCAGCTACAAAGCCCTTCTCTTTCTTTTTGTATTTACCGGAGGAAGGCCTGCTGCTTTGCTATCTTCTGGAGTCCTTCTCTCTTTCTTTTGATTCTCTGGACACTCTGAGATGAAGTGTCTAGGTTTCCTACAGCCAAAGCATACTACTTCTTTAGCATGGGTTTTGTCATACCTTGGCTTATCATCCTGCCTGGATGATCTTCTTCTGAAATCCTTTCTTGCCATTTTGTAGAATCTCTTGGCAAGAAGACTCATCAATTCTTCATTTACTATTGGAGCTTCATTCTCTTCAGCAGCCTTGAATGCCAAGTTGTGCTCCTTTCTTGTTGGTGGAGGAGTTCTTTGTTCAGCAGCTTCTCTGGACTTTATGGGCTGCTCATAGGACTTGAGCTTTGCTAATAGAGATTCTGTGGAAATCTCATTTAAGCTCCTGGCCTCCTTGATTGGCCAGATCCTTGAATCCCATGAGCTTGGGAAGTACATAAGGATTTTTATCATTGACTTCAGTAAGGGTGATGTCTTTATCCAAAGTCTTCTGCTCATTGATGATTGAGCTCAGTCTGTTGTACATGTCTGCAACAGATTTTGATTCCTCCTTCTTGAAATTCTCATACTGGGATATGAGATTTGATCTTCTATCTTTCCTTTCATCAGCAGAGCCAGCCACCATTTGGTTGAGAGAATCTCAACTGGCCTTGGCTGAAGTGCATTCAACCACTTTCTGAAAAATGTCATCAGACATTGTTTGGGCCAGAATATTCATGGCTTTAGCATCAGCAACATTGGTTTTCTTCTGAGCATCAATCCACTCAGGTGGTGGAACTGCATGAGTGCTGGAAGTTGCTGTGGAGGTAGATGGTTGAGGAGGACCTATCAAGATAGAGTTTTAGATGTCCTCATCAATAGAATTCATATAAAGTTTTATTCTTGCCTTCCAGATGACAAACTTATTTAGGTTGCACACTAGAGGTCTGATGCTTGCATAATCTTTGTTCTGTGCCATGCTGTGAATATAATCCTAATGGAAATAAAAAATCAGGTCTAACAAAGGATCTTTTGGTTCAAGGGTTAGCTTGTACAATCAAAGAAACCTTGCTCTGATACCAATTGAAAGTTAGGGTTAGACCTGATATACTCTAGAGGCGGAGGGGGGGGGGGGGATGAATAGAGTATCTTGAAACTTTAATGCTTTTTGTTGTTTAACAAAAATTGCTGAGTTAGGGAGTTATTTGATACCAAACTATACTGTAAGTAAAGAACAGTCCTAAACTAATTAATCACAGACACAACAAACCTAACTAGCACAGACACAACAAGAATAAAAGAAAAAGTTGGCAACCAGACAACACAAAAAATTTATAGTGGTTCCCCAACTTGGGTACATCCACTCTTCTACCACCCTGGTAGGAATCCACTCAGGTTTTTGATCAGGTGACTGCCACCAATGAGCTTTTGATCAGGTGCTCAAAAACCAACCCCAAGTCTTTTGATCAGGTGACTTGCAACCAGGAATAACTTTTGAAGGGAGTTAAAGAACCCTTTTTATAGTGGGGGGATGAGAGAGTGATGTTGTCTTCTCTTTCTCAAGTACAACTGAGAAGATTTAGTGGATCTTTGATGTTAACAGAGCTCCCCCTAAGATATTGATTTGTTCAGGAAGGTTGGAGCTTTACTGCAGGGTGAGTAGGTATTCAATCTTTTGCTTTGACCAGACGAGCTCCAAGAACTTCTTGACTGATGAAGTTTTGTTGTCCTTGAAGAAGCCTGGAGTGAAGAAGGAAGAAGACTCTTGATTTGAATGGATGTTCTTCTTCTTCTTCTTCAGCTTGCTGTTATTTCTCTGGTCTAGGGCTTCTAGTTTCTTGACTGTTGTATTGCCCTGAGTATTGCTTGCTCTCTTTCAAAATCCTTGATCTCTGTCTGTGTATGTCTATTACTTTTCACTATATCCCGAAGGAAGAAGAAGAAAAATCCTTTTTATATTTTCTATGAAGTCTTCCTTCTGAATTTTGAATTTCTTTCCAGCATTGATTAATAACGGCCTGGAGAATATCTGCATTGATTGATTTCCCCAACTGTCCCATTGAAAATCGACAAGTAATAATCCTGATGGAGGCCATAATCAATGTTGCGTCTAACGGTAATATTCAGAGAATGTTAAACATTGATTACTCAGGAATTATTGCAATAAAATGAGGACAGATGGAGGGAAAATATCCAAGTTTGGATCTGCACAGAAGTCGTCGAGCAGAGAACAGAATTTGTCGACTGGGTACAGAGTTCGTCAAGCTGAGAAGTTATGTTCGTCGACCAGATAATTGTTGTTTGTCGAGCTGAGATCCAAGATCGTCGAACTAAGAACATATAACTGCTTTCTCCAGAACCTTACCAATTCTGTGTATCAAGATCGTCGAGCTGAGAATCTAAGTTCGTCGTCTGGAGTTCAGTTTCTGGACTTAGAATATTGAGATGTTTCTGGACTAGAATATTAAAGTAGAGCATCCAGAAATAGTCGACCTGAGAACTAAGTTCGTCGAGCTGATATTCTAACTTCATCGACTGGAGTTCAGAGAAAGGAATTCTGGACTTGGAATGTTGAAGTATAGTATCTGGAAATCGTCAACCTGAGAACCAAGTTCGTCGAGCTCAGCTCAGAGAATTGTCTCTGAGTTCGTCGAGCTGAGCACGACTTTCATCGAGCTGAGTTCGACGAATGTCGAACTCATTTTCCTGAGTCTTTGAAATTTCTCTAAGTCTTGAGTCTTCTGCAGTATGTTGATGGCTGGTCCATGTAGTGTTGATTCTAAGGACATAACCTGGACTCTAGGACACAGACATGACCCTGGCTATACATGTTGGGTCAAATGATCCTAGTTTAGTGAACCTAGCACAAATCAAACTAGGGATCGAACATCTACAGGGAAGGGGCCTGGACCCTTGGATCTTGGATAGGGAAACGAACCGCTCTGATTTGCCCAAAAATAGACTGAACATGGCCTGACATGCCCTGTGACATGCCCGTGTCATAGGCTATGTCCCTTAAGCGGCACACAACCGACTCAAATCCAAACAGTACATGGCCGTGTGACACGCCGGTGTCATACCCTACACGCCTGTATCATGGTCGACACGCCCGTGTCTAGCAGCCGTGTACTTCACCCAGCAAAACATCAACTTACCCGAGCGGGACACGGCCATGGGACATGCCCGTGTCCCAGGCTGTATACCCCAAGACACACTCGTGTCTCTCAACACGCGCAATCCTGGCTGAAACCCGCAAAGGACATGCCCTGTGACACGCCAGTGTCACAGGCCGTGTACTTCCTTTGCTTTCCGCTCGACGATTGTCAAGCGCAGTTCGTCTACCCGAGCACGACACGCCCTGGGACACGCCCGTGTCCCAGGCCGTGTCACCCAACTTGAACCCAACTTGGGCTTTGGGGTGTTACAATATAACTCTGTTATTTTCTTCATGGAGTAATCAATCTTGAACGACACGAAGTGATCACACTTCGTCAATCTGTCAACTATGACCCACACTGAATCATTTCCTCGTGTAGATCTCGGCAAACCAGTAATAAAGTCCGTAGAAATACTCTCTCACTTCCAACTTGGAATATCCAAAGGTGTCAGCTTGCCACCAGGCCGTCCATAATCTGCTTTAACGCGCTTGCAGGTGAAACATTCTAACACAAACTTGGTTATATTGTTCTTCATTTCATACCACTAAATGATCTACTTCAGATCTTTATACATCTAAGTAGAACCAGGGTGGTAGGCAATACTAGAACCATGCACCTCACTACATAATTTAGCTCGAATATCCTCAACAACAGGGATACAATATCTACCGTGGTACTTCAAAATACTTGCATTATCAATTGAAAAGTCTGGTAATTCCCCTTTCTCAATTCTAATACAAAGGTGCTGCAAATCAGGATCGTCCTTTTGATGTAGCCTCGTAACCATAGTCCAAGAAGGCTCTTACACTTCCAGGCTGCTTGGCGAATCGCTACTCCCAACAGAAATACCGATTAACAAAAACTCTTCCACCAAAGATTCCACTAACAGATTAAAGATTTGTGCAGTCTTTCTACTCAAGGCATCGGCTACCACATTGGTTTTACCCGAATGATATAGAGTATCAACATCATAATCCGCAACATACTCCAACCATCTACACTGACACTGATTCAACTCCTTCTGAGTGAAGACACACTTCAAACTCTTATGGTCAGTGTAAATCTTGCACAATGCGCTACACAACAGATGTCTTCACAACTTCAGGGCATAAATCACTGCTGCAAACTCCAAGTCATGAGTAGGGTTGTTCCTTTCATGAATCTTTTGTTGCCTCGACCCATATGCAATTACCTTGCCTTCTTGCATCAATACACAACCAAGTCTGACGTGCGATGCATCCACATAAACGGCATACTCCACTCCTTCGATAGGCAAAGACAATACTGGAGTTGTGCATAACCTTTTTTCTAGTTCTTGAAAGTCTCCTTCGCACTTATCACTCCACATAAACACCGCGTTCTTCTGCGTAAGCTTAGTCAGTGGCGCAGACAACGTAGAAAATCCTTCCACAAAACTTCTATAATAGCATGTCAACCCTAGGAAGCTTCTTATATCTTTGGGTGTGGTAGGTCTTTTCCAATCCATTATGACAACTATATTTTCTGGGTCAATAGAAATTCCTCCTTGTTCACAACATGACCCAGAAAGGAAACTTGAGGTAGCCAAAACTCGTACTTACTCAACTTTGCATACAACTTATGTTCTCTTAAAGCAGATAGAACTAAACACAAATGCTGGGCATGCTCTTCAGCACTCCGAGAATAAAACAGGACATCATCAATAAAAACGATCACAAAACGGTCCAGAAAATCTTTGAACATTCTGTTCATCATGTCCATGAAGGCAGAGGGTGCATTCATCAATCTAAAGGACATTACCAAGAACTCAAAATGTCCATGTCGAGAACGAAAAGCAGTCTGTGGAACATCCGTCTAACGAATCCTCAAATGATGGTAGCCTAAACGAAGGTCAATCTTCGAAAACACTGTAATACCATGCAACTAATCAAACAAATCATCTATTCGCCGCAAGGGATACCTGTTCTTGATGGTTACCTTATTCAATTCCATATAATCAATGCATAGCCACATAGATCCATCTTTCTTCTTCACAAACAACACATGAGCACTCGAGGGCGAAAGACTTGGCCTCATGAATCCATATTGCAACAACCCATCCAACTGGGTACACAACTCTTCCAGCTCACGTGGGGCCATCCGGTACAGTGCCTTAGCAATAGGGCGAGTACCCGACTCCAAATCAATAATAAACTTCACATCCCTCTCAGGAGGAAGACCAGGAAGACTAACTGGGAAAATATTAGGAAACTCTCTCACCATAGGAATATCCTCGATACGCGGCAAACTACCAACGGTTTACAAAACAGAAACCAAACAAGCAAAATAATCGGAATCTAAAAGTTTCCGAGCACATACCACAGAAATGATCGGGGAATCCTGGCGCCGAAAACCATACACACTCCTGGGGTGGCCGTTGTCTATCTTGAAGTCCAAACGCTTAACCTTGCATTGGATAACCACATCATATTTGGACAAGCAGTTCATGCCCAAGATCACATCGAAGTCCTCCAGGTCTAATACCTTCAGATCAGCAAAAGCTAGGAAATCACTTAAAAGGATCAGACAACACTGGATACCCTGGTCCGACACCACCGAATCACTAGAAGGAAACTTAATGCAAAACGAATCGCCAATTAGATCGAGAGTCAGACGATGACGCTCTATGAAAGTCCTAGCTAAAAACAAGTGGGTGGCACCAGAATAAAAAAGAACGCGTGCCCAACGATTTTTCACCTTAAATTTCCCTATAAAATCGCATATGTAACTAGACGAACAAACATCGAAACTAAATCTAAAAGTTAGAAAACAAGATTAGAATCTAACCTGAGATCACTTGGGCGGAAGTCTGCACTTCTTCCAAAGTCACCACATTTAACTTGCCATTCCCTTTATCCAAATGTTGCGGCAGCGACAAGTCTTAGAGTGGAATTGGCCGCAGCGGGGGCTGAGACTGCGGGCACTTTGACTTAAAATGCTCTTTCTGTTTACACTGGAAGCAGACCTTATCCTTTTCACAACAATAGGCAGCATCATTCCCTTTCCGCTTGTACGAAGCACAAACCAGTTCTCCTTTAGGAGCGCTCTGAATTACATGCACTTACTGCTGCTTTTGAGCTCCCAGCCTCTTGAAACGCTTTTCGAACGGATGGACCGACCGACCATAGAAACTGCACACCTCCTTACTTCTTTTCTTCGAAGCAGAACCAGACTCACGAGAGTTCTTACCATCATCAGACTTCCTCTTGTCCTTCCTCATTTGCATGCCTCGATTCTTTACATTATCGATAACTTCGACTTTAAGAGCAGCTTCCCCTGCCTCATCATAGTACTCAAATCCATAAGTGCTAGCCAGTTGCTAGATGTCACTCCTAAGACCACCCAGAAATCTCTTGACTCTACTAGCTTTAGAGGCTACTAAATCTGGGGCAAACCAGCTCAACTTGCTAAACTCTACCTCATACTCACTGACCGTGAGTTGTCTCTGTTTCAGATGCATGGAGTTGTTCATCAAACAGTCTTTCTCGACCGACGACAAAAACTTCCTAAGCAGTAACTCCTTAAACGATCCCCACAAACATCCATCAGTGAGGTTTTCTTTTTCTCTTAACCACCAGCTCATTACAAGACCCTTAAGCTGTTAAGCGGTGACCATCACTCTCTGGTCCGCAGAAATTTTTGAATACTAGAACATCTCCTCGATCGCGATAATCCAATCATCCAATGCCATAAAGTCATCTCTACCATCATAGGTAAGAGGTCATAATCGTTGAAAATGCGGGATAAAATTCATCTTGGTGGCAACTGAACTGGAGGCACCAAAGGAGCAGGAGGAATGGGAATGACTTGACCCACGACAGGGTCCTGCACTCTCGGTTGCTGGCTTGAAACGACAGTAAACAGCGCCTGGATCTGCGATTGCATCTCCATCATTTGCCTTAACAGAGCCTCATTGCTCTATCGCAGTCCCTCAATCACAACCTCACTCTGGGCACCAGACGACTCGCCCTCAAACTGGGGAGTAGACCTCGTAACAACACACTTAGGAGGTATCCTAGCAAATACAACGAACAACCAATCAAAACCTAGCTTAACTGCTATAACTCCACAACTAAGTTCAGACCATACATGCTTAGACACTTGCTTATGCTGCTAAATTGCTCTAGGATTTTCATTAATGATGTCATGCTTAAACTTAGGATGATATATCGTCATCCTATTGGCTCATGTGCATAAAATTATGAATGCATGAATTATCATTCTTTTTGTTTTAAATCCATGTGTGTACGTATGTCATCATGTAGATCTTAGTTTGGCACTTGTGCTAATGCTATGTTATGTCATGCATGTTGTGCTATGCAATCTAATAAAAGCCTTAATGCATGTTATGAGCGGCGTACACATGAAATATTATGCATCTCATACTACATAATATCTCATGTAACGAAAAAACAAAATCTAATGTGCATTCATGTGATGATTGTTATGCATCTCATACTATATAATATTCACATGTTGCTTCCTATAAGGATACATATACAAACACATATTATGCATCTCATACTACATAATATGCCCCGTATACTTTTTTATCGTGCTTATGAGTGTAGTGTTTATGCTTCAACCAAGACGTATTGATGACATATCAGTGTTTGTATGAAATTGGACAAGACCGCTAAAACTATACCTCTGATACTAACTATCACAACCCGCATTTTCTCTGCATTAAATCAATATATCAGAGTAAGAGAAAACATGTGTCATGATATCACGCCGTGTAGGGGATAACTGCAGCGCTCAGGCAAGAACTCAAACCAAACACTTCATATGAAATCCTCAAGTTTATTATGAAGAAAACTGTAATTTAAGTTAAGTTTTGATAGTCGTATCCATCGACTCAGTGGATTAACTAGTCCATAAATGAAAACATGAATATACGCTGCGAAAAATACTCTGTTTATATCGACTAACATTTTACATGAGCATAAACATCCAAACAGGACAACACATGATAGGTATACCTCTAGATTTAATACTAGTATAGAAAGAACCTTTTTAGTAGTTAAAATAGATTGACTTTGACTTGAAATATGCTATGAATGAGATAGTCATAATGATACTTTTATGCTTAAAATAACTAACATGCAATCCTAACATAAAACCTTCCCAAAGAGCAAGTAAATCACAATTCATCTAGAAGTGACTTGATAGATAACAAGTAACTTAATAATATAAAAACTCTAGTGAGCGTCAACAACCTGACACGAACCCACCAAATAGCATGTATGCCTGAAATAATCAATAAAACAACAACACTACCTAACAATGGTAAGGAAAGGACGACTGCAACAACTGCAGAACACCAGCAACTGCCAACCCTAGTCGCTCAACCGGCTACTACTCCAAACCCGAGGCATTCCAAAGAAAAGAATACCTTAGCAAGAATATACAAGTGGCAAATAAAAGATCAATTTCAAATGAAAGCAAAGTGTTAAAATTCAACAAACCGCAGACGCCCCCTTGGATACCCTGTTGAAAACTCAACAAACCGAAGGAGAATACGCCCACTTATAATGTTGAATGTTTTCCCGGATCGTGGAGTTAGCAGGGGTTATCTCAACAAAGCAGTAACAACCAGCAACACATGCAGCACAAGCTTCTTTATTGATCAAGAGCAAACTTCTTTACAAGGCGAGACATACATGGCGAGACATGCTTCACCAAAACCCAACACCGGGAGAGCAGAGACAGTTACAAAGACAAGAACAAAAAACAAGCCGCGCAGACTCAATCAACAAGCCGCCGACCTACTGCTGTGGAGTCCGCTCAGTCCGCCAGGTCGCCAGACCGCAACCCAAGCCGCGCGGACTCACCCCTTATTCTAATGCTTAGCTCTTCACCGCCGATCTGGACGCCGCCAGACCGCACAAGCTGCGTCACCGAATGGAACAGTCCGCCTGAAGCAGGCGACTTCCTGAACCCCGAACCAAGTCGCCAAAGAGAAGACTGCCTGGTCGCTATCCGCGACCTGCTGTTTACCGCCTGTTGCTTAACCGCAGAGTCCGCACTGTCCTTGACCGCAATCAGAGCCAAGTCCTAGCTTTCCAGCGCTATCCGCACAACCTGCACAGCACAACCGGGTCAACTCTCAATCCGGGCGGACACAAAGTCCACACCGCAGCAACTAACGCGAGCTCAATTACTGTTCACTTACTTCGGTCTAGGTTCCTTTTTTTTTCCTGATGTGACATGGGTCCTATTTATAGGCACGACGATGAGTATGGTCACCGCCCTAGCCGATAGGATCACCGCCACAACCCGCAGCTAGAACAAGTGTGTCCGCCAGCCCGCGGACACACATTCTAGTTCGCCGCTCCTGTGCAGATAGCCAGTCCGCCCCAGCTTCTCCAAGGCCGGACTCCAATATCCAGCCCGCCTTGCCGCCAAAGACCAAGCCAGGACCACCACTGCCGGACTCCACAATAGCCGTGTCCGCCATTCTGCGGACAAGGCATCAGCCTGCAAAACCCGAGCCCGCAGCCTCGCCATCAAGGCACCTGCCGGACTCAGCGGACACCCGGCTTCTGTCCGCATATCCCAAGTCCATTGCCTCATTGCCAAGGCACCTCCGGACTTAGCGGACACGCCAATCCAGTCCGCTAACAGCAGACTCCAGTCCGCAACTCCTGAGTCCATAACCTCATCACAAGGCTAAACCGGACTCAGCGGACTCTGGCTCCAGTCCGCACGCTCCTGCACAAGCAATTCTCCAGTCCGCATTTCCCCAAGCTAGCAAACAAGGCAAAGCACTTCTACTATGCTTGGCGGACTGAGAAACCAGCCCGCGCTCCACTGCGCGATCTCCCCGGACTGAGCCATCCTGGACTTGGTTCAGATCACACCAAGTCCAATCCACTAGCCGCAAGGGCCAGTCCGCACTTACTGGCGGACACTAGATCTAGCCCGTCATACCGGGCGACCTCCAGTTTCTGTCCGCGCTGACCGGCGGTCTCCGCGGCTTCCACTTGCCGCTTCACTAGAGCAAGACCAAGGCATCTGCCAAACCGGTCTGCCGAGCTCCAGTTCTTCAGTCCGCTTCAAGCCGGACTCCGCGGATAACATTTCTATCCGCCCGGTTACTTCCTGGGAGTCAACCGCCTGCTGAGCATACACTGGCCTGTCAGACCGCCGCTGCTGTCCGCGTAGTCCGCGCGAACAGACCGCCCAGGCCGCCACAGAGCAAACTGCCTACAACATCCCTGCCGACCTAGCAGTCCGCCAACCCAGTCCGCATAGTCCGCGCGGATAGGTTTCCCAAGCCTTCCATTCACCCACTTTCACTTCACAGAATTCAACACTCCCCCTTGAAGTGAGAAGTGGTGAATAACTCCAGCAGCTCCCGTAACCTTGCACCTGGTCCTTCCGATAGCATCTACGAAGAGATGTCCAAGACAAAGTCCTCGCCCCGCATATCATGGACCATGAGGGGGCCCTCCAGCATCTCCAAAAAGGAGTCATGCTTCCCTCTGCCTTCTTCAGCTTCAACCTCCACTCTTGCATCACAGGAGTATCACCAACTTCCTTGGACACTGAAGTCCAAGCCTCGTTGCCTCTGAGAGAAGTCACCTTTTCAGACTTGGTGTCAACCACCTCCTTGATTCTAGTGGGGTCATCACAGTCAGAAGTACCTTGCTCGACCTGAGGGCTAATAAGGAAACACGGAACCAAGTCTGCCATGTTCCCTTCATAATATCGAGCTGGTGGCTTACTGATCCTCTTCGATCTCCGAAGAACCTGATCATGGCTAACCACCTCCGCTGCTATTGAATCAGCTCCGTTTCCGGGCAAACCCGGAACAATGCTCCCTTTGCTCCCTGAACAAGACGCCTCCTTACTGGAACCAAAAGCACCTGGAGCAACGCTCCCCCTGCTACCTGAACCAGAAGACTCCCCTCTTGAACAAGAACTGCCTGGAACATCGCTCCCCTTGCTTCCTGAACCGGAAGCCTCCGCCTTCGAGCCAGAAGATCCTGGAGCATCGCTCCCCCTTCTTCCCAACTCTGACGCCTTTGCCCCAGAGCTAGAACAACCTGGAGCACCTGGAGACTCAGGCAAGTCCACTTCCTTAGCAGTAGCCTCCTTCAGCCCACCATCTGACCTGCTTATCTCTAGCTCCACATAAGAGCTACCCCAATACGGCGTCAACTCATCAAAAACAATATCTCTCGACACTATGAGTTTCTTCGTCGCAGGATCCATACATCTCCATCTTCTTCTCTGCTCATCATACCCAACAAAGACTAGCTTTGTCTTGAGAGCACCCGGAGAGTGTATATAGCAGGTAGATCCAAACACCCGAAGGTGCTTCACTGAGGGCTTCACTCTGAACATCAGCTCATAAGGAGTCTTCATTATGATCGGACTAAGAGGCATCCGGTTGATGACATGAGCAGTACAGGCTATTCCCTCCGCCCAAAGAGCCTTCGGAACGCCTTTACTCTGAATACAACACTTGCAGGTCTCCGTTAACCAACGGATCATCCGAGCTGCAATACTACCCTGTTGTGAAGTATGTCCACAAGAAAGCTCCATCCAGATCCCTTGCTTCCTGCAAAAGCGTGAGAACTCGGTTGAGCCAAACTCACCACCGATACTTGTCCTCAACACCTTGATCCTTCGGCCAAGCTGGCCTTCCACAAGCTTCTTGAACTCCACAAACAAGCGTACCATGTTGGACTTCTTCTTCATAAAGTATACCCAAGTATACCCAGAATAGTCATCAACCAATATCAGCATGAACCTGCTGCCTCCAAGGCTGGCCGTGACGGTCGGTCCCACCAGAGCACAATGGACAATCGTCAATGGTGCATTACATCTGGATTGTGCTTTGTCGACCATGAAGCGATAGGCTCCACTTTCCTGACATCCCGCACACCCCCGACCATCGCCATAGGATGACAATCTAGGCAAGCCTCTTACGAGTCTTCTTTCCGCCATTGCTTTCAGCTTGTCCATCCCTACATGCCCCAGTCTTTCATGCCAGATAGCAGCACTATCACTGGCATTCCTCCGATCAACTCCAGAACTAGTTGATATCCCAACTACGTTCTTCTCCTTCCTCCCTACCTGAGCAACGTTCGCCGAGAGCAAGACAACCTTGCACTCCTTCCGAAGATGACCTTGCTGCTTGCATTTATAGCACCTTGGTCCTTCCTTCCTCTTCCTATCACGCCTAGGAGAAACACTCCTTTCTTCCTGATATGAAGTAGAGGGACCATCTTCAGCAACAACCTTCACCTTCTTCCTGAACAACCCATCAAGGGAAGTCCAGACCTCCGCAGCTGACCAACATCCACTGATGTGGTCCAAGAGCTCCGATGAGATCACCTGCTTGAGAATAGACTCCGCTTTCGCATTTGCCTCCTTCCAATCTCTCATCGCCTCAGCATTGCCAGCAGTATCCTCTTGTCTTCCTGCTCCGCATACAACCTCCCAAAGGTCCTCGCCAAGAAGAAAGCTCTTCATACAGGACTTCCACCGTTCACAGTTCGCCTCTGTAAGAAGATCAATACCAAGACAACTTGCATCCTCCACTGCCATGGTTCTACCACTGGTTTCCTCTACAGATGAGCAACTACTTCCATTGAGCACTTCTTGACCACTCCAACAACCTGGCTCTGATACCATGTTAAAATTCAACAAACCGCAGACGCCCCCTTGGATACCCTGTTGAAAACTCAACAAACCGAAGGAGAATACACCCACTTATAATGTTGAAAGTTTTCCCGGATCGTGGAGTTAGCAGGGGTTATCTCAACAAAGCAGTAACAACCAGCAACACATGCAGCACAAGCTTCTTTATTGATCAAGAGCAAACTTCTTTACAAGGCGAGACATACATGACGAGACATGCTTCACCAAAACCCAACACCGGGAGAGCAGAGATAGTTACAAAGACAAGAACAAAAAACAGGCCGCGCGGACTCAATCAACAAGCCGCCGACCTACTGCTGTGGAGTCCGCTCAGTCCGCCAGGTCGCCAGACCGCAACCCAAGCCGCGCGAACTCACCCCTTATTCCAATGCTTAGCTCTTCACCGCCGATCTGGACGCCGCCAGACCGCACAAGCTGCGTCACTGAATGGAACAGTCCGCCTGAAGCAGGCGACTTCCTGAACCCCGAACAAAGTTGCCAAAGAGAAGACCGCCTGGTCGCTATCCGCGACCTGCTGTTTACCGCCTGTTGCTTAACCGCAGAGTCCGCACTGTCCCTGACCACAATCAGAGCTAAGTCCTGGCTTTCCAGGGCTATCCGCACAACCTGCACAGCACAACCGGGTCAACTCTCAATCCGCGCGGACACAAAGTCCAGACCGCAGCAACTAACGCGAGCTCAATTACTGTTCACTTACTTCGGTCTAGGTTCCTTTTTTTTTCCTGATGTGACATGGGTCCTATTTATAGGCACGACGATGAGTATGGTCACCGCCCTAGCCGATAGGATCACCGCCACAACCCGCAGCTAGAACAAGTGTGTCCGACAGCCCGCGGACACACATTCCAGTTCGCCGCTCCTATGCAGATAGCCAGTCCGCCCCAGCTTCTCCAAGGCCGGACTCCAATATCCAGCCCGCCTTGCCGCCAGAGACCAAGCCAGGACCACCATAGCCAGACTCCACAACAGCCGTGTCCGCCATTCTGCGGACAAGGCATCATCCCGCAAAACCCGAGCCCGCAGCCTCGCCATCAAGGCACCTGTCGGACTCAGCGGACACCCGGCTTCCGTCCGCATATCCCAAGTCCATTGCCTCATTGCCAAGGCACCTCCGGACTTAGCGGACACGCCAATCCAGTCCGCTAACAGCAGACTCCAGTCCACAACTCCTGAGTCCATAACCTCATCACAAGACTAAACCGGACTCAGCGGACTCCGGCTCCAGTCCGCACGCTCCTGCACAAGCAATTCTCCAGTCCGCATTTCCCCAAGCTAGCAAACAAGGCAAAGCACTTCTACTACGCTTGGCAGACTGAGAAACCAGCCCACGCTCCACTGCGCAATCTCCCCGGACTGAGCCATCCTGGACTTGGTTCAGATCACACCAAGTCCAGTCCACTGGCCGCAAGGGCCAGTCCGCACTTACTGGCGGACACTGGATCTAGCCCGCCATACCGGGCGACCTCCAGTTTCTGTCCGCGCTGACCGGCGGTCTCCACGACTTCCACTTGCCGCTTCACTAGAGCAAGACCAAGGCATCTGCCAAACCGGTCTGCCGGGCTCCAGTTCTTCAGTACGCTTCAAGCCGGACTCCGCGGATAACATTTCTATCCGCCCGGTTACTTCCTGGGAGTCAACCGCCTGCTGAGCATACACTGGCCTGTCAGACCGCCGCTGCTGTCCGCGTAGTCCGCGCGAACAGACCGCCCAGACCGCCACAGAGCAAACCGCCTGCAACATCCCTGCTGACCTAGCAGTCCGCCAACCCAGTCCGCGTAGTCCGCGCGGATAGGTTTCCCAAGCCTTCCATTCACCCACTTTCACTTCACAGAATTCAACACAAAGGAGTCAAAGGGTTACCAACCCAAATAGGAATAGCTGAAATGAAAACATCAACACTCAACCACAAGGTAATTATTACGAAAGAACTCACAAGGGTTAGATATCCCAAGCTGTACCAAGTGCGATAAAGATCTATGCTTTATAAAACATTTATATAAGTATGTGTATATATACATAAGAGTGGCAAGCTCATCATAAAATAGCATAAACACCGGCAAAATCCGGCACCTGTGGTGGTGGGAACCGACCCAACACACCAACAGTAAAAGCTTCACAAGGTCCAAAGGAAAGGTGGTCCAATAACTCGACACACCCAAAATCGGGGAATAACATGCACCTGAGGTGGTGGGAACCTACCCTTCCACACAGTCACAAACCCACACCAGGTAAACCCACCAGGGCAAAGATTCACAAGCTGGCCTTAGGTTAGTGGTAATTTATCCACTGCCAACCATGGGCCACACCAAAAACATTCATAAAACACCGATAAAACCATAACCGAAACACATGATTACTCTAATGGAAAAAAGGAAGAAAAAATCCTGAAAATCACCCTAAGGCCAAACTCGACGAATTGGGCTCAATTCGGCAAGAAAATTCTAAGTCCACACTGATTCGTCGAGTATACCAGACGAATGCAGTAGACACTCGACGAATGCTACTTAGAAAAAATCTCGCTAACTGGCGATACTCGATGAATCAACTAACATTACCTTGATACTCGACGAATCGACACAAATCACCAAGTCCACGGGAAAATCGTCGAGTATACTCGACGAATTTGGAGTTCACTCCACGCAGTCAACACCAAGGCGGTTTCACTCAACGCCTGGACATAACTCCATGAACTTTACTTCACTCGATGCCTAGTTGAGTTCACTTGATGCCTAGCTGAGTTTACTTAATGCTCCCGACGCCAAAGGCATTTATACTCAAAGCACTCAACGCCATACAGTTTCACTCGACGCACTCGACGCTAAATAGTCTTAACTCGACGAAAATGACTTAGACTCACAGGTCACTCGGCGCTCTCAGCGCCAAAACAAAATTCACTCAACGCCGATACTGATACTCGACGAACTCGACGCCTAAACTCAATGAATGCAGAATCACTCGACACCAAGGCTGATACTCGACAAATTCGTCGAGAATACCCGATGAATCTGACTTAGCCCCAAAACTCATATTTGACGAATTTCACTCAGACTGACCCCACCATATATGACGAATTAAACTTAGGTTGACTCCCCTATAATCGACAGATTTCCTCTGACCGGACTCAGCCCTTATCCGATGAAATTTCCTTGGCTGGAAATCCTACACTACTCACCAGATCGATCTTGGCCGAACCTTACTCTACTCCTACATTCTAAGGAGGGAGAAAAAGAAAGGAATTAAAAGCAAGAAAATAGCAAGGGGAAGATTCACCACTTCCCTCAAAACTTCCGAACTCCGGCCTTACGAGCGCTCCTCCTCACGGATCCGGCCTTAAGAACACCATGGCTACACTTCCTGAAACATTTCTGGGAAAATGAGGGTCAAAACCGAATAACCTAAAGCCTAAAAATCCAAGAAATGGGAAAACTCGCAGCTCACACGTAGATCTCGGCGAGAGCTTTCCAAATCTACCCTCCGACGACGATTTCGCACACCGGGACTCCTACCTTCGAAGGCCGAAAGCTTGCGATGTCCGCTGCTTTCTCTCTTCTGTGAGTCGGTCTAACATCTTGGAAAGAAGACGATGAATAGGGTTCCGCCAAGACGTACACGCTTTTATATATATAGATAATATTATATTATATTATTAATTAAACGTCCAAACGACCAAAAACTTGAATCAACACAGATTTTCACAAAATTCGCACCGAATCTAAATACTAATGCTAAAAAACCAATGGCGAAGTCAAAATCAAAATCTGACAAACCACACTCGGATAAAAACTCCCCAATGTCAAAACACCAAATATCCCTAAAAGCCTCCACAGAGTTCCAAAATAAACCCAGTTCGCACGGGAAATTTCAAAAACACACTAGAAATTAGCTATGCTAATATTTTAAGTCAAAACCTCGGATACCAATGAGCAGAAGTCACGCTCCAGCAACGATACCTGTTAACTATGCATCAACGTATCGTCCTGACGTCAAAAACAACGCCACTAAAGGAATTAAAATATACATCGAAAAATCAGGGGCGTTATAAAGGTGTTCTCAAAGCTCTAAGGAATTTTTGACAATGATTCTTTTCTGACGCAAGCTCTCCTGATCAACAACAACGATGCAAAAGAGGATTTTCGGACAGCCCGCACAATATTTCCTGCTATAGGAGCATCGTAGAACACTAAGAAGACAATCACCCGGTCCAGGCATGCTCCTAGCTTCAAGGCACTTAAAGGCACAGAGGGAAGCCACGCCGACAAGGAAGTCGGGACAATTTCATGGTCCATACCCATACTAACTGAGTCTTCTCCGTCGCACAAAATGAGGAGAACCACCACAACAAAAGGTATGCCCCGACAACACCATCTACTTCGGGAATGTGGACCTGAAGGGAGTACGCATGCCACAATGAGACCCCCTCATCATCAATACATGGCTAGGTGAATCTTGCCTCCATATTAAAAGAATTCTCGTGAATAATAGGAGTTCAGTCGACGTCCTTTCAATGTACACTCCAGATCATGAGAATCTACGAGGGACATCTTCGTCCAACAAGCGAACCTATCTACGGGTTCAACAATCAACCAGTTCTAATATAGGGGATGATCATCCTCCTACTAACAATAGGAGAATATTTGAGGCAAACAACTCGTCACATTCAATTCGTAGTCGTGGAGTGCAACTCCTCGTAGAATGCCAACTATAGAAGACCTCTACATGTTACATTTAGAACAATACCCTCCATACTGCACCTCTCAATGAAGTTCTTAAACCCCTGAGGCATGGGCGTTGTTCAAGGGGATTAGGGAATGGCACAAAATTGCTACATAAATCAGTCTAGGCCATTGTGGGGCACGAATCTTCACATTAACAACATTGATCTTAGGGTCAAGGACATAATACATTGACAATGCTGATGGAAGGCCTCGTCGTGGCCCCCTAATCATATGAGACCCCTACTCGCCCGATGCAGATTGGGTCACTCATATCCGTAAAAGAGCAGGGGGAGTACGTGGACTTCCTACGCGTGAATCAAGGCATATTGCATAGAGCCCTGATGACATGCTAGGAGTGGATCCACAGATAATCATGCACTCATTAAATATTAATCATGTGTGCAAACCCGTGATCCAGAAGAAGCATAACTTTGCTCCTAAGCGACTCCAGGCCATAGAAGAAAAAACACTCAATCTTTTGGCTGCACGATTCATCTGAGAGGAGTAGCCCACCTGGCTCGTCAAAGTATGCATGGTAGAGAAGGCCTCCAGAAAGTGGAGGTTGTGTGTCGACTACAACAATCTCAACCAAGCTTGTCCAAAAGACATCTTTCTGCTTCCCAACAATGATCAGCTCATGGAATCCATAATTGGACACAAACTCCTCAATTTCATAGATACTTACTCAGGGTACAACCATATCTGAATGTACCTCATGTACGAAGAACACATTGCCTTCTGCACGGACAGAGGGGTATACTGTTACAAAGTGACTCCATTCAGACTAAAGAATGTTTGATCTACTTACCAAAGGCTATTAAACAAAGTGTTCAAAGGTCTCATCTGACAATCTAGGAGTATTTTGTCGACGATATGTTAGTGAAAAGTGTCTGGCACGACCATAACCTGGAAAACCTAGAAAAGTGTTTACAGCTTCTCCTCTGCTTCCAGTTATGCCTAAATCCCTCTAAGTGCCCATTTGGGGTTACTGTAGGGAAATTCTCATGCAACATAGTAACACATCAAGGAATTGAAGCCAACTCCGAGAAGATTAAGGAATTGGAAGACATGTCTCCCCCTCGCACAATCAAGGAGGTTCAACATCTCAATGGGAGGACAACCACGATCTCTCGCTTTCTAGCTCAGATAGGGGATAAATACCTCTCATTCTTCAAAGAACTCTACGGGGCACCAAACACCAAGTTTTAATGGACTGACGAATGTTAGTCTACCTTCGAACACCACAAGCAGTACCTAGCTACTCCCTTGCTACTCTCCAAGCCCATCGTTGGAGATGCCCTTTTCCTATACTTGATAATGTTGTTATAAGCACTTAGCTCGGTCCTAGTTATGGAATAAGGATGGGTACATCGCCAGATCTATTACCTCAGTAAGGACATCATACACTGAGAGTAGATATCCAATAACAGACAAGACATGTCTGACCTTGGTATTCAGCGTGAGAAATCTTTGGGCATTCCAGGCTCACACCATCAAAGTGCTCAGGAAATTGCAGCTCTACATGATCCTGTAGAAGCCAGAGGTATTGGGGAGGCTGATTAAAAGGGTGGCAGAGCTACGAGAGTTCAATATCCAGTTTCTGCCAAAACTCATACTTCATAATGGAATGTACAATCCCCTTGGAGGATGAGCCCAACCCTGAATTTATAGCTCCTTTGCAATGTGTCTTGTATGTTGACGGGCATCAGAGGCTAAGGGGGTAGGCGCATGCTTGCTACTAATAAGTCCTGAGGAAGCCACCCTCGAGTATGGACTTAGGCTAAAGTTTGCATGCACTAACAATATTGCAGAGTATGAAGCCTTGATCGCCAGTCTTCACTTGGCTATCAACTGTGGAGCAAACAAATTTATTAAAAACACTGACACTCAAATGGTGGTTTCATAGGTTGAGGGAGACTACGAGGCCAAGAACGAGCATCTCGGGCAATATCTTCAGCTAGCCAAGTCTCTCCTTAGAAAGTTCAAAGCTCACCAAATTCACCACATCCCGGGGAACAAAATACCAGAGTCGACACATTCTCCAAGCTCGCAAGATCCACCATGGGATACCAGTCAAGGCATCATCGAGTTGACCTCTTAGTCACCCGCATCAACGACCTTTGGGAGATCATCGTGATTCATCCCTTACTTGGAGGAGGGGAAATTACCTAAGGACCATATGGAGGTGCGACGACTGTGAATCTGCATCGCCTCATTCTGCATCTTCGCTAATGACCTATACACGCACACTTTCTCTGGACCCTAAATGAAGTGTCTATGCCATATTGAGGCAGACTGTGCTTTGAGGGAAATCCACAAAGGAATGCGTGGAGAGTACCTGGGAGGCAAAGCTTTGATACTAAAAGACCCACATCAAGGACTCTATTGGCCCACTCTAAAGAAGGGGACCCTTAACTTCCTTTGAAAGTGTGAAAGCTGCAAACTCCATTCCATCGTTCCTCATCAACCCCCGATCGGGCTACCCCACTCCAGAGTGCTTGACGCTTCGCATAATGGTGGATTGATTTACTCTGCCCTTTCCCGTCGGCCTCCAAGTAGAGGAAGTTCATCATCTTGGCTGCTAATTAATTCTCTAAATGGGTCAAGGCAGTGCCACTAACCAATATCGTGGAGAACGCTAAGTAGTTTTTTTGGAAAAACATTGTCTGTTGCTTCTTCATCCGGACAACCATCGTTGCCGACAATGGGACACAATTCATGGGGAAGGCCTTCACCAAAATGTGTGAGGGTCTGAGGAAAGAGCTCCGCGACATAGTCATGACACATCTACAAGCTAAAGGACAAATGAAGGTCACTAACCACATTGTTGGGAAAATTACAGACAATGTTCCTTATTTGAAGAAATCCTCACAATATAGATGAACAGACTTGTTTTTTATGTCTAGATTTTAGTTATGTTGTTTCCAGGTACATGATAGTACAAACCCAGCATAAGGCTAGACTTTGCGTCATCAGACATAATCTTGTCAATATAATCCCTCATTGTTTAAGACACCATGACGACCTAAGATCTAGACTATCTTTTACTTGATACTCATTCTTAAAAAATCAATAAACATACTTGTGTAAGGGTAGTGCTAAGAATTCAAGAATAAAAAGATAAAATTTGTCTAAGTTAAAATTCGACTAGACATCTAATCGCACAATTACATAATCTAATCGAATGTGCAGAAGAATTAAGATGAATCGTATAGATAACTTCAGAGTATAAAATACATTGTCTAAGTGTAGATTCGACTAGACCATTTGGTCGATCGTACGGAAGAATCAAATGAATTGTGTGGAAGCTCTCAGAAATATATTTAAGTAAAGATTTGATTAGATGATCGTGATCCCATAATTTATGCAGAAGAGTTAAAATCATTCGAGTAGATGTCTCATGAAAGGTAAAAATCTGATTAAGAATAAATTTGACGAGACATCAAAATGATCGTGTAAAACAATTAAGATGATTCAGGCTGATATACTTAAAGTGCAAAAAATGTATGTAAATTTGGCTAGACAATCTAACTGTTCATGTAGATGAATCAAGACGATTCGAGAAGATGCTAAGAATGTATAAAGTTGTTAAGTGCAAATTCGTCTAGATCATCAACTAGATCATGCAGGAGGCTCAAGTTTATTCGACAAGATGTTCCTTAAAGTTCAAAGTTATCTTGAAATCTTGAAGAAAGAAGTTTAGTCTTAAGATATAATTCCACTGAATATTAAGTGATTCGGCTAGATCCATTTGACTAGATATGAGAAGGAGCATTCATAGAAAACTATTCTAAATCCAGATTTGACCAGATTATATTGTCTAGAGGAATAAACATGAAGCAAATTCGATCATATTATATTGCTTGGAGGAATGAACAGTCATATTCGACTAGATGTTTATCATTCAACTAAAAGAAGTTCAGAAGAAGTAATTCAACTGAACATGAAGAGATTCGACAAGTTATCTAGTCAATTTGATCAGACAAGCTTATATTCAAATTGACACATTGTTTTAGCGTCATCCAATTTAATGCTGTCGTAGAAAGGGCCAATCAGATGTATCTCTTAGGGAAAAAGATTTGTGACAAAAAATCAGTCTGATATTCGACCATTAAGGATCTCAGTCATTGATGAACAAATTTAATAAAGTATTTTAGGCTCTATTATAGTGTGGTTTTCCTTTCTTTTCACTCATATATTTATTATTTTTTAACATAAAATCGTTTATAGTTCAATTATATGTCATGTGAGCATATATGAGCTAGATATATGATATTTGAGTCATTTTATGCATGTAGGAAATCTCCTCTTCTTCTTTTTTTGTATACTTAGTTTTGATGTTTATGAATATATGGATTTCAGGAGGTATTATATGCTTTTCATGAAGGTGTAGTGGTTGTAGGGTTGTCCTCGTGCGTTTCAGTCCTTTTTCATAGAGAAGGCCATTGGTCATGCGTTTTTCTTCTTGCACTGGTAATGGCCTCCTCAGCGCACTACCACTGGTCGTGCGCTGTCAATTTTTATCTCCAACATGAGAAACACGTGAGTGAACCTACGAGTATTAATAGCAAAACCACTGGTTGTGTAGGTCAACATACTTTCCCTCAAAAATGCAAAAAAAACTTTTCTCCAGAAATGTCCTGCTCGCACGACCACTGGTAGCACATTTTTGTTCTCGCACTACTACTAGTCATGCGCAAGTCAAAAATCTTCTTCAGCATATAAATACCTATCTAGCGATTTCTTCCACTTGCTCTACGATTTTAGGTTTCTTAGCGTTGTTTTTGTCGTTTTTCCAAGGGTTTCGCCCCTAGGCCTCCTCCAACCTCCCCAATCATTCCAAAGGTGTTGAAGATGATTTCCAAGGTTTCGTTGGATCTCTAAGGCCAAAGACTTGATGTGGAGGCGACAAAACCCGGGAGAAGATGGGCGAGAGGTAATGATAGCTTCCAAGACCCTGTATGGTAGCGGAGGAGGTCTCCCCTCGGAAGTGAAAAGCGGAGGCTTGTGACCCTAGGAAGTGCAATGCGGAGGCTTGCGACCCACGAAGGAGCGAAGTTGTGTCGGCAACCCATATTGTTAGTTAGCTTTCTTTTATTGCAAGTAGTTGCTAGCAACCAAATCAAAACCCCCCATAAAAACACGGACATAATTAGACTTCTATCTCAAGTCTCGCCTTAAAAATTTACCCCACCCCACCGTGTTTCACGTGAGATTAGATACCCAGGGATTTATTCCTGTTTTATTATTACTTGATAATGACCAGTTCACTGTCGCCCGCACCGCAGTCTTGCTCTCGCCTATAGTTGTGTGCGGATATTTCGCGGCAAGTTTTTGACATCGTTGCCGGGGAACAATGATATGCGAGTTTTTTGAGAGAGTGCCAAGAGATAAATGCCTTATTTACTGCTTGTTTTTATTTTGTCAGTTTGGTTTTGATTTTTTAGTTTTCCTTATTTTAAATTTTAACTGTACCTTTTAAAAAAAAATTTCCTAATCTATTTTCTGTTTTACAATGCCTATTTTTCCATTTAAAGTTGCTTGTGTGTGTAGTTAATTCTTGCGAAGATTAAATTTATATTGTGAAATTCCTCACATCAATATATATTCAAATGTGCAATGCAGATTATGCAGGGAATCTAGTCATTTATTTGGAGAGTGTCATTCGTGAAACCGTAGTTATGATTCTTATGACTCTTCATATGAGGAATCAACATAATACAATTCCTCATACGATCAGCCTAATTATCATAACCATGCATCTACACCATGAGTACCAAACTAATATTGTATACCGCCTCTTTCAACATCAAGGGTTAGTCGTGTGTGCTTGCTTTTTCATAGTATGAATCATGTATTGAAGGATTGTGTCGATTTTAAATGACAAATGGTTGAAGAAGATGAATTAGCTATCCAAATCGTGTCTCCCACCCCCTCTTGATTGCACTCCTTCAACGTTTGATTCTCATTCTGGCATTGTGGAGTCGTCTCCTATTGTATATTCTTTACATATTCTTGATTCACCTACGGAGGAACCATCTCATATATTCTATGATGTTGATATTACTATCGATCTTCCGCCTTCTTTCCATGATTTTTCTAGATCATTTTTTCGATCTTGTCAAAGATGTTGTGGAGGGTGATGATTCAGAGCCTAAGGTTGCGCTAATGCGGGATGAGGATGTTGCTCTCTCCAATGGGGAGAATGGCTACTTTGAGCACGATGGTGCACTGAGGTGGGATGAGGAGGAAATCAACTCTGATGAGGAGGTTTGCACTTCTTCATTGGATGAGGAGTGTGCGAACAAGAAAAGTAGACCGAAAATTTGGACAAACAGAATTTTATTATCCAAAAAATGTAATTAGTACAAAGGTATAACCTCCCTCTTATAGAATGGAGGAGAGTGGAGAGATTACAAATAAGCAATGTGAGTGTAATAATTACAGGTACAAGCAACGATACAAGCCGCACAAACCGCTCGGTTAGACTAACCGCCCGACAACCACAAAAAGAGAAGACAAGCCGACACTGTCTTCAAGTCTACTGTGTCCAGCCTCCAGACTACCCAGTCACTAATCAACAACAACCGACTAGCAAACCACTGGAGAGAAGCTGTCAGAGCACACAGTCCCCAAGCCACCAGGGTCAAACCGCCAGACCGCCCGGTCACCATACATCAACACTCCCCCTCAAGCTGGAGCATATATATCGATCATGCTCAGCTTGTTGCAAATGTGAAAAAAGGATGCAGACACGGGCTTGGTAAAGATATCTGTTAACTCATTGTCGGAGCTAACGAAGGGAGTACAGATCTGTTTCTTCAAAACCTCTTCCCGAATAAAATGGCAGTCGACTTCAATGTTCTTTGTCCTCTCATGGAAGACCAGATCTTTAGAGATATATATAACGGCCTTGTTGTCGCAAAACATAGGCTGAGGATGGTTGTAGACCTCTCCTAAGTCAAGCAAGAGAGCCCGCAACTACTTTAATTCACATGTGGTCGATGACATACTTCGATATTCCGCTTCTGCACTAGTCCTGGAGATGCCAGACTGTTTCATGCTCTTCCAGCTCATAAGATTTCCACCCATAAATGTGCAAAAGCCTGATGTGGACTTGCAATCTCCTTTGTCATCAGCATAGCTAGAATCCGAGTATGCTTCAACCTTCAAATGACCATTCTTTTGAAATAGTAGTCCTTTACCTGGCGCCGCTTTAACATATTCCAATATCCTCAAGGGAGACTGTAGATGACACTCCCTAGGAGCTTGCATGAACTGGCTAACCTTGCCTACAACGTAGGAGATATCGGGTCTGGTTACAGTGAGATAAATGAGTTTGTCAACCAGACACATGTACCTCGTAACATCTGGTTTTATCTTCTCTAGTAGCCATGAGGCATCAGGCCGTTTAACCCCAGTCAACCCTATCTATTTAAGAAGATCAAGAGCATACTTACGTTGGGAGAGGACCTAAGGAGTTGGGCTTTCGAGAGATTTCTATCCCTAGAAAGTATTTTGGGGAACCCATATCCTTTGTGACCAGGTGTTGACGGAGATGTTTATTTGTCAAGGTTATCTCAGCCTGGTCATCTCCAATGAGAAGAATATCATCCACATATACGACAAGAACCACCAGACCCAGGGAGATTTTACGAATGAACAATGAGTGATCAGCAGAACTCCTGGTAAAATTCACGGCCTCCACAATGGCACTAAACTTGTCAAACCAAGCCCGAGGGCTTTGCTTTATGCCATATATGGCCTTCTTCAGTCTGCATACATGTGTCTCCCCATGAGCAACATACCTAGGAGGTTGCTCCCTAAGACATCTTCCTGAAGATCACCGTAAAGAAAGGCATTTTTGACATATAGTTGGGAAATTGACCAATCCCTGTTGATGGCCACAGAGAGAAGAACCCGAATAGTGCTGAGAGGACCAACGAGAGAGAAGTTGTCAAAATAATCAATACTATAAGTCTGAGTGAAGCCTTTGGAGACAAGGAGTGCCTTGTAACTATCCACACTGCCATCTGGACTGAACTTCACAACAAAGACCCATCGACAGCTAACAACATCGGTGCCCAACGGAGGAGGAACAAGGGTCCATGTACCCCGCTCAGTGACAGTTGCAATTTCCTCATCCATGACCTCCTTCCAATGAGGAATAACAAGGGCTTCCTGGTAGGTGCGGGAGTCGCAATGACAGAGATCGCCAATGCAAAAGTCCTGCGAGAAGGAGTAGGACGAGCATATGAAATAACAACAGCTAGTGAGTGTTGGGTACATGTCCACACCCCTTTGCAAAGAGCAATGGGAAGATCCAGGTCAGCGTGTTCCTCAGTTTCTGGTGCATCCGCGGTAGAGAGAGCTGGCCCGGGAGTAGAGAGATGACTGTGGAGAAGAGGAAGATAACGGAGGCAGGGAGAGAGGAAGTGGAGATGGTAGACACGGTGGAGGAGGAGAAATCTCGGTAGGTATAGATGGGAGGAAGGGGACAGTAGGAGAAACATGAACATCAAGAAGAGAAGAGGAGCCGTGAGAGAAATAGGATGCATTTTCGATAATGGTTACATCCGCAGAGATAAACTGCTTGCGAAGAACATGGTCAAAACAACAATAACCTTTCTGAGTGGTAGAGTAACCTAGAAAGACACATTTGGTGGCACGTGGGGAGAGTTTGTCATAGGTGGTTGAGAGAGAGTGCACAAAGGTCGTGCACCCAATGACACGCAGAGGGAGAGGAAATAGATCCTTGCCTGGATAGAGAATGGAGAATGGGGTTTTACCGTGGAGAACTGTGGAGGTAATGAGATTGATAAGATAGTACGGGATGAGAACATCATAGCTCCAATAGGAGCGAGGAACCTGCATTTGTGTCATCAGAGTGCGCGCGACATCAAGGAAGTGACGGTTTTTGCATTCCGCAACGCCATTTTGCTATGAGGTATAGACACGACTAGTTTGATGAATAATCCCATTTTGCATATAGAAAGAAGAAAAATCATGACTAAGATATTTCTTGGCATTATCAGAGCAAAAGATTTTAATAGAGACATCAAACCGAGTCTTAACCATAAAATAAAAAGATGTCCATGCAAAGAATAATTCAGAGCGATCTTTTAAGAGATACACACACGTACATCGGGAGAAATCGTCAATAAAAGTTACAAAATATGAACTACCCCGACCTATGGTGAGGGTAGGAGCAGGACCCCAGATATCGAAGTGAACTAGATCAAATGGACGGGAAGATCCATGACCTTGCTTCGGTGGGAAGGAGGAGAGGTGATGTTCGCCAAGCTGACATGTATCACAATTGAGAGGAGGACTCTGCAGAGGAAGGTGGGGCAGAAGTTGACAAAGAAGTCGTGGAAGAGCATATCCAAGGCAAAGGTGCCACTAGAGAAGATCAGTAGAAGAGGAGGAGAAGGCAGACAGAGCAGAAACATTATCAAGGAAGTAGAGGCCGCCGCTCTCAGTCCCAATAACAATCATTCATTGGGAGCCCAGATCCTAAAAAGAACAAGAAGTATGAGTGAATGTCATGAAACACTGTAGTTGCTTGCATATAGAAGTAATAGATAATAAATTGCAAGGGAACTTGGGCATGAAGAGGGTATCTGCCAAGCGAAGAGATGGAGTGACTTGAACCACTCTCGTCCCATTGACCAGTGAGGGAGAACCGTTCGCAAAAAAGACCGGGGGCAACCGATCATGTGTTTCTAGGAGAGAAACACACTGAGGATTGCTGGTCATATGATTGGTAACACCAGAGTTGATAAGACATTTACCTTGAGTAATGATGTGGGTACTACATGAAGACGTGACTACCGAGGCAGATTGCTTCAAAGAGGAGGTGGAAGCGTCCCCAGTGGGTCGAAGATGAGGATGCTTCTTCCAGTAGCGATCAATCGTATGGCCGGTGCGGCCACAGTGAGAGCAGAGAAAATGGCAATGATCATGCTCTCCGGATTGGTGGTTGCGGCCACCAGAGCCACTCCACTGAGTCCGGTGAGCATAGTGGTCCAGTTGAGGAGGGGAGGATAACAACAAACATTGTAGCAGAGAGATAACCGCAGCGATGCGGGCAGTAGTGTCATCCAAGGTGGGAGAATCTGCCTCGCCAAGGATCTATTGACGGATCATATCATAAGACTCAGGAAGTCACAGAAGATCACACACAACCAGAAGCTCCTGGAAGTGCTTGTGTTGCTCAGTCAGATCCACAGAGAAGGGGCGATTCTGGAGAATCTCAGCTCCGAGAGCCTGAACTGTTGGTAAGTAGCGACATAAGACATGGAGGGACGATCAAAGAGGTCTGCATACAAAGTATAGATGCGAGACGTCTGAGCCCCCTTTGAGTAGAGAGCGGCAAGATGAAGCCAAGCAGCCTTAACTGTGTCATCATGACGGATGATGGGGAGTCACTCATCAGAAAGGCTGTTAGCCAGCCAAGTGGGAACAAGAGCGTCGTTAGCATCCCAATCATCTAAGTTTTCATAATTCGAATGGACGAACTCTCAAACTGAGATCATCTGCAATACATATTCAAGTAAAAACGTAAAATATACAACAAATGGAATCAAAATAGCAACCAAGAACAAGTAATTCTTTAACGTAACCAAATAAATTTGTCTACAACAGTGCAAAAATAGAAAAATTTGCAGAAACAACTTCGAAACAATTGGCGCGGTCATTTATATGGCGAGCTGTCCTTCGAGCTCTGAGACACTGCCTCCGGATGGTGCATAAAAGGTGTCTGATAGTCAATATCAGCAAACGCGAGCTTCAACGTGTCTGTCTCCTCCAAGAGTCGAATCGTCATTTCAGCCCTACACTTGGCAGCTCGAGCCTACTCCCAGTGAATTTCTGCATCGACCGCTACTCTCTTTTCCTGCAAAATCAGGGTAAGAGTTACTCCTCCGCACAGGTAAGGGGAAAAAGGTTGGGGATGTGTTTGGATCTTACCTTCAATTTCTCTCGCAGGCGAGCATTCACGGCCAGCACATCATCAAGAAGGCTCCAAGCCGCGATATTATAGGAGAGAACCCGCAGGTTCGCCACAGCGGCTCTGGCAGATAAATCTGTCGCAGGAGTCGCCCATATCTACCTGAGGTCATCTGCTCAACAGACCTCCCTGGCGGCCGTTAAAGTATGGTGATGAACCCTAGCGGTCTCTCTACAAGAGGGCAGCTTAGTGGTTATCTTAACAGAGTTTGATCTCCAGACGATCAACAGTACAATTGATTCGAAGTACGAGCACTGTTCTAGAGGCAAAGCGAAAGATGTGTCGACGCTCGGTTGGGATTGAGTGAGTTGTTCCTCGGTAGTCGGCTTCTTTCCTGTGGACGGATTTCGCAGTTTGGAGCCCGACACCATCAAAACTACTACAAATCGCAAAGGGCATCAGGACAGGTACGCGTAACTTACTTGCAAAACTTTTGAAAACTTATATTCCTCGACAGGAGCGTCCACCACTTCCTTGACCTGGTGAACATAATACCGGGTGTCCAAGTACGACCTCTCCAGATAATGAAAGATCCGCCCATTACCTTTGGACAAGGACAGGGGATAGAAGGCCTCTTCCGAGCAGAGGGTTGGAAGGGTGTTAATGCCACCCAGATTAACTTTGAAGAATGTGAACCGAGACTTCCATCCTGTAGGAGAGGCCACCAGGATCACAATACGCATCCTATCAGATCTAAATTGCAGTTCTCCATATTTAAGGGCCTGCGTCTGGAATAAAAAGCAAAACACCTCTAATGAGAAGGTTATCCTCTCTAACCTGAGGTATGTCACAAATGACATGATGGTCGCCACAAAGTTAGGTGACAGCTGGGCAGGCAAAATCCCAAATTAGCTCAAGATCTCTGGGACCTCGGTGAAGACGAGTAAGGTCCAGCCTGCTCCAAAATCGCCCAGGGGAACTGCGAGTTCGCCCTTATATACCGAATTCACCATTTCCTCTCGATTCGATGGATGTGCTGTAACGCCCCGAAACTCAAAAGAGCGACGGGAGGTGTTTTGTACCAAATTTGGAATTTGGCCGGGGTACACGGCCTGGGTCACGGGCGTGTCCCAGGGCGTGTCGGGGTCGTTCGACTTTCTAGCAGCAAAGTCTGCGTTCGACGATTTTCCAGCAATCTGCGTTCGATGATTTGCCAGGGATCTGCGTTCGACGATCTGGCTGCGTTCGATGATTTTTTCAGGGATCTACGTTCGACGATCTGGCTGCATTTGAGGATTTTTCCAGGGAACTCCGTTCGACGATCTGGCTGCGTTCGACGATTTTGTCAGGGATCTGCGTTCGACGATCTAGCTGCGTTTGATGATTTTGCCAGGGATCTGCGTTCGACGATCTGGATGCGTTCGACGATCGGGCCAGTGATCTGGGATCGACGATTTGGCAGCGTTCGACGACCTTGGGTCGACGATCGTGGAGCGCGGGGCGGATTGTGGCGTGTTTGACTCTGTCGATGCGGAGTGTCGACATAGGGGTTTTTGGCGGGATCTTGACTAAATGTCCCAACACAATTTGATTGGTCGCGGACGTGTCCTGCTCCGGTTGGTGAATCGTGCGGTGTTTAGCCCCGTTTATCCAGGTCAGACCTGGATCGTAGCCGTGCATTTCCTTTTTCTGGGATCCGACGGCTGGTGGTTAATCCGTTTGGGATATAACCAAGTATAGGGTTTCAAAACCCTTATTTTCTGCCGCTGGTTCTCTGTCTAAATTCTAGAGAGAAGGGAGAGCAAAGGAGGAAGAAGAAATCTAGATCCGGTCCTTGGAGGGGCTTCGGAGCTCCAAATCACGAGCCGACTTTGGATTTACGAAGGCAAAGAGAGTGCGGTGCTTTTCATCCGCTTACATTTCCATGGCGCCAAGGAAGAACGCTAGGGTAACGATTCTCTACTTGAGCATGTGAAGCTCTACTTCTTTTACATAGGAAGCCCGCTCTCGCGAGTTTGCGGTGAGTTTGAGGCGTTCCTTCGGGTAGATATGTAAAGTCCCCGTTATTTAGAGTCCGTATTCGAGAACAGACATAGGCATGATGTGTGAAGCCTACCCGGAAAAGTTGGTCCGGATCAGTGATGTTGCATTGCATAAATGGCCGGAGGAGACTCCGTACGAATGTGTGTTTTTCGGGTTTTCTACGTGGTAGATTGCAACAGGGAGCCTTGGGGATTAACCCAAAGGTGCACCCGGAAAACTGGGCAGATGCATGATTCTGCCAACATGGTGTCATGGGAGCCAACTTGAACATAACCGGGTTATGTGAAATGTGTGACGGAAACGGGACTCAGAGAAGTTTGACCGGCGCATATGGCTTAAATTGTCGTTGCGATATGAGCACGAGTTAGATGGAACCGTACCCGTTCTATGTCGTTTGGTTACAGCCGTTGGCATGGATGAGGGTCTTCGGCGGTCTATGGCTTAAATTGACGTGAGCCATGCCGAGAAGACAAAATGCTCATTGTTTGGCCGTCAAAGTGGCGGTGGTGAGACCGGAGTGTCTATGGCTTTAATTGATGTGACATTGACCGGTTCATCGAGAATGTGCCCTGAGTGCACATGGCGTGTGGCCGCGCGTGCCAATGCCTGTGATGCAATGCAAATATATATACTGCTTGGTTATGCTAATAAGTGCAGGGAAGGAGCATCGCCACCCCGAATTGGTGGTAGGATCGTTATAATTTGGTCAGCATTGCTGACCGTTACTTTTGTTTGCCACCGTACGGTGGTTTGTTGCTTGCAGGTGCTGCTGGACCAAGCGGTCAATAGCAGGCTAAAGCCCGAGTTGCTGTGCCGGGCCTCGAAGGCCTAAATTTTGGATGTTTTTTTTATTCATGTATGGCCGGCCTGCGTGCCGAGGTTTGAAAACATGTAATTTTGAAGGAAACAATTTATAAGGCCTTAAGGAAAGTACTTGTGTATTTGTACTTCATTCCTTTGGGTTTGTTTAGTGGACATTCATGTTATTGTTGCTGGGTTCTTTTATTTGCAACTCTTAAAACTGCTTCCGCTAGTATGACTCTGTGTAGGACGTTGGAATGGTTGGATGGTTTCCATTGAGTAACCTCCCGGTCTGTCTGTGGTATATGGCGTCGGGCCCCGACCGGACCTACAGCTATATGCTATGCGATGGATATGTGGTGTTACAATTTGGTATCAGACTACTAGATTCGTTCGGGCTTAAAATGAATTCGTGGTCGAATTCTTTTTAAGGGGTGGTGAGCACATGTGTGTGCGTCATCGTTATAACAACAAAAGAACCCATGAATGTCCCCTTAGGAATGAAAATACACGTGTTTGGGGAACCTGCGTGTTCCTATAATTGCTGTTTGCAATTTTATTTGGTCGATTAACGATGTTTTGTACCACTATAGGTGACCAGAAGCGGTGCTGGGCCGTCGGAATGTCGAGTTTTTGATTCTAGCAGTGCACCAAATGATGCTCCTGCAACACCTCCTTCGGCCAAAACCATTCGACTGATGGCTGAAGCAGTGTTTGCAATGATAAATGCATAGCCTACAAGGCAGGTGTAGCAGCCCGCTCCTGCGATGGAGCAGGTACCACTACAAGCGGCTGAGCAGAGAAGGGTGGAACAGGTAGTAGAGGAACCGGTGGTGCCGAGGATGGCAACCGAGAGACAGCTCAAACATGTCATGAGCTTTAATCCTCCGGTATTCTCGGGGTTGGGAACCCCATCTCAAGCTGAAGACTGGCTCTCCAGGGTGAAGAGAGTCTTGACAACAACGAAGACGGAAGAATGCAAATGACCACTATTGCTACGTTCCTTCTGGACGGTGAAGCGAGATTGTTGTGGGAAGGATTGGAGCTGCATCTATTGAGAGGTAGACAACTTACATACGTCTCGATGGAGGAGTTCTCGAGGCTGTTCTTGGCTAGGTACCTCCCTTCGACGCAGAGGATAGCTTTGGATAACGAGTTCCTGAAGTTGGTTCAAGGAGAGAGTAGCGTGGATGAATATCTCCACGAGTTTACTTGATTGAGTCGGTATGCTAGCTCCACCATCGCGGATGAGGAGCGCAAGACAAATCGATTCTACGAAGGGTTAAGAGATGATTTAAGGTTACTACTCTCGGGGCCCATGACGCAGGGTTTCTTGACCTTGGTCAACACGGCCCGGTCCTTGGAGAAGGACATGAAGAATGTACAAGCAAAGAAAAGCGTTGGTGACAAGAAATCTGAGTTCAAGGTGCCGACTACCTCAAAGTCTGGGTACCGTAAATTCTTTAAGAAGGCTAGGACTTCGGGTCCAGCTCCTTCTTCAGGTGCTTCTGGGGCGACTACGGGTCGGACCTCGGGTGCATGCTTTACTTGTGGAAAGCCGGGGCACTTTGCCCGCGATTGCTGGAGCGGACGTCCCAAGTCCGAAAGGAAGCCGGGAGCAACTTATGAAGAGAAGGGCAAGGCGGTTGAGTTAACCGCGTCCCATTATGCTCCGGCCCAACCGAGGGTTTATAATCGTGGCCAACAGGAGACCATCAAACAGGCGGATGTGGTGACAGGATTTGTTTTGATTTGTGAGTATCCGGCAAGAGCACTCTTTGATACGGGAGCTTCACACTCCTTCTTGTCCGAAGGATTCATATCGCGCATCGGAGTACCTTCTTCGATGGCGAAGGGCAAGTTGGATGTTTTGTTACCGAATGAGTGTTCGATGCGTGCTGATAAAGTCTGCGGTGTTAAGATTCGCATTGGGAATAAAGAGTTCGATCTGCAAGCGTCGTTACTACCGTTGGTGGAGTTAGATGTTATATTTGTCATGGACCGGCTCTCGGAGAAGCAAGCCTATATTGATTGCGGTCGCAAGGAAGTCAAGTTGGGAGCAAGTCGTGAGACGACTTTTACGGGCTTGAAAGGGTAGAGCAAGACGTTGATGTCTGCTCTTCAGGTGGTGAAGGCGGTTCGTGCTGGTGCAGAGCTGTTCTTTACACTAGTGGAGGTTGCAAAGCCAAAGCCTACGTTGGATAGTATATCAGTGGTAGCTGAGTACCCTGATGTGTTCCCCGCAGATCTTCCTGGAGCCCCGCCTCAACGGGAGATAGATTTCACTATTGAGCTAGTGATAGGTGCAAAGCCTGTGTCACGATCTCCGTATCGGCTAGCGCCTAAGGAAATGGCGGAGCTGAAGATGCAACTTCAAGAGTTGTTGGAGCAAGGGTATGTGCGTCCAAGTTCTTCGCCTTGGAGCGCACCGGTCCTCTTTGTTAAGAAGAAGGACGGAAGCTTGATGCTATGTATCGATTACCGAGAACTTAACAAGTTGACGGAAAAGAACAAGTACCCAATCCCAAGGATCGATGATCTTTTTGATCAGTTGGTCGGGTCGATGGTGTACTCTAAGTTGGATCTCAAGTCTGGTTACTATCAGCTGAGGATAAGGGAGAGTGATATCCCTAAGACAGCGTTCAGTACAAAATACAAACATTACGGGTTTACGGTCATGCCGTTTGGGCTGACGAATGTGCCGTCAGTGTTCATTGATTTGATGAACAGGACCTTCAGGGAGTAACTGGACCATTTTGTGATCGTCTTCATCGACGATATTTTGGTGTACTCGCAGAGTGAGGAAGATCACTTCAGGCATCTTCATTTGGTTTTGGAGACGCTAAGGAGGAATCAATTGTACGCCAAGTTCTCGAAGTGCGAGTTTTGGTTGTCCTCAGTGGCGTTCCTCGGTCATATAGTGAGTGGGGAAGGTATTGCAGTGGATCCAGCGAAGATTGTTGCGATACGGGAGTGGCCTGAGCTTTCTACGGTAGCGGAAGTCCGGAGCTTTCTGGGGCTTGCCAGCTATTATAGGCGCTTCGTAGAGAACTTCTTGCGGATAGCGTTACCTCTCACTACTTTGACGAGGAAGGAGCAAAAGTTCGTTTGGGCGGCAGAGTGCGCGCGTGCTTTTGAGGATTTGAAGTGTCGGTTGACCACGGCGCCGGTTCTTAGTTTGCCGAGTGGGATCGAAGGCTTCGAGATTTATAGTGATTCTTCGGGCAGCAGTTTGGGTTGCGTGCTACTGCAACACGGAAGTGTGATAGCTTATGGCTCGAGATAGCTGAAAGTGCACGAGAGGAATTATCTGGTCCACGACTTGGAGTTAGCAACCGTGATTTTTGCCTTGAAGCTGTGGAGACATTACTTGTATGGAGTAAAGGTTGATATTTATACCGACCATAAGAGCCTGAAATATTTGTTGGAACAGAGAGATCTTAACATGCGGCAGCGTAAATGGATGGAGTTCCTGGGGGACTATACATTCAAGATCCACTACGTGCCTGGTAAGGGCAATGCGGTTGCGGATGCGTTGAGTCGCCGAGCCCCAGCTCAAGCCAATTGGCTATCGGTGCATGATGAGTGGTTGGTTTGGGAGTTGGAGGCGTTGGAGATTTCTTGCGTGGATAAGCAGTCAAGTGCTGAAGCACTATTGAATTGGACCGAAGTTTAATATGACCTGGGTGATCGGATTCGGCAGACGTTGGATATGGATGGCCACATGAAGCAACTCATGGTAGAGGCTCTGGATGGGTCAAATTCCCAATATGAAGTTGTGGATGGATTGCTTGGAAAGACGGTCGTCTGTGCGTCCCAAGCGTGGGTAATTTGCGGGTGGATTTGTTGTACGAGGCGCACCATACCAAGTACTCGATTCACCCGGGGAGCACGAAGATGTACCGCGGTGTTAATAAATTGTTCTGGTGGCCGGGACTGAAGAAGGATGTGGCGCTCTACGTGGCGAAGTGCCAAACTTGCGCCTTGGTGAAGGCGAAATGCCAAACGTCGGGAGGATTTTTGAAGTCCTTGCCTATTCCGGAGTGGAAATTTGACGACATTACTATGGACTTTGTGCACGGGTTGCCAAGGTCGTAAAAGGGGAACGACGCCATCTGGGTGGTCGTAGATCGGCTAACGAAGGTGTCGCATTTCATTCCGCATAGGAAGGATGATCCGGTTGAGAAATTGGTGAAGTTATATGTGGATAACATAGTACGGCTTCACGGTGTGCCCCGCAGCATCATGAGTGGCCGAGATTGACGGTTCACGTCCAATGATTGGAGTTTGGTGCAGCAAATGTTGGGAACAAAGCTGAGTTTTAGCACAGCCTTTCATCCGCAGACAGATGGGCAGACCGAGAGGGTTAATAGGACAATGGAGGACATGCTTCGCATGTGTGTCATGGACTTCGGGAAGCAATGGGAGGATCACCTTTATTTGGTGGAGTTCGCGTACAATAATAGCTACCAAGCGAGTATTCAAATGGCGCCCTTCGAGGCCCTTTATGGTAGGAGATGTCGCACGCCGTTGTCTTGGTTATAAACGGGTGAGTCAAAGTTGTACAAGCGTCAAGAGGTGGAAGATGCTACTTCATTGGTGCGAATCATTCGGGAGAGGTTGCTAATCGCTCAGGACCGTCAGGCGAAGTACTATAATGCCACGCACAGGAATGTGGAGTTCGCTGTGGGCGACTGGGTGTTCTTGAAGATCAAGCTGTTCAAGAGTTTCTCGCGGGTGCGGCGATTGAAAAAGCTAAGACCGAGGTACCTTGGGAAGTTTGAGGTTCTGGAGCGGGTTGGTGAAGCAGCCTATCGGTTGAAGCTATCAGTGGAGCTTAGTGGACTACATGATGTATTCGATATATCGGTGCTGCGGATGGCAGTGCAAGAGCCTACGCAAGTGATCGCGGTCGATCAAGTGCCGATTGATAGTGGATTGACGACAAAGGTCATGCCTGTACGAATTGAGGATTCGGAAGTCAAGCGGCTACACAATAAAGAGATCAGGATGGTCAAGGTCCGTTGGGACAATTGCGGTCGAGAAGAGCTCTCTTGGGAACGAGAGCAGACTATGCTTGACGAGTATCCGGAGTTGTTCCGCTCAGGTACAATTTAATTTTGTACTTATCTTTCCTTTATGAAATTTCGTGGACGAAATTCTTTTAAGAGGGAGAGAGCTGTAACGCCCCGAAACTCAAAAGAGCGACGGGAGGCATTTTGTACCAAATTTGGAATTTGGCCGGGGGTACACGGCCTAGGTCACGGGCGTGTCCCCGGGCGTGTCGGGGTCGTTCGAATTTCTGGCAGCAAAGCCTGCGTTCGACGTTTTCCAGCAATCTACGTTCGACGATTTGCCAGGGATCTGCGTTCGACGATCTGGCTGCATTCGACGATTTTTCCAGGGATCTGCGTTCGACGATCTGGATGCATTCGACGATTTTGCCAGGGAACTTCGTTTGACGATCTGGCTGCGTTCGACGATTTTGCCAGGGATCTGCGTTCGACGATCTGGCTGCGTTCGACGATTTTGCCAGGGATCTGCGTTCGACGATCTGGATGCGTTCGACGATCGGGCCAGCGATCTGGGATCGACGATTTGGCAACGTTCGACGATCTTGGCTCGACGATCGTCGAGCGTGGGGCGGATTGTGGCGTGTTTGACTCTGTCGACGCGGAGTGTCGACATAGGTGTTTTTGGCGGGATCTTGACTAAATGTCCCGACACAATTTGATTGGTCGCGGACGTGTCCTGCTCTGATTGGTGAACCGTGCGGTGTTTAGCCCCGTTTGTCCAGGTCAGACCAGGATCGTAACCGTGCATTTCCTTTTTGTGGGATCCGACGGCTGGTGGTTAATCCGTTTGGGATATACCCGAGTATAGGGTTTCAAAACCCTTATTTTCTGTCGCTGGTTCTCTGTCTAAATTCTAGAGAGAAGGGAGAGCAAAGGAGGAAGAAGAAATCTAGATCCGGTCCTTGGAGGGGCTTCAGAGCTCCAAATCGCGAGCCGACTTCGGATCTACGAAGGCAAAGAGAGTGCAGTGTTTTTCATCCGATTACATTTCCATGGCGCCAAGGAAGAATGCTAGGGTAACGATTCTATACTTGAGCATGTGAAGCTCTACTTCTTTTGCATAGGAAGCCCGCTCTCGCGAGTTTGCGGTGAGTTTGAGGCGTTCCTTCGGGTAGATATGTAAAGTACCCATTGTTTAGAGTCCGTATTCGAGAACGGACATAGGCATGATGTGTGAAGCCTACCCAGACAAGTTGGTCTGGATCGGTGATGTTGCATTGCATAAATGGTCGGAGGAGACTCCATACGAATGTGTGTTTTTTGGGTTTTCTACGTGGTAGATTGCAACAGGGAGCCTTGGGGATTAATCCCAAGGTGCACCCGGAAAACTGGGCAGATGCGTGATTCTGCCAACATGGTGGCCTGGGAGCCAACTTGAACATAACCGGTTATGTGAAATGTGTTACAGAAACGGGACTCGGAGAAGTTTGACCTGCGCATATGGCTTAAATTGTCGTTGCGATGTGAGTACGGGTTAGATGGAACCGTACCCGTTCTATGTCATTCGGTTAGAGCCGTTGGCATAGATGAGGGTCTTCGGTGGTCTATGGCTTAAATTGAAGTGACCCATGCCGGGAAGACAAAATGCTCATTGTTTGTTCGTCAAAGTGGTGGTGGTGAGACCGGAGTGTCTATGACTTTAATTGACGTGACATTGACCGGTTCACCGAGAATGTGCCCTGAGTGCACGGGTCGTGTAGCCGCGCGTGCCAACGCCTGTGATGCAATGTATATATATATATACTACTTAGTTATGCTAATAAGTGCAGGGAAGGAGCATCGCCGCCCCGAATTGGGGGCGGGATCGTTATAATTTGGTCAGCATTGCTGACCGTTACTTTTGTTTGCCACCGTGCGGTGGTTTGTTGCTTGCAGGTGCTGCTGGACCAAGCGGTCAATAGCGGGCTAAAGCCCAAGTTGCTGTGCCGGCCCTCAAAGGCCTAAATTTTGGATGTTTTCTTTATTCATGTATGGCCGGCCTGCGTGCCGAGGTTTGAAAACATGTAATTTTGAAGGAAACAATTTGTAAGGCCTTAAGGCCAGTACTTGTGTATTTGTACTTCATTCCTTTGGGTTTGTTTAGTGGACATTCATGCTATTGTTGCTGGGTTCTTTTATTTGCAACTCTTAAAACTGCTTCCGCTAGAATGAATCTGTGTAGGATGTTGGAATGGTTGGATGGTTTCCATTGAGTAACCTCCCGGTCTGTCTGTGGTATATGGCGTCGGGCCCCGACCGGACCTACAGCTATATGATATGCGACGGATAGGGGGTGTTACATGTGCGGACAAGGTCCCTCCTAGAGGGTGCTTCGCAAGGAAGGCCGCCACGTCTACACGATCTGTGGTCAGGCGTGAAGGTTTGTCGCTAAGGAAGGCGGCAATGCACCGATATATAGGGAGGGGAGGATTTAGCGCAAATTCTTAATAAGGTGCTAACGATTTTAGAATAAATAAAGAGTGGTGGGGTCCTCTATTTATAGCCTCAGCAAAAAATGAAAATGGCGCTAAGACGCGCCCTTTCGCAAGTAGTCGTGCGCTCAATTTCTTGGCAAACACTCGATCGCGCGACCCAGAACCATCTGACACGGATAATAACAAAGATAATGCAAACGACGAGGGAAGCCGAGTGTATTTGAAAAATTGCTATTTCAAATATGTTTACATTTCGTACAAGAGAAATAAACAAAGGGCACGCGACTTCAGCTATCCGCCAGGGCGACCAAGCTCCTCCTTCAACTTGGTGAACTTTGTTTCCAACTCGGCAACATATGTCTATATCTGCACCATAGTATCCCACATAGTGCGCAGGATCGACTTCAATATTTTCTCACGAGAAGGCACTACAAGTAAGTGGAAAATTAGTCTCTTTTCACGAATAAACATCAGCATTCTTTGCAGGGACATACCTTCTTTTGTGAACGACGATCCTTCGGTTCCAACGTCCTCCTCACCGAAGACATCGGTCAGGATGGCGATCGTTGACGGTCTCGTCACGTTGCCACGGCCCATGGGGGAACTGAAGGCTTGGAAGTCAATCCGGGTCGGGACCGATGACCGCGCGTGGATGAAGGGGAAACTCTTGGCCATCTCAGGATCTACACGCTTCAAGTAGACTTGATACGCTAGTTCCCCACGTCTACGAGTGACTTGTAACTGTGCATGAGATTGTGGCTGCTGGTCGGGGTTTGCGCCCGCCAATGGAGGGATGATGATAGACCCTCGGACGCTCCATTGAGGCCCAAGGGCGTCGGCGAACTTAACCCACTTGGACGACGACTCACCCCCAGGCAAGCACTTTGCTACACTTTTGTCCTGAACAAGTACCCGTGCGGCTTCCTCTTCCAGCTGCGTCATAGAGAGCCGAACCTCCGCTGCGTTCACTCTTGGGCTCTTCCCCGTCTCAAAGGCCTCGGGAAATGATGCCCTCAGAAGCATTAAACTCCAGTATTTCCGCCAAATCATCGGCGGACGGTACATCCTTGGAAGGGGTCATGCTTGCGGACATCTGTAGGGAGGACGTCGCCTTCGCCAACACCTCTTCTCGCGCAGCATTGCGGATAATAGGCCCCCTCACTGAGTCGATGGTCGCGCGGAGATTTCCTTCAGGAACAGTAGTCTCCATGGTGGACCTCACAGCGGTCATCCACCTCCTAACGGGGTGGGCTCGCTTGACTACCACCTTCCTCAAATGTTCCTGCGAACCCGTTCCAGCTGGCGAGCTCTTGACGAGAGGTCGCGATGAAGGATCTTTGGCTAGTGCACTAGCCCTCGACATCAGCTACTCCAAAACATCCTGATCAATGCCGGTCATTCTTGACAGGGTCCGAGTTTATAGGGGAAGGGGTGAAGAGGAGGTGGGCTAGCCCGTCCTATTTATAAATCTGCGCCACAGGCCATTTGCAGTCTTTGCGACCACTAGTCAACCTTTTTGGAGCCCGCCTGGCCTGCCAAAAAAGTGCGGGGATTATGTTAACATCAAATCCTGCGACGACGAAGGAGAGCATCCATAGGTGGCGAATATTCCATTCCAAGCAATCGTTCTAAGAGCCCGCCGACCTCTCGGACGGACACTTTAGAGTACTCGCGGACACCCCCTGGGAGATCGGCAATGTTCGGTATGGACAGTCAGTAGGTAACCTTCAGGAAGCTTCACGGAGTACAATTCAGGAGCTCCAGCTTAGAGAACATATGGTTGCTTCACCCAAGTCCGCGTGGACTCTCCCTTTTCTGATCCAGCTCGGGCAGCGCCACGCGGTTTTGTACGGTCTCTTCTTCAATCTCCGCCGCCCGACTCTTCATGTACCTCGGGCGGCTGCGCATTTAATATCACTGTTAATAAGGCATTAAATGTCCGTCAGTTTGTGAACCGTCCATGCAGTCTACCCCCTAGTATAATAGGGGGGACCAGGGGTGCTTGAAGGGGGCACGCGGACTTAGCCCAGAACCTGCCACATTGTAGGTGCGGACACTAAGTTCCTGTCTTTTTTCTTTCAGTTGTTGTATGCGTACACACCCCCCGGGTGGCCGCAACACATATTGTTGTTGATGTATATTTATTTAAGTGTTAATGGGCTCCTTAACGGGTCGGTTAGGATCCGATAGACATCCAAACCCGTAGTCGGGGATTTAGGGTTTCGCTTATAAATACCCCTGCTGGGGGCAACGGGGAGGTCATTCCAAACTAGATGGTCACGCGGATGCTTCGAGCGCTCTAACATTCTCGAAGTTTGCCCTAGCCCCGCTCCGTCCCCGTGAACGATCCCGCCGCTCCTTCGTTCGCGTTTCTTCTGGATCGCCGTGGCCGATCGCGAAGGAGAGGAAGAAAAGCCCGTTCACGTTTTCCTGCATCGCGATCGCCTCTCTTGCGGGATTTCCAGATCGGAAAAGTGAAAATCAGATCCCGCCGCTCCTCTCTCACGAGTTCGGAGGTATCGCCGCCTGGAAGAGGATCCAGTGTCGCTGCTGTTCGCTACTTTTTATAGATCCCCGTCGTCGATCGTGAAAGAGAGGCGAATCCCACCCGGATTTTTAGCCGCCACTGCCATGCTTTTCGTCGATCGGGATCTCTAGCGCCGTTGCTCTCTTTCGTTTTGAAGATCTGTGCATCGCTCGATTGAAGAAGAATCGAAAGATCCAATTTTCTGTTGTCGAACCAGTTGATTTGGGTGCTTCTCTAGCCGATAAAGAGTTCCAACTCTCTTCTCCCTGATTGTACCAAGAGAGTCGCCAGCCAAGGAGTCATCCTCATCTTGCTGATTTTCCTTTTGTTTTGGCAAAATAATGTCCTGCACTCTCTCTATACCACTCAAGATCAAATCAGTCCTCTTAATTTGATTAAGAGACTCTGTCAAGATTATATTCTTGGTCAAGGAGTGCATTCGTGCAACCCAATAGAGGATCTCTTGCTCTCACCAAGGATTGACGGTAGGAGAAGCAAACAAACAAATTCTCCGGATTGGATCCGAAGACCGTAATCGTCTCGCTCAGGTGATCTCTTTCTAGTATTTTCTGCTTGTAATTTAGATTGCTAGTAGAATACTATCGTTTGGAAGGAAACATGCAATGTCAAGGGCGATCAATCACTCCTCTCCCATGTCGATGATCAAGTTGGAGAAATTCTCCAACGCCGAGTTCAGTGCCTGGAAGCGCAACACTCAGTTCGGCATGAAGTACCTGAACATCTTCTACACAATGCAGACTGTTTTTGAAGAATTCATAGGAAGTGAAGATGAAGATCAATGGGTCAACGACGAGGACTTCTGCAGAGACTACATCCTGAATTGCCACTTCAACAGGCTTGCAGAGACGTACAACAAGATGCAAAGGGCCAAGGAGATCTGGGAAGCCTTAGAGGAGCAATTCAAGGAGGAGGAGAATATGTCCAAGACGCACCTGGTGGACAAGTTTATGGCATTCACCTTCACTGAGGAAAGGTAAATCCTGCCACAGGTTGCTGAGTTCGAAAATTTGGTGGACAAGCTCAACAGTGAGAACATCCCTCTGCCAGATGGATTTGTTGCAGGGGCGATCATTTTCAAATTGCCCTCGGCCTGGTATTCCTTCAAGACTGAGATGTATCGAAAGAAGACGCAGGTGAGTCTTAAAGACCTCAAGCGCTTCATCTGTATTGAGGATGAGAACCGGACTAGGCACGCTATAGAGACGATCAACAAGCAGTCCTCTACTGCTAACATGATAACGCATCCTAAGCGGAAGCTTAAGCCTGGAAAGACTCGCCCACCGATCAGTGCACCCGCAGTTGTTGCCACCAGCAAACAGATAAAGAAGAAATTCAAAGGCAAGTGCTACAACTGCAATAAGTGGGGTCACTGCGCTTCCGAGTGCCGACAGCCCAAACGGGGCGAATCCAACACACCAAGGACTGATAATCAAGCCAACATGGTTTATCAGACTGCACCTACCGACTTTGTTGCCATGGTCGGTAATGGGACAGCCAGTTCAGAGTGGTGGCTCGATTCAGGTGCTACCTACCACGTTTGCCACAATCCAAAGCTTCTGAAGGATGCAAAAGAGGTGGAAGTGACTGTCACTGTTGCAAATGGAGCTGTAGCTGACGTGCTGAAGGTCGGCAACGCTACCCTGACTCTCTCCTCAGGTAAGACTCTAACTTTGAAAAATGTTAAATTTATACCGACATTAGCTGCTAATTTAATTTCGATTAGCCTGTTGTGCGATGCAGGTATGTCTTTTAACATTAGTGGTGGTCGGGTAACCCTAATGGTTCACTCACATTACTTTGGCTGCGCATATGTCGTTAACGGGATGTATAGGCTGAGTCTAGCACATGAGGTAGTAAATCAGGTTAACTCTAATCTGATAGATCCTAAGACTTTACATGCAAGACTAGGACACGTCAATTATAGAAAACTTCTCCTACTAGCTAGAACTCACAACATACCGCTCGACACAAAAACCAAATTTGAAAAATGTGAAATTTGTGCTCAAACTAAGATAACTAGAACATCTTTTAGTCAGGTTTCTAGGAGCACACAATTGCTAGAGTTAATACATTCCGATATTTGTGACTACAAAAGTTTTGTCACTCGAGGCGGTCGGAAGTATCTGATAACATTTTTCGATGACTACTCTAGATTCAGTCACATTTACCTTCTTAAAATCAAAAATGAAGCATTTAAAAAATTCCGTATTTTCAAAAATAGGGTTAAAAATCAACTTGACATGAAAATAAAAAGGCTAAGAAGTGATAGAGGAGGAGAATACATATCGGGGGAGTTCAGAGACTTCCTTGCCAGCAATGACATAATCCCTGAAACCACCGCTCCATATTCCCCACAATCCAACGACATCGCTGAAAGGAAAAACAGAACTTTAACATAAATGTTGAATTCTATGTTGCTGACTGCTGGCATGCCTGCGGCCTATTGGGGTGAAACCGTCCTCACGTCAAATCACATTCTTAATAAAGTTCCCCATGCAAAGTTGACTAAGACACCCTACGAGCTTTGGTTTAAGAGGCCTCCTAGATTTGACAATCTTAAGACCTGGGGATGTATCGCTTATGTTAGGATACCCGTGTAACACCCCCTATCCGTCGCATAACATATAGTAGTAGGTCCGGCCGGGGCCCGACGCCGTATGCCATAGACAGACCGGGTGGTTACTCATGGAAACCATCCAACCAATCATAATGTCCTACACAGAGAATTCTAGCGGAAGCAGTTTATAAAAGTTGCAAATAAGAACCCAGCACTAAAGCATGAATGTCCACTAATACAAAATAGGAATGTTATACAAATACCAACACAAGCCTTAAAGCCTTACAAAATATTTCATTTGATATTACATGGTTTACAAACCACGGCACGCAGGCCGGTCATACATGAATAAAATAGTAAACACTTCCAATTAGGCCTTCGAGGGCCGGCTTTGCACTTGGGCTTTAGCCCGCTATTGACCGCTTGGTCCAGCAGCACCTGCAAGCAACAAACCACCGCACGGTGGTAAAACAAGGCAACGGTCAGCAATGCTGACCAAATTATAACGATCCCGCCCCCAACTCGGGGCGGCGATGCTCCTTCCCTGCATTTCATTAGCTTAAGCGAGCAATATATAACAATATTCATTTCATCACAGACGTTGGCTCGCACGGCCACACGCCCCATGCTCTCAGGGCACATTCTCGGTGAACCGATCGATGTCACGTCAATTAAAGCCATAGACATTCCGGACTCACCACCGCCACTTTGACGGCCAAACATATGAGCATTTTGTCTTCTTGGTCTGTGTCACGACAATTTAAGCCATTGACCGCCGAAGACCCTAATCTATGCCAACGGCAAGTGCCACGTACCCTTAGGTCTCTTTAACCGAACGACATAGAACAGGTACAGTTCCATCTAACCCGTGCCCACATCGCAACGACAATTTAAGCCATATGCGCGGGTCAAACTTCCCCCAAGTCCCATTTCCATCACAATTCAAATAACCCGGTTATGTTAAAGTTGGCTTTCAGGCCACCAAGTTGGCAAGATCACGCATCCGCCCAGTTTTTCGGGTGCACCTTTGGGTTAATCCTCAAGGCTCCCTATTGCAATCTACCATGTAGAAAACCCGAAAAACAACTAATAGCATGGAGTCTTCTCCGGCATTATGCAATGCAACATCACCGATCCAGACCAACATGTCCGGGTAGGCTTCACACATCATGCCTATGTCCGTTCTCGCTTACGGACTCTATACAACGGGGACTTCACATATATACCCGAAGGAACGCCTCCAACTCTCCGCAAACTCGCAAGAGCGGGCTTCCTATGCAAAGAAGGAGAGCTACTCATGCTCAAGAAGAGAATCGTTACCCTTACGTTCTTCTTTGGCGCCATGGAAAAGTAAGCGGATGAAAAGCACCGCACTAGCTTTGCCTCCGTGGATCCGGAGTCGGCTCGCGATTTGGAGCTTTGAAGCTCCTCCAATGGCCGGATCTAGCTTCTTCTTCCTTCCTTGGCTCTCCTCTCTCTCTAAGCTTTTAGAAAGATATCCACTCATGAAAAGTGAGGGTTTCTAAGTCCAATCCCGGGTATATCCCTTCAGGAACAACCCCCAGCCGTTGGATCATCAATTATAGAAATGAACGGCTTTGATTCGGGACTGAAATGCCCAATCTGGACCGCACACGGCCTGGCACACGCCCGTGTCCAGGGCCGTGTGCCTCATTCGCCGTCAAAATCGGCGTGCCTGGAACAACACACGAGTATCGAACACGCCCGTGTTCGACCTGACATGCCCGTGTTCCACCTGACACGGCCGTGTGGCCGGCCGTGTACCCCCATCGTTTTTCCCCGAAAACAACTCGAGCACTGCACGGGTTCTAGGACACGCCCGTATCCTTGCCCGTGTCACCTCAACACGTCTGGGCTCCAAGCCGTGTACACGGTCTCGACACTCGACACTTCGTCGAGCGAAGATCGTCGACCTGATGACACGGCCTTGGACACGCCCGTGTCCTAGGCCGTGTGCCTTGTCTCGACACATCGTCGAGCAAAGTTCGTCGACTCCCCGGGACGAGTATCGACACGGGCTGACACGCCCTGCGACATGCCCGTGTCGCAGGTCGTATGCCATGTCACGACACATCGTCGAGCGCAATGTCGACTTCACGGGCTGAGTGTCGACACGGGTCGACATGCCCTGCGACACGTCCGTGTCGCAGGCCATGTGCCCTGTCTCGACACAACGTCGAGCGAAATTCGTCGACACCCTAGGCCGATCGTCGACACGGCCTTGACACGCCCTGCGACACGCCCGTGTCGCAGGCCGTGTTCTCTGCTCGACGATCGTCGACTCCAAAATCGTCGACCTCTCGACCAACTCGACGACACAAGCCTGACACGCCATGGGACACGCCCGTGTCCCAGGCCGTATGCCTCCTGCCAGAACCCAAAACTGGCCCAAAACGTCACCCGTCGCTCCTTTGAGTTTCGGGGCGTTACAACTCTCCCCCTCTTAAAAGAATTTCGTCCACGAAATTATATAAAGAAAAGACATGTACAAAACCAAAATTTGTACCTGAGCGGAACAACTCCAGATACTCGTCAAGCATAGTCTGCTCTCGCTCCCAAGAGAGCTCCTCACGACCGCAATTGTCCCACCGGACCTTGACCATCCTGATCTCTTTATTGCGTAGCCGCTTGACCTCCGAGTCCTCAATCCGCACGGGCTTGACCTTTGTCGTCAGCCCACTATCCACCGGCACTTGATCAACCGCGATCACTTGCGTAGGCTCTTGCACCGCCTTTCGAAGCACCGAAATATGGAATACATCATGTAAACCACTAAGCTCCACTGAAAGATTCAACCGATAGGCCGCTTCACCGACTCTCTCCAGAACCTCAAACGACCCAAGGTACCTCGGGCTCAGCTTTTTCAGTCGCCGCACCCGCGAGACACCCTTGAACGGCTTGATCTTTAAGTACACATAGTCGCCCACAGCGAACTCCACGTTCCTGTGCTTGGCATTATAGTACTTCGCTTGCCGGTCCTGAGCGATAAGCAACCTCTCCCGAATGGTTCTCACCAAAGAAGTAGCATCCTCCACTTCCAATTGCTTATACAACTTTGACTCACCCGTTTCTAACCAAGACAACGACGTACGACATTTTCTACCATATAGGGTCTCGAATGGCGCCATCTGAATACTCGCTTGGTAGCTATTGTTGTATGCGAACTCCACCAAATAAAGGTGGTCTTCCCATTGCTTTCCGAAATCCAAGACACACATGCGGAGCATGTCTTCCATGGTTCTATTGACCCTCTCGGTCTGCCCATCCGTTTGCGGATGGAAGGTTGTGCTAAATTTCAAATTTGTTCCCAACATTTGTTGCAATAGCCTCCAATCATTGGACGTGAACTGCCCATCTCGGTCACTCACGATGCTGCAGGGCACACCATGAAGCCGTACTATGTTATCCACATAAAGCTTTGACAACTTCTCCACCGGATCATCCTTCCTATGTGGAATGAAATGCGACACCTTCGTTAACCAATCCACGACCACCCAAATAGCGTCGTTCCCCTTTTGCGACCTTGGTAAACCGTGCACAAAGTCCATAGAGATGTCGTCAAATTTCCACTCCAGGATAGGCAAGGACTTAAGAAATCCTCCCGGCTTTTGGCACTCCGCCTTCACCAAGGCGCAAGTTTGGCACTTCGCTACGTAGAGCGCCACATCTTTCTTCAAACCCGGCCACCAAAACAGTTTCTTCACATCACGGTACATCTTCGTGCTCCCCGGGTGAATCAAGTACTTGGTATGGTGTGCCCCGTACAACAACTCCACCTGCAAATTACCCACACTTGGGACGCACAGATGACCGTCCTTCCAAAGTAATCCGTCCTCCACGACGAATTGAGAATTTGACCCATCCAGAGCCTCCACCATGAACTGCTTCATATGAGCATCCATATCCAAAGCCTACCGAATACGATCAGCCAGGTCATATTGGACTTCAGTCCAATTCAGAACTGCTTCAGCACATGATTGCCTATCCACACAAACAATCTCCAACGCCTCCAACTCCCGCACCAACCGCTCATCATGCACCGATAGCCAATTGGCTTGAGCTGGGGCTCGGCGACTCAATGCGTCCGCAACCGCATTCCCTTTACCAGGCACGTAGTGGATCTTGAATGTATAGTCCCATAGGAACTCCATCCATCTACGTATGCTGCCGCATATTCAGATCCTTCTGATCAATAAGATACTTCAGGCTCTTGTGATCGGTGTAGATATCAATCTTCACACCGTACAAATAGTGTCTCCACAGCTTCAAGGAAAAAATCACGGCCGCTAACTCCAAGTCATGGACCGGATAGTTCCTTTCATGCACTTTTAGCTGTCTCGAGCCATAAGATATTACACTTCCGTGTTGCAGTAGCACGCAACCCAAACCGCTGCCCGAAGCATCACTATAAATCTCATAGCCTTCGGTCCCACATGGCGAACTCAGCACAGGTGCCGTAGTCAATCGACACTTCAACTCCTCAAAAGCTCGCGCGCACTCCGGCGTCCAAACGAACTTATGCTCCTTCCTCGTCAGAGTAGTGAGAGGTAACGCTATCCGCGGGAAGTTCTCTACGAAGCACCTATAATAGCCGGCAAGCCCCAAAAAGCTCCGGACTTCCGCTACCGTAGCAAGCTCAGGCCACTCCCGTATCGCAACAATCTTCGCCGGATCCACAACAATACCCTCTCCACTCACTATATGCCTGAGAAACGCCAATGAGGATAGCCAAAACTCGCACTTCGAGAACTTGGCATACAACTGATTTCTCCTTAGCGTCTCCAAAACCAAATGAAGATGCTTGAAGTGATCTTCCTCACTTTGCGAGTACAAAAAAATATTGTCGATGAAGACGATCACGAAATGGTCCAAGTACTCCCTGAAAGTCTTGTTCATCAAATTCATGAACACTGACGACGCATTAGTCAGCCCAAATGGCATGACCGTAAACTCATAATGCCCGTATCTCATACTAAACGCTGTCTTCGGGATATCACTCTCCCTTATTTGCAGCTGATAGTACCCCGACTTGAGATCCAACTTCGAGTACACCGTCGGACCCGACCAACTGATCAAAAAGATCATCGATCCGGGGGATCGGGTACTTGTTCTTCTCCGTCAACTTGTTGAGCTCCCGATAATCAATACACAGCCTCAAGCTTCCGTCCTTCTTCTTAACAAAGAGGACCGGTGCGCTCCAAGGCGAAGAACTCAGGCGCACATACCCTTGCTCCAACAACTCTTGCAGTTGAACTTTCAGCTCCGCCATTTCTTTAGGCGCTAGCCGGCAAGGAGATCCTGACACAGGCTTTGCACCTGGCACTAGCTCAATCGTAAAATCTATATCCCGCTGAGGCGGGGCTCCAGGAAGATCTGCGGGGAACACATCAGGGTATTCCGATACCACTGAAATACTATCCAACGCGGGCTTCGGCTTCGCAACTTCCACTAGTGTAAAGAATAGTTCTGCACCGGCACGAACCGCCTTCACCACCTGAAGAGCAGACATCAACGTCTTGCTCGACCCCTTTAAGCCCGTAAAAGTCGTCTCACGACTTGCTCCCAGCTTGACTTCCTTGCGACCGCAGTTAATATAGGCCTGCTGCTCCGAGAGCCATTCCATGCCAAATATAACGTCGAACTCCACCAACGGAAGTAAAGACGCCTGCAGGTCAAACTCCTGATTCCCAATACGAATCTTAACATCGCAGATCCTATCCGCTCGCATCGAACACCCATTGGGCAACAACACATCCAACTTATACTTCGCCATCAAAGAAGGGACTCCGATGCGTGATATAAATCCTTCGGACAAGAAGGAGTGTGAAGCTCCCGTATCGAAGAGTGCTCGTGCTAGATTTTCACAAATCAAAACAAATTCTAAACAAGCAGGGGTAAGGTAACATGTGAATAACAAGTATTTAAGGAAATTGACTTGCTATAAATTAAACTGTACCTGTCACCACATTAGCTTGTTTGATGACCTCCTGTTGGCCAAGATTATACACCCTTGGTTGGGCCGGAGCATAGTGGGACGCGGTCGACTCCACCGCCTTTCCCTTCTCTTCATAAGTCGCTCTCGGACTTCTCTCGGACTTAGGACGTCCGCTCCAACAGTCACGGGCAAAATGCCCCGTCTTGCTACAAGTAAAACACGCGCCCGGGGTCCGACTCATAGTTGCCCCAGAAGCACCAGAAGGAGCTGGACCCGAAGTCCTATGCTTCTTGAAAGACCTCCGATAGCCGGACTTTGAAGTAGTCGGCACTTTGAATTCAGATTTTCTATCACCCAAGCTTTTCTTTGCATGTACAATCTTCATGTCCTTCTCCAAGGACCGGGCAGTATTGACCAAGGTTAAGAAACCCTGCGTCATCGACCCCGAGAGTAGTAACCTCAACTCATCTCTCAACCCTTCATAGAAGCGATTAGTCTTGCGCTCCTCATCCACAATAGTGGAGCTAGCATAACGACTCAGACGAGTAAACTCGTGGAGATATTCATCCACGCTCCTCTCACCCTGAACCAACTTCAGAAACTCATTCTCCAACGCTATCCTCTACGTCGAAGGGAGGTATCTAGTCAAGAACAATCTCGAGAACTCCTCCATCGAGACATCAACAAGTTGCCTACCTCTCAACAAGTGCAGCTCCAATCCTTCCCACAACATTCTCGCTTCACCGTCCAAAAGGAACGTAGCGATGGTGGTCATTTGCCACTCCTCCGTCTCCGTTGCTGTCATGACTCTCTTCACCCTGGAGAGCCAGTCTTCAGCCTGAGATGGGGTTCCCAACCCCGAGAATACCGGAGGGTTAAAGCTCATTACATGCTTAAGCTGCCTCTCGGTTGCCCTCCTTGGCACCAACAGTTCCACTACCACTTGTTCCACTCTCCTCGGCTCAGCCTCTTGAAGAGGTTCCTGCTCCATCGCAGGAGCGGGCTGCTGCGTTTGCCTTGCAGGCTGTGTATTTATCATGGCCAACACTACTTCGGCCACCAATCGTAAGTTCTCAGCCGATAGAGGTGTTGCAGGAGCAACATCCGGTGCACTGCTAGCCTTAGAAACTCGGCGTTCCGACGGCCCAACACCACTTCTGGTCACCTATAGTGGTACAAAACACCGTTAAGCGACCAAATAAAATTACAAACAACAATTATAGGAACACGTAGGTTCCTCAAACACGTGTATTTTCATTCCTAAGTGGACATTCATGGGTTCTTTTACTGTTATAACGATGACGCACACAATGTGCTCACCACCCCTTAAAAAGAATTCGCCCACGAATTCACTTTAAGCCCGACCAAAACTAGTAGTCTGATACCAAATTGTAACACCCCCTATCCGTCGCATAACATATAGCAGTAGGTCCGGCCGGGGCCTGACGTCGTATGCCATAGACAGACCGGGTGGTTACTCATGTAAACCATCCAACCAATCATAACATCCTACACAGAGCATTCTAGCGGAAGCAGTTTATAAAAATTACAAATAAGAACCCAGCACTAAAGCATGAATGTCCACTAATACAAAATAGGAATGTTATACAAATACCAACACAAGCCTTAAGGCCTTACAAAATGTTTCACTTGATATTACATGGTTTACAAACCACGGCATGCAGGCCGGTCATACATGAATAAAACAGTAAACACTTCCAATTAGGCCTTCGAGGGCCGGCTTCGCACTTGGGCTTTAGCCCGCTATTGACCGCTTGGTCCAGCAGCACCTGCAAGAAACAAACCACCGCACGGTGGCAAAACAAGGCAACGGTCAGCAATGCTGACCAAATTATAACGATCCCGCCCCCAACTCGGGGCGGCGATGCTCCTTCCCTGCATTTCATTAGCATAAGCGAGCAATATATAACAATATTCATTTCATCACAGACGTTGGCTCGCACGGCCACACGCCCCGTGCTCTCAGGGCACATTCTCGGTGAACCGATCGATGTCACGTCAATTAAAGCCATAGACATTCTGGACTCACCACCGCCACTTTGACGGCCAAACCTATGAGCAATTTGTCTTCTTGGCCTGGGTCACGACAATTTAAGCCATTGATCGCCGAAGACCCTAATCTATGCCAATGACAAGTGCCACGTACCCTTAGGTCTCTTTAACCGAATGACATAGAATGGGTACGGTTCCATCTAACTCGTGCTCACATCGCAACGACAATTTAAGCCATATGCGCGGGTCAAACTTCCCCCCGAGTCCCATTTCCATCACAATTCACATAACCCGGTTATGTTCAAGTTGGCTCTCAGGCCACCAAGTTGGCAAGATCATGCATCCGCCCAGTTTTCCGGGTGCACCTTTGGGTTAATCCCCAAGGCTCCCTGTTGCAATCTACCGTGTAGAAAACTCGAAAAACAACCAATAGCACGGAGTCTTCTCCGGCATTATGCAATGCAACATCACCGATCCAGACCAACATGTCCGGGTAGGCTTCACACATCATGCCTATGTCCGTTCTCGCTTACGGACTCTATACAACGGGGACTTCACATATCTACCCGAAGGAACGCCTCCAACTCTCCGCAAACTCGCGAGAGCGGGCTTCCTATGCAAAGAAGGAGAGCTACTCATGCTCAAGAAGAGAATCGCTACCCTTGCATTCTTATTTGGCGCCATGGAAAAGTAAGCGGATGAAAAGCACCGCACTAGCTTTGCCTTCGTGGATCTGGAGTCGGCTCACGATTTGGAGCTTCGAAGCTCCTCCAATGGCCGGATCTAGCTTCTTCTTCCTTCCTTGGCTCTCCTCTCTCTCTAAGCTTTTAGAAAGATATCCACTCATGAAAAGTGAGGGTTTCTAAGTCCAATCCCGGGTATATCCCTTCAGGAACAACCCCCAGCCGTTGGATCATCAATAAAAGAAATGAACGGCTTTGATTCGGGACTGAAATGCCCAATCTGGACCGCACACGGCCTGACACACGCCCGTGTCCAGGGCCGTGTGCCTCATTCGCCGTCAAAATCGGCGCGCCTGGAACAACACACGGGTATCGAACATGCCCGTGTTCGACCTGACACGCCCGTGTTCCACCTGACACGGCCGTGTACCCCCATCGTTTTTCCCCGAAAACAACCCGAGCACTGCACGGGTTCTAGGACACGCCCGTGTCCTTGCCCGTGTCACCTCAACACGCCTGGGCTCCAGGCCGTGTACACGGTCTCGACACTCGACACTTCGTCGAGCGAAGATCGTCGACCTGATGACACGGCCTTGGACACGCCCGTGTCCTAGGCCGTGTGCCTTGTCTCGACACATCGTCGAGCAAAGTTTGTCGACTCCCCGGGATGAGTGTCGACACGGGTAGACACGCCCTGCGACACGCCCGTGTCGCAGGCCGTGTGCCATGTCTCGACACATCGTCGAGCGCAATGTCGACTTCACGGGCTGAGTGTCGACACGGGTCGACACGCCCTACGACATGCCCTTGTCGCAGGCCGTATGCCCTGTCTCGACACAACGTCGAGCGAAATTCGTCGACACCCTGGGCCGATCATCGACACGGCCTTGACACGCCCTGCAGTACGCCTGTGTCGCAGGCCGTGTTCTCTACTCGACGATCGTAGACTCCAAAATCATCGACCTCTCGACCAACTCGACGACACAAGCCTGACACCCCTGGGAGACGCCCGTGTCCCAGGCCGTGTGCCTCCTGCCAGAACCCAAAACTGGCCCAAAACGTCACCCGTCGCTCCTTTGAGTTTCGGGGCGTTACAACCAGAATCTAGAAGTGCAAAGATTGGACCTAGGACTAATACCTGCGTTTACCTAGGATGTGCAGATGATAGTGCTGCAGACAGGTTTCTGGATCTCTCCACTAATACTGTAATAGAATCAAGAGACGCTGTCTTCTTTGAGGATAAGTTCCTTAAGGACAAGAACCTGACACTTCCAGGTCTGCCAGACACTAGTACTGAGTCTTTAGTTGAGCCAGGACAACGTAACTCTGACACTGAGCCTTTATACACGAGTGGTTTAGATACCAGAAGGCTATCTAGTAGAGAGAAAATACCTAAAAGTTCGGTGCAGACTTCGTGACTTACCAAGTTGAAGCTGATCCATCCACTTATAAGAAGGCGATGCGATCTAGAGACTCTCTATTATGGAAAGAAGCCATAGACGAAGAGATGAACTCTCTCATGCAGAACAACACATGGACTTTGGTCGATTTGCCCAAAGGGGCTAAAACCATTGGCAATAAGTGGGTTCTGAGGAAGAAGCTAAATCCTGATGGGAGTATTGCAAAATACAAAGCACGTCTAGTTGCCAAAGGCTTCACTCAAGTGAGTGGTGTAGACTACTTTGATATATACTCACCTGTATGTCACTATGCGACAACTAGGATTCTTCTCACACTAGCATCTATTGAACATTACACTGTTTATTCAGATGGATGCCAAGACTGCATTTCTGAATGGAGATCTGATTGAGGAGATCTACATGCACCGGCCTAAAGGGTTCGTCATAGAAGGTCTAGAAAATAAGGTCTGTAAGTTGATTAAGTCACTATACGGGTTGAAACAAGCACCTAAAAAATGACATGAAAAATTTGACACCTGTGTAAAAGGCTTGGGTTTCAAATCCAGTTTATCAGATAAATGTCTGTACGTAAGAACAAGTGCAAATAAAGTAGCCATCATATGCTTGTACGTTGATGACATGCTAATTCTGGGCACTGATCAGTCTGAGGTGAAAGACGTGAAAGTTGCCTTGACGGCGTAATTTAGCATGAAAGACCTAGGTGAGGTGAAAACCATCCTAGGAATGGAAGTGAACTTCACAAAAAGGGTATTTCCCTGAGTTAGAGTCACTACATTAGGAATCTACTGGAAAAGTGGGGTTACGATAAGAGCAAAAAGGCTGAGACTCCATACGATTATAACAGTAGACTGAAACCGAATGAAGGTTCGACTATTAGACAGTTGGATTATTCCAAACTCATAGGAAGTCTCATATACGCTACTACCTGCACTAGACCTGACATAGCCTTTACAGTCGACATGTTGAGTAGATTCACCAGTAACCCTGGGAAGGACCACTGGGACGCCTTAGACAGGCTAATGAGATACTTAAAGTATACTGAGAAGTATGCTTTATGTTATAGTGGGCATCCTCCAGTGCTTGAAGGGTATTCCGATGCATCTTGGTGCCCGGAAATAGCTGATTGTCGATCCATTAGTGGTTTTGTGTTTACACTAGGAGGAGCTGCAGTAACTTGGAAGTCTAAGAGGCAAACGTGCATTGCACTATCCTCTATGGAATCAAAACTCTATGCTCTCGCTTCAGCTGGAGAAGAAGCAGAGTGGATAAGAGATCTGATATTGGACATTCCAATGACGAGTCTAAAAATGAACTCTATTTCCATTTATTGTGACAATCAAGCCACAAATACCATTGCTACAAATACGTTGTTCAATGGAAAGCGAAGACAACTAAGGATGAAACATGCCTGGTTGACATATCTCACCAGTCAGGGGATAATCTCCCTCTTGGACATGAGATCAAAAGATAATGTAGCAGATGTCCTTACTAAGGGCTTATGTAAGGTTCTCACATTTAAAACATCGGGGGAGATGAGATTAACGTCCATTTAGGAGGACTTAGTACCTAGCTTATGTTTTAAATTTAAGAACCGTTGTCTGCTTACATTCAAGCATCCACGTTGAGCACACTAAAGTATTTCAGATGTTATCTGAGTTAGAGGTGAGATAGTTGCCAGTCATTCCAAACTTGATGACTTACGTAACTATTCTTTGCCAAAGGCTGAATTGGTTTCATTCCAAAAAGGAATACTGAGGTTGCTGATATGTGTCCTGATATTATGATTATTAGTTATATCATTCCAAACTTGATGATATAATAGTCACAGCTTGTTGTATCATTCCAAACTTGATGATATAGCACAATTGTGGAACGTTAATAATAATCTTAATAATCGAAGGAACATGATTTGATTCTATGAAATCAATGAATCTAATTTTGTGTAAATTAGATAGAGATACTGTTTTGTGATTCTTTCCTCCCAGTTAGAGTATTAAGTTCATCCGCTGTTAGAACTAATCACTTTATTTCTGCAAATGTTTGAATTCATAGAGATTTGTCTCATGACATTCTTGTTGTAATTGTTTGCAGGAAAAGTGGAGATTGGAGGAGTGACAATTGATTTTGACCCAGATGATGATGATCTGCTATTCGCCTAGATCAATTATCAGTTTGAGCTTTCCAGTTTCTTGCTTTACTTCATGTTTGGAACATTTGGTTTGAGTTTAGCATTTTGTTATCTAAAACTCATATTTCTATTTCTGGAAAAACTCTTTTGTTTGGTCATTATTAACTATTAGATAAGTAACCCTTTTCTTATGCTAACACTTATATACAATATAGGAGGAGATTGTTGAGGTATATTTATTTAAGTGTTAATGAGCTCCTTAACGGGTCGGTTAGGATCCGATAGGCATCCAAACCCGTAGTCGGGGATTTAGGGTTTCGCCTATAAATACCCCTGCTGGGGGCAACGGGGAGGCCATTCCAAACTAGATGGTCACGCGGATGCTTCGAGTGCTCTAACAATTGTAACATTTCTCAAGATAACAAAGAGTCCCGTCGCAAGAGAGACATTCGCCGCGACGGGTCCAGTCTGGTGTTCGCCGCTGCCAGCAGCATTCTCTTTTTCTCACTTTTCGTCCTCTCACCACTATGCACAGGGGCAGTAACCAGTTTCTTGCGAACTATATTTTTTCCTCTCGCCGAACACCCTCCTCAGGGATAACATGCAGAGAGTTGGTGACCTTTTTTTCTCCAACAGACGGAATACTGGGCCATGTCCCAAAGCCTCTATGATTGACATCTATTCTACGGGACCTGGGGATCGTTGAACTTAAGCCTCTCTTATTATAGTGTAACAATAAGGTTGTCATCAATATAGCTAACAATCATATCCAACATGATAAGATCAAGCATGTTCAAGCAGATAAACATTGTATTGAAGAGTATCTAGACAAAGGAAATCTTATTACTCTTTTGGTCATTCCAAAGACTGACGGATAAATGTCTTAGTGTTAATGTATTTACTGATGATATACTCAAATTTGGAACGATAAATATTTTTCATTCGACTTGAGGGCGCAGTAAAATTGACATATAAAATCACATATTATTCTTCATATTATATATGCTTTCTCTTTTCATTTCGGTCAACTTTTACCACTGAAACTTCTGTATTTCATTAATATGCATATATTGAGGTAGTAATCGCAATGGTTAAACTTCAAAAAATTGAAATATGGAAAGATGCATGCCTTAAGCTTAAAAGTTTAAAAAACCATTGATTAATAACATGTCACACTTTGAAAACTGAGTTCTTATTTGTATATTAAAAAGGAATAGCATCAGTAAAAACAAGCAGAGAACTAGGAATTCTCTGCACCAATCAAAATCTTTGATCTATGAAGAGCCTATTACGAGTCTACTTCCGCAACAATGGTTACTTGTCAGAGTAGTGGCCGGAGTCTAAGATGATGATTGTGGAGGAGATACTACGGAGCTATGACCGTGGTTGTCTAAGCGGGGCTTGCTCGTTAGAGGAGAGAGACACCGGGACCTCACATTCAAGACATGGAATTAGAACTCTTCATTCAGTGATTCCTCCTTACAAGACTAAGAGTCTACTTATAGGACCCCGGGTGGCACACCCGTAAATATATGGAAACATTAAAATATTACAAGACACTACTTGACTTGACTCGATACAACGCGACATGACACATAAGTTGACTTGAATACATATATAGTAATAACATAGCTAGATAACCAACGGTTGAGTTGTAACAGATCAGTAACATCTCATCCGGCCTTGAAATTGAGTATGCCCTCAAGCTCGAATTGCACGTGGATGACCACATCATCTGATATCTTGATCTCTCTCCAGAATAGTATTTGATAGTGTTGTGCGTCATTGGTAGCTTTGGCGAGGAGCTGCGGCGCCGTCAAAACAATGGACAGCGGCCAGAATGTGTTTGATGGAGCTGTTGGAGCGGCAATGAGCAGTAGGCATAAGGAAGCCGGAGGGACGACGATCGTCAGTAGGAACGGATGCATCAGAGTCAGCGGGACAGGTGCAAGTTGAGCAAGGGCCGGAAAGGGAAGTTGTGGCACGTCATCGGCTGGCGAAGAAGGCGATTGCACAAGGAGAGGCGGTCGTGGAAGGGTCAACGACACGAGATACGATAGAAGGAGGCTGCCGGGTTCTTAATTTGGTGGAGTGTGTTGACGTCCTGGATGACTGCGGTCATGGAGGCCATAAAATCCCGTAATTTAAAACGAATCTAATCGATTCAATTGTGGCCTCATCCGTGGCACTTAGTATCATTTCAGAAATAATTAATCAATACAATTTAGAATAAATCAATTAATAACATATAGTTGCAGGAAATTGAAAAAGAGAGGCGTGGCTGCTCCACGTGAGAGTTTTTTTCCAATAAAGTTGAGTATTGGCGGCTGCTAAAAGAAAATAAAAATAACTCAGATGTGGGCCTACGTTGAACCGTGGAGAAGGCAGAAAATCAAGGGAGTAGATGCAGCGCTGAAAGGCGCTCTGCGGGCATTTATTATCGCGGAGCTCGACAAAACAGTGTCGAGGGCTCGAGAAAATCGGGGCTCGAGGATAGGAGGGCTCGAGAGAAGTTGAAGCGAGAAGCAGCGAAGGGCAGCGTCGACGATAGAGACGCTCGAAGTTGGAGACGGACGGCTGCTCGTTCGGTAAGGACTGTGACCTAGAACGGCAATGGTTCGGCGATTCTGCTACTGGGGACGAAAATGGCGATGGGTGCGGCCGTGGAGTCACTGAGTTCTTGAGAGAAAAAAAAATTTTGACGGGTATTTTGACCGTTGTTCCTCTCGATGGAAGGAACTGTAGCCGACGGAGGGGTCGGGCAGCAGCTGTAGATGACTGACAACCCAACCAAATACAGCTGTTGCAGGAAACTGAAGAGGAGAGGGGGTGCGGCTGTTGCAGGCAGCGATTTGGACGGAGGTGGCACACGGCTAGTTGAGGAAGAAGCACGGAGGATCGTGGAAGAAAACACGAGAAAGCCCCGTTGGGCTGGACGAAGCAGCGACCACAGTGCGTGGAGGTGTGGCTTGTTTGGATGTCGATGCGTGTTATGGGGAGGGACTTGCAGGAGATTTCGACAGAACACAGAAGTGTTGTGGAAGAGAACTGATAGTTCTGATACCAAGTTGTTGTGTGTCTATTTCCGTAACAACAATAATTCGTCGGAGTAGTGGCCGGAGCCGGAGATGATGACGATGGAGGAGATACTACGGAGCCATGACTGCGGCTGGCTAAGCGGGGCTTTCTCATTAGAGGAGAGAGCTATTGTGACCTCACATTCAAGACAGGGAATTAGAACTTTTCATTCAGTGATTCCTCCTTACAAGACTAAGAGTCTATTTATAGCACCGACACTAATTGACTCGATACAACGCAGCACGACACATAAGTTGACTTTATTACATATATAGTAATAACATAGATAACTAGTGGTTGAGCCATAACAGATCCGTAGCAGAGCCACAAATAGGGTTAGCATATGCGTTGATGGCGATAGAGAGCATTGCATGCACGATGTTGACAACTGTTACGTTGAGATAATCTTTGTTGTAGTGGTGGTTATACATGTAATGACATAAGTCTATCAATTGAATTTATACATTATCAAAATTTGTCATTAACTACACCCTATAGATCTCTTATAAATTATATACATAGCCAGGGTGATAATTATAATGGGATGAAGTTTGCGGATCATGTTTGTATTTACAATTTTTTGTAGATCCTTTTGTTTAAATAAGTTTTTTCTATGCAAATAGATTGTTCTTATATGAAATCCTTTTCTAGAATAATTGAAAACCAGTAATATTTTGATCTGAATCCTTATGAGTTCCCTCAATTCATTTTTTGAAATACCCATTTGCCATGTGCACTTCAACTGAAAAGGATATTTTGAAATACTAGCTATTTGCCTTGTGCATTTTAACTGAAAAGCATATTTGAGATATCTAATTCATATTTGTCTCTTCGACGACCTTATAATTATTACCAATATACAGAAGCTATCATATGAATAGTTACCCTCCTCATTTTATGAGAACTATACAGATAATTACCCTAAATTGTAAGAGAATAATTTTTTTTAAAAAAGTATATCAGTACTTAAATAGTGTTAGTATATTTTCATGTAGGCAAGCATCAAAATTGCATTGGACTTTGTAGAGAGAAATGAAAATAGAAAGTTTGGTGTTTTTTCATTCATTCACATAGGGAAATATATAACATTACAATAAAACTAACAAACCTAACCCACAGTGTGGGGCTAAACCATGAACATGCTACAATACCCAAATATAATTATATAATAACTCTTAACACTCCCCTCAAACTGGAGGTGAAACCTTCAACTTGAACACAACAAGAGGTAAATGATGGTAGACAACGTGGGACAAAAGTGTAGCAACCAAGACCAAACCGCGTGTCATCGAGGATACTACAACTGGGCATAAGACACACGACAATGGTCCACAAACTGACCATGATCATGCTGGATGCTCCCGAAGCTGAAACTAGGTCAACTAAAAAAGACCAAACCAATCATACCTCAACAACAAACAATACTCAAGCATTTATCCCACTATAGTGGGGTCAGCTATATGGATCCTATGTCGCCATTGTGCCCTATCTTTTGTCATAATCTCACTAATGCCGAAGTACATCATGTCTTTCCTTATAGTTTCATTCTAAGTCTTTATTAGTCTACCCCTCCCTCGTTTAATATACCTAGTGACTAGACTCTCACAACGCCTAACAGGTGCCTCTAATCGTCTCCTTTGTACGTGTTCAAACCATCTTAGACAAGCTTCTCGCATCTTCTCTGTAATTGGTGCTACTCATGTCTTATCCCTGATACTTTCATTCCTAATTTTATCCAATCCCGTGTGTCCACACATCTACCTAAGCATTCTCATCTCTGCAACTCTAATTTTTTGCTCATGTACACAATTCACTGCCCAACACTCAGAACCATAGAGCATCGCAGGTCTAATTACAGTACGACAAAACTTGCCCTTAAGTTTTAGCACTACTTTATGATCACATTGTTGAAATTTGTGAAGTAGAAGTGGTTGACGGGACAGGCCGGGCGGCCTTGGCGGACAGCGTTGGCGGACTAGGCAGACTGGGCGGACTGCTGTGTGCGGCCTGATGGAAAGTCTAGTGGAAGCCGGCTGTTCTTCTGAGCGGGTTGTACGGGTGAAGTCCGCGGACTATGCGACCTGTTATCTGCGGATAGGACGTTGGCTGTTTGGTTTAGCTAAGGAGCGGCCTGAGCGGATAGAGGCTTGTGGACTGGTGCATTGCTCAGTGGCCGTGGTGCAAGCTTGTGCTGATTGGCGGATTGGCTCATGTCTGCGGGAAGCTTGCGGACTGGCGTGTCCGCGGTATGGGCTGTTGCGGACTGGGCTTAGAGCTTGGCTGAGGCCTTGTCGAGCTCTGTTGATACAGTAGGTGCTTGCTATGGAGGTCATTGGTGGACTGGTGTGTGGAGTCCGGGAGATGGCTGCTGCGTTGGGTAGGTGTGCGAGTAGCTTGCGGACTGCTGGCGGTCTGTGTGCTAGGATTTTTGGCGGACGGGAGTTTATGTCCGCCATGCTCGCATTGGCCTTTGATGGTTTTGGACTTGGTCACACTGTGCCAAGACCATGGTGTCCGCCGTATCCGCCAAGTCCGCTGTTGACCGGGCGGACTGTTGTTATCTGCTTTTGGTCATGGACTTGTGGCGGATTGAGGTTTGAGTCTTGCGGACTGCCTCGGGTTTGTGCGGATAGCCATTGAAGGGGGTTGCTGTCCTGCAGTGTGTTGGATCCCTAGTTGATTTGGGCTAGGTCCACTGACTTAGGATGTGACCCATCATGTATAGTCTGGGTCAAGTTTATGTCTTAGAGTCTAGGACAGTCCTCTATCTCAACTTCAGATGGACCAGCCTTCCTCAAGACCATCAGGAACTCCAAATCTATCAGTTTTTCAAACTAAGTGAAATGAGTTCGATGTTCGTCGAACTCAGCTCGACGAAGGGAGTTCTGCGCTCGACGATCGTGAGACAATTCGTAGTGCTGAGCTCGACGAACTATGTTCTTTGCTCGACGAACACCGGGATTCTACCTCAAGATGATCAGGACTACTTCAGAATTTCTCTAAGTCCAACCTCAAGCTTCGGTCGACGAATTATATTCTGAGCTCGACGAACTTGGACCTCAAGTTCACAGCTTCTCAGGTCGACGAATGCTAATCTCTACTCGACGATTTCTGGACTCAGAGAATTTGTGTCGACACTTAGGGTTTGTGTCGACACCAGACAATTTGTGTCGACACCAGGATTTCAGTCGACACCAGCTTATGTCGACACCAGAGGATTTGTGTCGACACCAAGATCAATCTGTCGACATCAATTTGTGTCGACACAGCATTTCAGCAGATGCAGGATATTTTGCCTAAGTACAAAACTTTTCTCAGCTCGACGAATTTGATTCTCAGCTCGACGAATACTGTCTTACATTGAAGATTGTCTGTTCAACGAATGAAGACTGTCAGCTCGACGAACTCAGCTCAGCTCGACGAACTCAACTCAGCTCGACGAACTCAGCTTAGCTCGACGAACTCAGCTCAGCTCGACGAACTCAGGCTCAGCTCGACGAACTCAAAACTCAGTTCGACGAATTCTGTTCTTCGGTCGACGATTCCAGACTAGGTCTTCTTCCGTTCTCGTCTCATTTCATGGCGCTGATTCCTGAACATTTAATGGCAGTTCTTCCCAGAATACTACCGTTAGAATGCGAAGTTAATCCTGGATTATTACATGCCATTTTCCCATGGAAACAGTTGGGGAAATAATTTATTGCTGCTTCCTTTCCAGGCCGTCTGCCATTACTGCTCTACATTCAAAATTCGAAGGTTTCTTATGAGACATTGAGATATACAGAAAGTGCTAACCAATACAGTAAGACAGTGATATACGAACAACAACAACAAAAAAGACATACAGTGATTCAGACAACACAGAAAGAAAAATGAATTCATTCTTGGCCCAGAGAGAAACTGATCAAGAAGAAGAAGAAGAAGAACACTACATCAATATCAAGAGTCTTCTTCATCTGCTTTTACTCAGGATAACTTCAAAGACAATACATTCATATCAGTCACAAGAAGTTCCTGGAGATTTTCTCTGGACCTGGAATTCTAGGTCTTTGAAGACCTATCACCCTGAAGCAGTGCTCCAGCATTCTTCCTGATTCATTCTACATCTCAGGGGGAGCAAAGCTGCTAAACAACAATCCACAAGTCTTCTCATTTGACTTGAGAAAGAGAAGACCTCATCACCCTCTCACTCCACCTCTGTACAGGGTTTTAATTCCCTTCAAAATTATTCTGGTTGCAAGTCTCCCTCCAAAAGACTTGAGGGTTTGGTTTTTGGGAACCTGATCAAAACCCCATTGGTGCCAGGACACCTGATCAACCCCTTCCTGCAGTGGATTCCTACCAGGGTGGTAGAAGAGTGGACTACCCAGATTTGGGGAACCACTATAAAATTCTTGCGTCGTCTGGGTGCTTTCTTTTCCTTTTTGTTTTCTGGCCTTGCTCCGTGAATGTGCTGTGATTAGATAGTTGCTGCATCTTGGTTTATTGTATTTGCTTCCCTGCACACACACCTAAAATACAACAACAGTTGTAAAAGTTTTAAATCACCAACATACTCTATTCACCCCCCCTCTAGAGTATATCTGATCTAACTAACACCTTCAGGTGGTATCAAGCATACCTCCTGAACTTTCAATTGGTATCAAAGCCAGGTTGGTTAATAATACCACATCTTCCAGGTTGGTTAACTTACCAGACCTTACAGGTTGGTCAAATTACCATACCTGATTGGTTGTACAGACTAACACCTGAACCCAAAGATCCTTTAGTTAGATCTGTTTGTTTTTATTCTGTTATTGGACTTATCCTTCTCACAGACATGGCCCAAAACAAGGATTATACAAGCATCAGACCTCCAGTGTGCAATCTTAATAAGTTTGCCATCTGGAAGGCAAGAATTAGATTATATATGAACTCCATTGATGAGGATATTTTTTCTGTCATTTCAACAGGTGTTCCTCCAGCTCCTGCAACTTTTGCCAGCACATCAACTAATCTGAGTGCAGTACCACCTCCAGACAATACTGAAGCCTATAAGAAAGCCAAAATGGCTGATGCAAAGGCTATGAATATTCTGGCCCAAACAATGTCAGATGACATATTTCAGAAGGTGGCTGAGTGCACCTCAGCGAAGGCCATTTGTGACTCTCTCAATCAAATGGTAGCAGGCTCAGCTGATGAAAGAAAGGATAGGAGATCCAGTCTCATTTCTCTTTATGAGAATTTCAAAAAGGATGAGACAGAGTCTGTGGCTGAGATGTACAATAGATTAAGTTCAATCATCAGTGAACTCAAGACTCTTGACAAGGACATCACCTTAACTGATGTGAATGACAAGATACTGATGTGTTTCCCCAGTTCATGGGATACTAGAATCTGGCCAATCAAAGAAGCGAGAAGCCTCAATGAGATTTCAAAAGAATCTCTGTTAGGCAAGCTGAAGTCATATGAGCAGCTTATCAAATCAAGAGAGGCAACAGAACAGAATGCAACTACCCCAGTTAGGAAGGAGCACAGCTTGGCCTTCAAAGCTTCTGAAGACAATGAAACATCTACATCCAATGAGGAGTTAATGAGTCTTTTTGCCAAAAGATTCTACAAAATGGCAAGAAAGGACTTTAGAAGAAAATCATCCAGGCAGGATGATAAGCCCAAATATGACAAGACACCAACTAAGGAGGTTGTGTGTTTTGGATGCAGAAATCCTGGGCACTATATTTCAGAATGCCCAGAGAATCAGAAAAAGGACAAGGGCAGGAACAAGGATTCCAGAAGAAAACAAAGCAGCAGACCCTCCTCCAACAAATATAAAAGGAAAGACAAATGATTTGTTGCTGAGTCCTGGAGTGACACAGAAGAGGAAACATCCTCCTCCAGCTCCAGTGAAGAAGAGGAAGAAGCCAGATCCAAGGAGGTGTGCCTAATGGCAATAGATGCCTCCAGAAGCAACTGTGGATCAGAAGAGGATTCTGAAGATGAAGGTGTCTCAGACTCAGAGGCTGATCAGGTGATTTCTAGTTTTGATTTCAATTCTGACTTATTTAAAGTAGAATTTAAAACTATGTACATGGATCTAATAAACTCAGAGAAAGAAATAAAAACCTTGAGGACTAGACTAAAAAACCTTGAATCTGTCAGCACAGAAAATAGAAAACTAACTGATCAATTGACACTAGCTAATAAACAGATAATCAAGTTAAAATCTGAATTATGTGAGGCAAAACAACTTGAGCAATCTCTCAATGGGAGAAGCCTCAAGCTGATGGATATCACAAGCACAGTAAATGCCAGATTAAATGACAAGCTGGGCTTGGGTGCTTCATCAAGTTTACCCCCCATAATAAAGAAGAATATACTTTCTACTCCCATAAAGTTTATCACTGCTAAGGGTAAAGAGAAACTAATTGAAAAACCCATGTCAGAAAACAAGTCAAATCCCCTAGACAATAGAAACAGAAAACAGAAGAAAGCTGTTAAAAACCAAGTTCAACAGAATTCGTCGAACTCAGATCGACGAAATCCTGCAAGTTCGTCGAACCCCAATCGACGAACGCTGAACGCAAACTTCAAAAATAATTATTAGTCCTACTGCGATCGACGAACTGTGTATGGTTCGTCGAGCAGAGGTCGACGAACGTGGGACGCAGAAAATGACCGTGGTCATTCTCTGAGTGGAGGTCGACGATCTCATCCCCATTCGTCGAACTCTGGTCGACGAACTCACAATAATTCGTCGATCCCAGAACGACCAAATATAAATCATTTCTCCTATAGAAATTTTAAAGCAGCTAACAAGACATTTAATCCAGTAGCTGATTGGATAATCCCACCTAGGAGATATCACCCTCTAGGGTATAAGTCTCAACCTGCTTTATCAGTCATTTCTAGTTTTACTTTCCAGCCAAACCAAGGACCCAAGGTAACCTGGGTCAAGAACAATTGAGCTTTATTTTTTAATGCAGGTACAAGTGAAGAGCTGTCCAAGGTTAAGTCAGACCTGGTACCTGGACAGTGGCTGCTCCAAGCACATGACTGGCAGCAAAGCAAATCTCTCCAGCTATAAGTCCAAGCTAGGACCAAAGGTGATATTTGGAGACTCAAAGAGTGGTCAGTCAGAAGGATATGGAAGAGTAAGCATTGGAGCAATGACCTTCAAAAAGGTGACATATGTAAGAGGACTTAAACATAACCTTATATCCATAAGTCAATTATATGATGAAGGTTATCAGGTACATTTCAACTCTACCTCTTGCTCTATTATAAATGATAAAAACCAAACTATTTTAATTGGACTTAGACAAGGAAACATATATTTAGTTGATTTCATTTCTGCCACAACTGATATTTGTTTACTCAATATCACTAGTAACCAAAATGAGTTATGTCACAAAAGGCTAGGACATGTAAACCTTAAGAACATATCTAGGTTATCTAAAGATAACCTTGTTAGAGGTTTACCTTCTGGTCCCTACAAGAAGGAAAGCCTATGCAGGGCTTGTCAACTAGGCAAGCAAACTAAAACTAGTTTCAAATCCATTAATAAAAGTGATTCACCTAGGATATTGTATCTGCTTCATGTAGATTTTTTTGGACCCATTGCAGTACAAAGCCTAGGAGGGAAGTCTTACACCTTAGTCATTGTTGATGATTTCTCCAGATTCAGTTGGGTAGCCTTTCTGAGAGCTAAGTCAGATACATTCAAAGTTCTTACAGATTTTCTCAGGACCATACAGATTGAGTTCTCTACTCATGTTGCATTGATCAGAAGTGATCATGACACAGAGTTTGAGTCTCTTCTTATGCATGAGTTCTGTGAGAAGGAAGGTATCAGGCAATGCTTCTCAGCTCCTAGAACTCCCCAACAAAATGGGGTTGCTGAAAGGAAAAATAGGACACTCATTGAAGCTGCAGGTATATTGTTAGCAGATGCTTACATGCCTCTATCCTTTTGGGCAGAAGCTGTAAACACAGCTAACTATGTCCTGAACAGATGTCTTATACATAAACTAAAACATAAGACCCCCTATGAATTACTTAAAGAAAAGAAACCTAAAATCACTTACTTTAAAGTTTTTGGTTGCACATGTTACATCCACACTCATAACAAAAGATACATTAGAAAATTTGAGGCTAAGGCTGAAGAAGGGATTTTTCTAGGATATTCCCAAGTAAGCAAGGCCTATAGGGTTTTCAACAAATCATCCCTTAAAATTGAAGAATCTGTCCATGTGTCTTTTGATGAAGCTAACATGTCTTATAAGGAGAAAGACATTTCTACCAATAGTCTTTTGTAGGTTTCACCAATGTGTGAGTCTATGGATGGACTAAACCTTACCCAAGAGGTTCCAACTCATCTCACTCCACAGGCTGCTGAAGATAGTGAAGAAGAAGTCCAAGAGGAAGTAACTGAACTTCCATCAACATCCAGTACCATTCCTCAAGAGGAATTATTTACAGAAGCTGTTGCTCAACCAACTCCACCAACTGACCTTGTCACACTTAGAGATCACCCCAGATCTCAAGTGATTGGAGACATCTCAGTTGGTGTACAGACAAGACATCAGCTCAATCAAGACTTGATGCATGCCTGTTTTCTCTCTCAAATTGAACCTCTCACCATCCATGAAGCTGAGCAAGATCCCCACTGGATTCTTGCAATGCAGGAGGAACTAAATCAATTTGAGAGATGTAGAGTTTGGGATTTGGTTCAAAGACCCCATAACTACCCAGTTATTGGAACCAAATGGGTCTATAGGAACAAATTGGATGCACAAGGAAACATAGTAAGAAACAAGGCTAGACTTGTTGCTCAAGGCTATAAACAAGAGGAAGGAATAGACTATGACCAAACCTTTGCCCCTGTTGCAAGGTTGGAGGCCATTAGAATATTCCTAGCCTATGCAGCCTACAAAAAGTTCAAAGTATTCCAGATGGATGTTAAGAGTGCCTTTCTGAATGGTGTACTTCAAGAAGAGGTTTATGTAGAACAACCTCCAGGTTTTATCTCTCTAACTCAACCCTCTTATGTTTACAAATTGCATAAAGCTCTCTATGGTTTAAAGCAAGCTCCAAGAGCTTGGTATGAGACCTTAACAAGCTTTCTTTTAGAGCATAAATTTACAAGAGGAACCATAGATGAAACTCTTTTCACTAGACATCATAGGGACCAAATCTTATTTGTACAAATATATGTGGATGACATTATTTTTGGGTCTACTGATCCTAAATTGTACAAGAGGTTTGCTGACCTCATGCATTCCAAATTTGAGATGAGTAGCATGGGTGAGCTTTCCTACTTCCTTGGTCTCCAAGTGAAGCAGCTCCCTGATGGTATCTTCCTCTCCCAATCTAAGTATGCTAAAGAGCTTATTAAAAAGTTTGGGATGGGTGATGCTTCAGGAATGAAAACACCTATGGCTACCAATGCTGTTGTGGATTCTGATGCAGCAGGGAAACCTGTAGATCAGAAACATTATAGGGCAATTGTTGGATCCCTATTATACATAACAACTAGCAGGCCTGACATAATGTTTGCCACATGCCTTTGTGCTAGATTCCAAGTGAATCCTAAAGAATCTCATCTTATTTTTCTAAAAAGGATTTTGAGATATATAAAGAGTTGTCCTAGTTTAGGACTCTGGTATCCTGCAGAGTCAGAATTTGAGTTAACTGGATACTCAGATGCTGACTATGCTGGATGTAGAGTGGACAGAAAAAGTACCTCTAGAACTTGCCAGTTCCTGGGTATGAGACTTGTCTCTTGGTTTTGCAAAAAGCAGACATCTGTGTCTACATCAACTGCTGAGGCAGAGTATATGGCTACTAGCAGCTGCTGTTCACAGATGCTATGGATACAAAACCAACTCCTAGATTATGGTATCAACTTAAATAATTCAACCTTATTTTGTGATAATACAAGTGCTATTGCTATAGCCCAGAATCCAGTTCATCATTCTAGGACTAAACATATTGAAATAAGAAATCATTTCATTAGAGATAATGTAGACAAAAAGAAGATTAACTTGATTCATATTCCTACTGATTTACAGAGAGCAGATATTTTCACCAAACCTTTAGATGAGAAAACTCATCTGTTCTTTATAAATCAACTGAGAATGCTTAATGGAGAAGAGTTGAATTAATTTCTGTCTGCATTCGACGAATTTTCCAGAGTTCATCGAACGGAGTTCGACGAATTAGGGAAAGTTTGAGAGATTCTCGTCGAACGGAGTCCGACGAATTCTCTGTGTGGAAACAATTTTCGTCGACCGGAGATCGACGAACCTTGCTTCAGAAACCAATTCGTCGAACGGAGTTCGACGAACTGTTTTAAATTCTTCTAAATGAGTTCGACGAACTACTCACCTCTATCTTATTTCGTCGACCTCAGTTCGAAGAACTGTTTCTTTTCGTGGAACGGAGCTTGTCGATTCATATTCTGAAAATCTTATATCTAGGTTTTCTTCGACCTCCGTCCCGCGCTTTCAGTTCCATTGCTCTTGATCGCCGTTTTCTCTGTGATTTTCTTTGCAGGTCATCAATGGCGATTCCTTCAGGAGCACTTGCGGCGATGAAGTTTGATGCAGCATTCTCCATGGATTTTGAGTCTTTCCAACATTCCGATCCAATTTTTCTTTATATCCTGGAATTACTTGAAGAATTGCATCTCAAGGACTTCATGACTCGCAGCATCAAGCTACACTCAACCGAGATAAGAGAATGGGTATACACTGCCACCGTTTCTGAAGACGAAAATCTGACAGGACATATTGGAAACACTGCTGTTTCCCTGTCTCCAGCAGTACTCTCTGAAATTTTTGGACTGATCAATGGTGAAGACAACTTGGAAATGGACGCTGAGGAATATTCTGATATGTTGAAAGTAATGGGTTTCTCCGGCAGCAACCCTAATAAGCTTCTGAAGAAGCAACTGTCTGCCGCCTATCAATATTTGGCCGATATTGTAGGAAAAATTCTGATGGGCAAGCACTCGGCACATGACTATATCACTCGCCATCAATTCCTGATTATGTGCGCAGTGCTCAACAAACGACAAGTCGATTGGGGCATGGTCTTCTTTGACCTAATCAAGAAGAAAACAAGCAAGAAGGAAGTCTGCTACGGCAGAATCCTGGGGATTTTCCTCCAGGAAAAGGCCAGTGAATATTTGGTCTCCCCGACCACATTCATCAATGCTAGCAAGCGCCTCACCTGCGCCTTGTTTGGCAGATGGGAGAGGACAATCACCAAACCCTCCAAGGGTTCCTCCTCCTCCATCAATGCTTCTAAGAGCACAAGGACCGTCAAGGTCACTCCCCACCCTGACACTGAAGAGGCCTTTCCTCCTCCCAAATCTCTTTCCACTCCTCCTGCACCTCAATTGACTCCACCCCAACATCAATCTCCACCGCTTGATCTTGCACATATCCCTACACCTCCAGTTTCCCCCACTGAAACTCATATTCCCTCACCTCCTCAATCCCCACTTCCCCCACACCTATCCACTATTCCATCCTACATCATACCCACTGAACCACACCCTGTTCTCCCTCCATTATCCCCTCCACATATTCTTCCTTCCTCCTCTGCTTCTATTCCCTCCACCATTCTTTCTCCACTTCTGGACTCCTCCACCATTCCCTCCATCATCTCTCTTCTGACTCCTCTCATTCAATCACTCATCACAGAGGCCATTACACCTCTGGTGAATTCCATTAATTCTTTATCTGCACAGATCACAACCCTTTCTGCTGCCCCCTCTTCATTCAGGGGCCTGACTCCAGGTTCTCCTGAACCCATGCAGGGGGAGATGCTCCATGATGAAGCTGGTACAGCAGCTGCAGAGGTTGATACAGTTGATACTGCAGATCCAATTTTTGATACTACAGATACAGCTGATACAGTACTTGATAATGCAGTTGCAGTTACAGATACAGCTATAGATTTTGATTCTGAAATAACTGATTTTATTCAATTTATGGACACTGACATTAGCTTTGATGAGTTAGTAGATACAATATCAACTGCTGGTGATTTCATTATACATCCCACAGTTAATCTATCTGAGTTACTTCATACCTTTGATTCTGTATATATGAAGTTTCCTTCAGCAGAGGTTGCTAAGCCATATTTGGACATTGTCCAGTATACCTCTCCAGCCAGTCCAGCAGTTACCAAGCAACTTTGTGACACCTTTGCTGCTCCTACTGCTGTTCCAATTCCTGTGTCCATTCCAGAAATCTGCCCTGTCCCAGATTTTGTCATGGATGATTCTCCCATGCCTGATCTGGATGAGCTCATTCTGGCAGACATTGAAGAAGAGAACAAGGCAGCAGCTGAAAGCTCTGTCTCTACTGCTGTTGAACCCTTACCCTCTGAACCTTCTATCCCCCCTCAAGAAAAACCTCTTATCATTCCTGATGACACTCTGAGGAAGTTGAATGCTCTGTATGACAATCCTGAGAGTTCAGGTTCTGATGATGATGATGAATCAGATGAGGAGGCTGCTAAAAAGAAAAAGAAGTTGCTTTCTAAGAAAAGGAAGACTCCTCCTCCTCCTGATCCCAAGCCTAATCCCACTGCAGACACTCCATACTATATTCTGCACAATGTTGCTCCTTACAAAGGGATGCCTGCATGGATGTGGCTATCAAAGAACCAGCAAAAAGAGAAGAAGAGGAGTAGGAGATACTCTCCTCCCCCAGCTCATAGATACAGAAAGGATCCTCCTCCTCCTCCTCCTCCTCCAGCAGTAGGTGCCTCTGGCTCTGGCCCTCAGAGATCTGCCCATATTCAAACTTATCAGAGACAATCAGAGAGATCTTCTGGTGGTAGTCAGCCAAGGCCATCATCTTCAGGCAGACAACAACATCAACAACAACAACAGCAGCAACACCAGGAATCTAAGGAACATGAAGCTGAAAGGCCCTATTCTCCTCCTGAAGATCCAGAAACAGCCAACACAGCCAGAATGGCAAGGTTCCAAGAGATCATTGGCTTATCTCTAATCAACAAAGCTAAAGCTGAAGGCAAGGACACAACAGGCTTAACTACTATGTCTCAGTACATGAGAGATGAGCTAAAGAGATTTGGGAAAGCAAACAAGCTACTCAATGTTGATGAGTACATGCATCTTCACCCAGAAGCAGTTGTCCCCAGAGCCACTTCACTGAACATTATAGGGGCAGCTGACATGACTATGACCAAGGCTGAAGCTTCAGATCCCAATAGGGAAATCATTTTCAAAAAGCCAGGAGATAAAGCACCAGAAGAAAAGCTAAAACAGAAGAAGACAGAGAAGTAATTTTGTGGTAATTTTCATTTCTGCTTCTATTTCAGACTATATCTTGTATTAAAACAAAGCCTGTATGTATATATATATCTGATGCATGTGTTGTAAATTCTCTGCCAGATATATCTCTTAATTTTGCTTTGTTTTTCTGTTTGTTCTTTGCTTGGAGTCTCTGTTAGTGACCTCACCCAAATTGGGGGAGATTGTTGGATCCCTAGTTGATTTGGGCTAGGTCCACTGACTTAGGATGTGACCCATCATGTATAGTCTGGGTCAAGTTTATGTCTTAGAGTCTAGGACAGTCCTCTATCTCAACTTCAGATGGACCAGCCTTCCTCAAGACCATCAGGAACTCCAGATCTATCAGTTTTTTAGACTAAGTGAAATGAGTTCGACATTCGTCGAACTCAGCTCGACGAAGGGAGTTCTGCACTCGACGATCGTGAGACAATTCGTAGTGCTGAGCTCGACGAACTATGTTCTTTGCTCGACGAACACCGGGATTCTACCTCAAGATTATCAGGACTACTTCAGAATTTCTCTAAGTCCAACCTCAAGCTTCGGTCGACGAATTATATTCTGAGCTCGACGAACTTGGACCTCAAGTTCACAGCTTCTCAGGTCGACGAATGCTAATCTCTACTCGACGATTTCTGGACTCAAAGAATTTGTGTCGACACTTAGGGTTTGTGTCGACACCAGACAATTTGTGTCAACACCAGAATTTCAGTCGACACCAGCTTATGTCGACACCAAAGGATTTGTGTCGACACCAAGATCAATCTGTCGACACCAATTTGTGTCGACACAGCATTTCAGCAGATGCAGGATATTTTGCCTAAGTCCAAAACTTTTCTCAGCTCGACGAATTTGATTCTCAGCTCGACGAATACTGTCTTACATTGAAGATTGTTTGTTCAACGAATGAAGACTGTCAGCTCGACGAACTCAGATCAGCTCGACGAACTCAACTCAGCTCGACGAACTCAGCTTAGCTCGACGAACTCAGCTCAGCTCGACGAACTCAGGCTCAGCTCGACGAACTCAAAACTCAGTTCGACGAATTCTGTTCTTCGGTCGATGATTCCAGACTAGGTCTTCTTCCGTTCCCGTCTCATTCCATGACGCTGATTCCTGAACATTTAATGGCAGTTCTTCCCAGAATACTACCATTAGAATGCGAAGTTAATCCTGGATTATTACATGCCATTTTCCCATGGAAACAGTTGGAGAAATAATTTATTGCTGCTTCCTTTCCAGGCCGTTTGCCATTACTGCTCTACATTCAAAATTCGAAGGTTTCTTATGAGACATTGAGATATACATAAAGTGCTAAGCAATACAGTAAGACAGTGATATACGAACAACAACAAAAAGAAAGACAGACAGTGATTCAGACAACACAAAAAGAAAAAGGAATTCATTCTTGGCCTAGAGAGAAACTGATCAAGAAGAAGAAGAAGAACACTACATCAATTTCAAGAGTCTTCTTCATCTGCTTTTACTCAGGATAACTTCAAAGACAATACATTCATATCAGTCACAAGAAGTTCCTGGAGACTTTCTCTGGACCTGGAATTCTAGGTCTTTGAAGACCTATCACCCTGAAGCAGTGCTCCAACATTCTTCCTGATTCATTCTACATCTCAGGGGGAGCAAAGCTGCTAAACAACAATCCACAAGTCTTCTCATTTGACTTGAGAAAGAGAAGACCTCATCACCCTCTCACTCCACCTCTGTACAGGGTTTTAATTCCCTTCAAAATTATTCTGGTTGCAAGTCTCCCTCCAAAAGACTTGAGGGTTTGGTTTTTGGGAACCTGATCAAAACCCCATTGGTGCCAGGACACCTGATCAACCCCTTCCTGCAGTGGATTCCTACCAGGGTGGTAGAAGAGTGGTCTACCCAGATTTGGGGAACCACTATAAAATTCTTGTGTCGTCTGGTTGCTTTCTTTTCCTTTTTGTTTTCTGGCCTTGCTCTGTGAATGTGCTGTGATTATATAGTTGCTGCATCTTAGTTTATTATATTTGCTTCCCTGCACACACACACCTAAAATACAACAATAGTTGTAAAAGTTTTAAATCACCAACATACTCTATTCACCCCCCCTCTAGAGTATATCTGATCTAACTAACACCTTCAGGTAGTATCAAGCATACCTCCTGAACTTTCATAGTGGTTGTAGGCTTTGCAGGCTGATGCCATGTCCGCATAGCTTAGGCGGACTGAAGAGGGTTCGCCAATGTTGCCTTGCTCCTGCGGTTTTCCTTGGTATCCGGCTAAGTCCTTGCGGACTCGGCGGATGGTGTTTTCCTATCGCGCGGGCTAGGGCGGTGTCGCTATCTCTAGGGCGGTGACCACACTCCTCACCTCGTCTATAAATAGGACCCCCCTGGCACATCTACAGCAACTGAGTGAACAGTAAGTTGGGTTCGGCGAGGTGTTGCGGTCTCAGTTTTTCTGTCCGCGTGGATTGATTTAGAGTTAACTGTGTGCTGTGTGCAGGTCGCGCGGGTAGCTTCAAGGAGCCAGAAGTTTGGCTGTGACTTCAGTCAAGTACTTGGAAGTTGTGCGGTCTCTACGGATTCAACATGAGGTCGCTCTGCGGCTTGTCAGCTCTGTTTCAACTTTGCCAGCTTCAATAACCTGTCCGCCGGTCTCAGGCGGGTAGGCAGTTGTTCCTCAGTTCATCAGCAGGAGGAGAATAACGGTGTGTCCGCGCGGCCTCGCGGCTTCGACAGACTCCGTGGCTATTCGGCGGATTGCAGCTTAAGTTCGGGCGATCTCAGCGGACTCGGCGACCTCGACGACCTCGGCGGTCTCGGCGGACTCCGGTGCTGTCCGCCCGGCTTGTGTTTGGTGCTTTCTGTTTACAGCTGTTTATACTAGCGAAATCATGTCTCGCTATATATACCTCGCTTTGTAAAGAAGTGTAATGAATATAAGATCTGCTTGTTCTTCCATGTGCTTGGTGTGTTGAGCCTGTTCCCTGGGTTTCCGCTGGTTCAAGGTGTGAACTGGGTAGTTCCGAAGATATTAATTTGGCGTTTGGGCTATCTTGCTGACCACCTTGAGCAAATTTAACATGGTATCAGAGGGAGGTTCAGTTGCTTGAGCGGTCGTCAACCAGTGTTGTGCTCTGTGTTTGAGTGGTGATCAACCTGTGTTGGTACTCTGTGCTTCTGAAGGCTTATCCAAGCAGGTGTTGTAATGGAAGGGAGCTTTGCAAGGGGTCTTGGTATTGAACTCTTAACGCCGACTAACTTCAAGAAGTGGAAGTCGTGCATGAAGAGTTATCTTCTTGGCGAGGAGCTGTGGGAAGTCGTCGGTGGTGACGACAGACAGGAAGTGACTGCTGCGTTCGGTACTGTTGAGCAGGTTAGGCTCTGGAGGAAAACAAATGCTAAGGCAGAGTTTATCCTCAAGAGGGCCGTGCCACCAAAATTGTTTGATCACATCATTGGATGTGAGTCGGCTGCTGATATTTATACAACCATTGATGAGTTGTTCAATAGGAAGAATGTGGCGCGGCTTCAGTTTCTGGAGAATGAGTTGGCTAGAACAACTCAAGGAGACCTTTCCATCTCGAAGTACTTCTTAAAGATGAAGAGCTTGTGTGCTGAGCTGTCGGCACTGGATCCTGATGAGCCTATCTCTGAGGCTAAGATGAAAAGGCACATAATCCGCGGCTTGCGGAAGGAGTATGTGGCCTTTGTGACATCTGTTCAAGGGTGGGCTACTCAGCCGTCTTTGCTGGAGCTGGAGAATCTGCTTGCATCGCAGGAGAGCTTGGCAAGGCAGATGGCTGGAGTTAATCTTAATCAGGAAGGCAGCGAAGCTCTCTTCTCAGGCAAGAAGAAAGGATGGGAAGGGAAGAAGAAGAAGAAGAAGGTGCAGGCCGCTGGTGAGAAGGAGAATTCAACTTCCTATCAGCCGGAGAGGAGCAATGCTCCTAAGGACTGGAAGAAGAATTTGAAGTGCTACCGGTGTCATCAGCGAGGGCACTTCAAGAGGGACTGCAAGGTCAAACTGCAGCCTGGGCATGCTGCGGGAAAGGAGGAAGCTTGCTCTAGAAGTGAAGAAGCATAATGGGGCGGAGCTTTCATGACGGGCACTTGTGTCCGTGCCTTGTCTGCTGAGGACTTCAACGGCGAGTGGATCGTGGACTCCGGGTGTGGTCATCACCTCACCGGAGACAAGTCGAAGTTCACCTCCATGCAAGCATACTCAGGTAACGAAGCTATTATCACTGCTGATAATACTATTTATGCAGTAGAGAAAGAGGGGGTCGTGTCTTTGGGTAGTGATCAGGGGCCACTCACATTAAGGAGTGTGTATCACGTGCCGGGCATGAAGAAGAACCTCTTCTCGGTGACCAATGCGGTGGACGTTGGTTATCACGTTCTGTTTGGGCCAACAGACGTGAGGTTCCTTCGCAATGTATCAGCGGTTAAGGCTGATGTTGCTCATGTAGGGAGGAGGGTGAAGAACTTGTTTGTTCTTGCCACCAAATCTTATGTTGATCGTATGAGGGCCAATGATAGCGCTGCTATCTGGCATGAGAGGCTGGGGCATGTAGGCATGGACAAGCTGAAGGCGATGGCTAGTAGAAGTTTGGTGAAAGGGTTGCCTAAGTTGTCCTCCTTTGGTGACGAGCATGTTTGCGCGGGATGTCAATACGGTAAGGCATATCGCCTTCCGTTTGATAAGTCACAAATAAGGAGCAAACAACCATTGGAGTGCATTCATGGCGACTTGATGGGACCGACGGTTACTGCCAGCCTTGGTGGAAGCAGATACATGCTTGTCTTGGTTGATGACTACTCAAGGTATACTTGGGTGTACTTCTTAAAGGAGAAGTCAGAAGCCTTCCGTTTGTTTGTGGAGTTCAAGAAGTTGGTAGAAGGCCGGCTTGGCTTGCGGATCAAGAAGCTTAGAACGGACAACGGTGGTGAGTGCATCTCCTCCGAATTTTATAACTTCTGCAGGAAGCACGTGATCCAACAAGAGCTTACTTGTGCTCACACTCCACAACAAAATGGGGTAGCGGAATGGAAGATCCGTCATTTGATGGAGACCTGTAAATGCTGGCTTCATGCGAAAGACGTTCCAAGGTCCTTTTGGGCGGAGGGGATGTCTTGTGCTGCTTATGTCATCAACAGGATGCCACTCAGCCCTATCAACATGAAGACTCCTATTGAGCTATTGCTGAAGGAGAAGCCGAGTGTGGGACACCTTAGGGTGTTCGGTTCGACTTGCTACGTGCATGTCCCGGATGCTTCACGGACTAAGCTGGATGCGAAGGCAAGGAAGCTTGTCTTTGTTGGCTACGATGAGCGGAAGAAGGGATGGAAATGCATGAACCCTGCGACGAAGAAGTTCGTGGTGTCAAGAGACGTTGTCTTTGACGAGCTGACGTCGTATGGAGGTGGCTCGGTTGAGCTAACCGGAAGTAGCAAGGTTGATGAAGCACCGGTGGTAGCTGCTGAAGGCTTGGAAGAGGAGCTTGCTGTTTCACCAGCATTTCCTGTTGCTTCTAACTCCGAGGCTGAGTCTTCTGGCTCAGGAGGCAGGGGGAGCACTTCTCAAAGCTTGCCCCAGGTAGGAGTTGAGCCCGAAGAAGCAACGGAAGCAGCGAGCAAGGAGCTAACCCTTCGAAGATCGAAGAGGGTTGTTAAGCCACCGACTCGGTACTGTGATGGGAATGCAGTGAGCTTTGTCTCCTACTTCTTTGCAGGTCCTCTAGATGAGCGAGAGCCTGCAACCTTCAACAAGGCCACTGGAGTGAAGGAGTGGGAAGGTGCCATGAAAGAAGATATTGATGCTCTGAAGAAGAATGAAACCTGGGACCTTGTGCCCAAGGTTGATGGCATTATTCCGGTTACTTGCAAGTGGGTGTATAAGTTGAAGAAGAAGGCTGATGGGAGCATTGATAGGTTCAAAGCTCGCCTGGTCACTAGAGGATTCTCACAACAGTATGGAGAAGACTATGAGGAGACATTCAGTCCAGTTGCAAAGATGACTTTAGTTAGAGTGGTGATCGCCTTGACTGCTAGCAAGGGATGGTGGTTGTGGCAACTCGATGTGAAGAATGCCTTTCTTTACGGAGAGATTGAAAAGGACATCTTCATGGATCAGCCGCTCGGTTCCGTTTCTGAATATCATCCGGACTATGTCTGCAAACTCAGGAAGGCTCTCTATGGGTTGAAGCAAGCTCCTACAGCGTGATATGGGAAGATTGCAGAGTACTTGCAGTTCTGTGGATACCTTGCTTCCAACTCGGATTCAAGCTTGTTCGTCAAGAAGAAGGGGGAGCTACAAGTCTTGGTCCTGCTGTATGTGGATGACATGATCATCACAGGGAATTCGGAGGGGGAAGTAGCAAGGCTCAGGGCTGAGCTTGCTATACGCTTAGAGATGAAAGACCTGGGAGAGCTTCATCACTTTCTTGGTCTTGAGGTGGAGAGGAAGGAGTGCGGGATTCTCATTTGCCAGAAAGGGTATGCAGATCGCATTGTGAAGCGGTTCAGCATGGGCGAAGGGAAGAAGTGCTCTACTCCACTGGAACCTGGGCTGAAACTTCGATGAGATGAGGGAAGGGTTCTTCATGATCCCTTGGTGTTCAGGGCTATTGCTGGGAGCTTGATTTACCTGACGATTACAAGGCCGGACATTGCTTATGCTGTTGGCCGAGTAAGTCGGTTTATGGCTGAACCAAGGAAATATCATCTAGTGGCAGCGAAGGGTATTCTGAAGTATGTCAAGGCGAATTCTGACATGTGAATCCTCTATGGAAGGGACTCGGAGTTTGCATTGCTTGGGTACACGGATGCTGATTATGGCGGTGATTCAGATGATCGGAGGTCTACTTCAGGTTATGTGTTCACTTGCGGTTCAACTATCATCTTGTGGTGTAGCAAGAAGCAGGACTCGGTGTCTGTCTCAACTACGGAGGCAGAGTATAAGGCTTCGGCCTTGGCTGCTCGGGAAGACATCTGGTTGAGGAGGCTTATAGAGGATGTTCATGAAGAAGTGCAAGGGCCAACTTTACTCCGGGGTGACAATGAGAGTGCTCTCAAACTGGTTAACAATCCAGTGTATCACGCTAGGACCAAGCATATAGAGATCGATCACCATTTCATCAGGGAGAAGGTGTTGGAAGGATCTCTGCTGGTCGGGCATGTTCAGAGTGAAGATAATCTTGCTGACATCTTCACGAAGCCACTGTCGAAGGGGCCCTTTGAGCGCTTGCGCAGCTTGCTGGGCTTGGTCACCACTTCCCACTTCAAGGGGGAGTGTTGAAATTTGTGAAGTGGAAGTGGTTGACGGGACAGGCCGGGCGGCCTTGGCGGACAATGTTGGCGGACTAGGCGGACTGGGCGGACTGCTGTGTGCGGCCTGGTGGAAAGTCTAGTGGAAGCCTGCTGTTCTTCTGAGCGGGTTGTACGGGTGAAGTCCGCGGACTATGCGGCCTGTTATCTGCGGATAGGACGTTGGCTGTTTGGTTTAGCCAAGGAGCGGCCTGAGCGGATAGAGGCTTGCGGACTGGTGCATTGCTCAGTGGCCGTGGTGCAAGCTTGTGCTGATTGGTGGTTTGGCTCATGTCCGCGGGAAGCTTGCGGACTGGCGTGTCCGCGGTATGGGCTATTGCGGACTGGGATTAGAGCTCGGCTGAGGCCTTGTCGAGCTCTGGTGATACATCAGGTGCTTGCTGTGGAGGTCGTTGGCGGACTGGTGTGTGGAGTCCGGGAGATGGTTGCTGCGTTGGGCAGGTGTGTGAGTAGCTTGCGGACTGCTGGCGGTCTGTGTGCTAGGGTTTTTGGCGGACGAGAGTTTATGTCCGCCATGCTCGCATTGGCCTTTGATGGTTTTGGACTTGGTCACACTGTGCCAAGACCATGATGTCCGCCGTATCCGCCAAGTCCGCTGTTGACCGGGCGGACTGTTTCTATCTGCTTTTGGTCGTGGACTTGTGGTGGATTGAGGTTTGAGTCTTGCGGACTGCCTCGGGTTTGTGCGGATAGCCATTGAAGGGGGTTGGTGTCCTGTAGTGGTTGTAGGCTTTGCGGGCTGATGCCTTGTCCGCATAGCTTAGGCGGACTGAAGAGGGTTCGCCAATGTTGCCTTGCTCCTGGCAGTTTTCCTTGGTATCCGGCTAAGTCCTTGCGGACTCAGCGGACGGTGTTTTGCTATCGCGCGGGCTAGGGCAGTGTCGCTATCTCTAGGGCGGTGACCACACTCCTCACCTCGTCTATAAATAGGACCCCCCTGGCACATCTACAGTAACTGAGTGAATAGTAAGTTGGGTTCGGCGAGGTGGTGCGGTCTCAGTTTTTCTGTCCGCGCGGATTGATTCAGAGTTAACTGTGTGCTGTGTGCAGGTCGCGCGGGTAGCTTCAATGAGCCAGGACTTTGGCTGTGACTTCGGTCAAGTACTTGGAAGTTGTGCGGTCTTTGCAGATTCAGCAGGAGGTTGCTCTGCGGCTTGTCAGCTATGTTTCAACTTTGCCTGCTTCAATAACCTGTCCGCCGGTCTCAGGCGGGTCGGTGGTTGTTCCTCAGTTCATCAGCAGGAGGCGAATAACGGTGTATCCGCGCGGCCTCGCGGCTTCGGCGGACTCCGTGGCTATTCGGCGGATTGCAGCTTAAGTTCGGGCGATCTCAGTGGACTCGGCGACCTCGGCGACCTCGACGGTCTCGGCAGACTCCGGTGCTGTCCGGCCATCTTGTGTTTGGTGCTTTCTGTTTACAGCTGTTTATACTAGCGAAATCATGTCTCGCTATGTATACCTCGCTTTGTAAAGAAGTGTAATGAATATAAGATCAGATTGTTCTTCCATGTGCTTGGTGTGTTGAGCCTGCTCCCTGGGTTTCCGCTGGTTCAAGGTGTGAACTGTTTAGTTCCGAAGATATTAATTTGGCATTTGGGCTATCTTGCTGACCACCTTGAGAAAATTTAACATAAGATCCCTGACGCGCTTCTCCACTTCAACCAACCCGCTTGGATTATATGTGCCACATCTTTATCAATACCTCCGTTCTTTGAACTATCGATCCAAAATATTTAAAACACTCACTAAGATAAATATCTTGATCACCCAACTTAATAACGAAGTCATCCGTCCTTCTTGTACTGTTAAATTTAAGCTCCATATACTCCGTCTTTGCCCTACTGAACCTAAAACCCTTCTTTTCTAAAGTATCTCTCCAATATTCAAGTTTTGCGTTTACATTATCGTGCGTTTCATCAACCAAAATGATATCATCCGCAAACAATAAACATGAAGGTATTGCTTGTTGGATATGTCTGGTGAGCTCATCTAAGATAAGGGTAAAGAGATAAGGGCTTAAAGTTGAACCATAATGTAAGCCAACAGTGATAGGGAATTCCTGTGTTAATCTTCCAGATGTCCTTACCCTTGTCACTGAATTCGTATACATATCTTTGATTATGCCAATATATGATATATTTACATCTTTCTTTTCTAAGACTCTCCATAAGATCTGTCTTGGAACTCTATCATAAGACTTCTCAAGATCGATGAATAGCATATGCAGATCTTTTTTTCTTTCTCGATAGTTGTCAATGAGTCTCCTCAAGAGATGTATAGCTTCCATGGTCGACCTTCATGACATGAATCTAAATTGATTCTCTGAGATGTCAGTCTTTTGTCTTAATCTTCTTTCTATTACTCTTTCTTATAGTTTAATGGTATGACTCATCAATTTAATTTCTCTGTAATTAACACAATTTTGTATATCTCCTTTATTCTTATACAAAGGTGAAAGTCCACCTAGTGTCAACTATCTTCACCTATGGGGGGGGGGGGGGAATAGGTGACATGCTGCGTTTTTGCGGAATTTAAAATTGTACCTGCACAAGATAACAAAACAACACAGCAAAGAAGGTACACAAGCTATTTATAGTGGTTCCCCGATTTGGGTACATCCACTTTCCCTCTTCGACCTATCTCCCAACAAGGGACGACTCGGTCACTTCACCAACAGGATTGAAATCCAATCCTTGCACTATCGGAAGGAACCCTTCCACACGTAGGAGACAACACTCCCACAACACGGGTTGCACCCAACCCTTACAACTAGGAACCAACGTTCCTTTACAACAAGAATGAACTAGAATGTACAAGAAATACAAACTACTTTTGGAGACTAAGGTGTCCCTCTTCGTTCGATGACGTGTTCTAGAAGTCAACGAAGAGTCCACAACCCTCGATCTCACTTGGAGAGAATCTCCCCAGAACCGGCGGCAGCAAGAAGGGCGGCGGCTTGGTTCTCGGGATCGGCGGCGACAACAGTGTGCGGCTGCTGTACTTTGGAGATTCAAACTTCGTAGCAAAGCTAGCAAGGTCTTCCAACGGTCACACTAGGATCGATCATCTCAATCGATTCGGACGGGGAAGGTTTTCCCGATCAACAAATCAAGAGACAAAGGATCTCTGGTTAGACGCGTGAGACGCTATGCTTGGCTAAGCTTCTGTCGCCGGGAGATCTGGAAGAAACCACGATCAAGGTCGGCGAACAACTTGCACGAGCGGCGACGGCGGCGGAGCAGGTTTCGCGATTTAGGTCACGTCGGCGGCTCGGCTTCGTATATTTTTCTGTATCTCTCTACTGTTCAAAATACACGAGTATTTATACAGTAGAATACCTCTTTATGACCGTTGTGGGTCCCACCAGAAGAAACCCTAATATCGGTTCAAGATCAGCGCCTTAACATTTGATCCGGTCCGGCGGGATCCAGAGAATCGTCTAAGTCAAAATCGGCGAGAATCGAAGGTGATTCTCGTCGAATCGTCGAGAATCAAAGGTGATTCTCGACGATTCGGCGAGAATCAAAGGTGATTCTCGTCGAAGTTGACTTGTTTGCACGCACTGTTTTAGCCGGAAAGAGACGACGAGAATCAGCCAGTGATTCTCGACGATTCGGCGAGAATCTTGGTGATTCTCGTCGATTAACACTTAGACGATTTTTCGTCTATCCGCCCATGGACTGCTCTTTGACCCATCCTTGCTCCTTGTCTGCTCTGGCAATATCACAGCCTTGTACTTGAAAATAAGTACACTCCAATAGAGAGAGTACACGTAGGCCAACACACTGATCTGCTCAACGAGGGATTACGTCGTGCAGACCCGTGTATATTGACCTACTGCACCCTGACATTGGTGTGCACTTAGCGTGGAATAACTGCAAGCACAACTTGAAATATTTTATCAAATACATTGTCTATTTACCTTAGCTTGTTCAGGGGCTTCTTCAAATCAGGTACGTTGTGGATACAATACCCAACAATCTCCCCCTATTTGAAGAAGCCTAAACCCTACAAGCTAAGGTGAATAGAGCGTTTGGGAATGAAAGTCATAAAATTGAAATTGAGTTGAGAGAGATATTTCATTACCAATACCAATTTCTTGAGAGCAAACTTGGAACCACCTTAGCCTTAGCCGAGAGGATAATCTCCCCCTTTTCGGCTTCTGCAAATCTGGGTCTGTTGCATTTGACCCCTTGCTCCCCCTCAGTACTTGCACCTGTGCTCACAGTTGAGTTCCTGGCAGAGGCTCCCCCTAGAAGCACGAGCCTGGAGCTTCTGTAGTCTTCATTCCTCATAGTTTAGCATCCCCAATTCAGTTTTGAAAAGACTGAACTTGGCTTCGTCTAAGGGCTTTGTGAAAATATCTGCAATCTGCTTGTCCGTGGGGACATAACAGAGAGAGATGTCCTTGTTCTCCACGTGCTCCCGAATGAAGTGGTAGCGCACTTCAATATGCTTCGTTCTGCTGTGCGATACCGGATTGTTGGCAATTGCAATTGCACTGGAGGAGTCGCAGTACATTGGTACTTCCTTGAACTGAAGGTCGTAGTCGGCTAACTGGTTTCTGATCCATAGGAGTTGTGCGCAACAGCTGCCTGCCGAGATGTACTCAGACTCTGCTGTGGAGGTAGCTACACAATTCTGCTTCTTGCTGTTCCAAGATATAAGCCTTCTTCCGAGGAATTGACACGTCCCGGAAGTGCTTTTCCTGTCATCCCTACTTCCTACAAAATCAGCATCTGAAAAGCCTATTAGCTCGACATCATTGTTTCTCGGGTACCCCACAAGCCAAGATTGAGAGTACCTTTAAGGTATCTTAGAATTCGCTTTGCAGCGACATAGTGAGATTCCTTAGTGTTCACCTGATATCTGGCACAGACACATGTGGAGAACATGATATCCGGTCTACTGGCAGTAAGGTAGAGCAGGGATCCAATGATGCTTCTGTATTTGGTTTCATCGAAAGTTTTACCTTTCTCATCCTTATCCAGAGACATAGTGGATCCCATTGGAGTCCTCATAGAGGTTGCATTCTCCATACCGAATTTCTTGAGGAGTTCATTTGTGAACTTCGTCTGAGAGATGAAGATTCCATACTCAGACTGTTTCACTTGAAGTCCCAAGAAATACTTTAGATCTCCCATACTGCTCATTTCAAACTTTCCTTGCATAAGTTTAGAAAACTTTTTGCAAAGATTGTTGTCCGTTGAGCCGAATATAATGTCATCGACATAGATTTGCACCAGCAAAATCTTGCCTTTGACTTCCCTGAGAAACAATGTCTTATCTATTTTACCTCTAGAGAACTTGTTCTCAAGAAGAAAACTAGATAAAGTCTCATACCAAGCTCGTGGAGCTTGTTTTAAACCATATAGAGCTTTATTAAGAAAATATACATGATTGGGATAAGTAGGATTGACAAAACCTGGGGGTTGAGCGACGTATACTTCCTCTTTCAGGTCGCCGTTCAAGAACGCTGATTTCACATCCATTTGATAGACTGTGAATCCTTTGTGCGAAGCATACGCCAGGAACAATATGATTGCCTCGAGCCTTGCCACTGGTGCAAAGGTCTGGTCGAAGTCAATCCCCTCCTCCTGTCAGTAACCTTGAGCCACCAGCCTGACCTTGTTCTTTATGATAACACCATGTTCATCCAGTTTGTTTCTGAAGATCCACTTGATGCCAATCACATTCTGCTTGTGCGGTCTGGGAACCAGCGTCCAAACGTTGCATCGTTCGAATTGATGTAGTTCATCTTGCATGGCCAAAATCCATGCCGCATCTTTGTTCGCCTCGTCGAACTTCTTTGGCTCAACCTGTGATAGGAAGCTAAGATGCAAAATCTCGTTAATAGTACCTCTTCGAGTTCTGACACCGTCACGAGGATCTCCGATTATCTGATCTCTAGGATGATCCCTCACGTGCCGGAGCTCTAGAAGTCTGGCGTCTGGGCTTCGACTACTTCTTGGGCTTCTCCTTCTTCTAAGAGATTTGTTCCATGTTGATCTTCAACATTCCCAGTTGACATTGAGGTGGAAACTTTGACGTACGTAGGAGTTTCATCTTTAGCGATCTCATCGAGACTCAGCTGTTCAAATCGTGCACCTGCATCTTCAAGAATACCACTGGAAGAATTGCAGTTAAGCAAACTTCCTTCATCAAATACAACATTAATTGATTCTTCTACCACTAGGGTTTGCTTATTGAAGATCCTATAAGCCCGACTGTGGGAACTATAGCCCATGAATATGCCTTCGAAGCATTTTTCACCAAATTTAGTACGCGGGTACTTCCCATTATTCAGTACATAGCATCTGCAACCAAAGATCCTCAAGTAGGACATGGTTGGTTTCCTGCCTCTCAGTAGCTCATAAGGCGTCTTACGATGATGCTTGTTGATCAATGCTCGGTTTTGTACGTGACAAGCTGTATTGACCGCCTCAGCCCAGAAGTATTCTGGGAGAGAAGCGTCTTTCAACATTGTCGTACAGGCTTCAATGAGAGTTCTATTTCTCCTCTCTGCAACTCCATTTTGCTGAGGAGTGTGCGGGGAGGAAAACTCATGAAAGATACCTTGTTCTTCACAAAACTCTGTCATAGCACCAGATTCGAATTATGTTCCATGATCACTTCTGATTTTGACCACTGAGCAGTTAAATTCGTTCTGAACCTGCTTGACAAAACTAGTGAAGATGTCAAACGTATCTGACTTTCGTTTTAAGAAGAACACCCATGTAAACCGAGAATGATCATCAACTATCACTAGCGTATAGGACTTGCCTCCCAAGCTATGAACTTGCATGGGACCAAACAAGTCCATATGTAGAAGATAAAGACACCGGGAAGAGTCTTTGTCTGCAATGCTCTTAAAGGTAGCCCGAGTCTGTTTGCCCATCTGACATGCAGGACATGGGCTATCTGTGATGCACTTGATAATGGGAGCATCCCTTACTAAGTTTTAGAAAACAGCATACTAGTTGTCTTGAAATTAATATGTGCCAATCTCTTGTGCCATTGATCACAAAGAGATGCACTGCCAGCTGCCACTAGGCATACGGGGGTAGATGAATCTAAACTAAGAAAATTTAAGCAGAAAATATTTCGGCTCCTAATGCCTGTTAATACCGTCTCAGAAGAGGCACATGATATTATCAGGCATTTATCCTTGTAGAACTTAACGTCATAACCTTTGTCACATAACTGACTTACACTGATCAGGTTATGGTTTAACCCTTCAACATAAGCCACGTCGGTGATAGAGATTATACCGTTGGAAATCATACCGTAACCTCTGGTGAATCCTCGATCTGACCCCCCAAAGATGACTTTGGGTCCATTCGCGACAGGAGTGTAATCACGCAGCAGGCTTCTTGTCCCAGTCATATGCCGGGAGCATCCACTGTCCAAGTACCAGATTGGCGTTTTGGTGGCCTTTGGACATTCCTGCAAAACAAAATTAATTTCCCTTAGGAACCCAATCGAACTTGGGTCCTAGATTCTTGGTTAACATACTCCCCCTCGGGTGGTTAACCCTACGAGTGGTCGGCCTCGCATTGCTAACATAGGGAGTCTCGTCATACCTCGGATTAAACCAGCAATCCACGGCAAAGTGACCGACTTTGCCACAACACCAATAGTCAAATCTGTTGTACCTCTTCCTAGACTCCTGCTTTACCCGGGGAACGGTGGGTACAGCCGGGGCTTTGGATCTGGAGGTGGAGGCCTCATAGTGATTGCAGTCACATGACTTCTTCACCTTCTGTTCCTTCAGTATAACAGGCTTGGCTCTTGGTGCCTGCTTTCTATTATGGCCGCTAGAGAATTGACCATAATTTCCCATGTGGATTTCCTCATAAGGTGCCTTAAAGGCGCTCTCACCGAATTTGCGGGGAAAAGTCCAACCATCATATCGGCTCTTTGGCTTTGCAACCGAGGGCCGGAAATGATGACCAAAGGTTGATTCAAAGTCATGTTGGTTGCAAGGAAAGCTAGGCTTTCTGAACGCAACAGGACTGAGTGGAGCCTTTCCCCTTTCAGCAGCAGAGGCCTTCTTGGCGGCCTTATTCTTCCTCTGGTTCCTGTTTCTCCTGGATGAGGAACCAGATACCCCTACATGCCCCAAGCCAGCTCCTTTGGCCTGAGCAGAGAAGGTATCAACTTCTGGAAGAACTGTTTTTGGCATAGATAAGCTCTTGACGATCTTCCTTTCTGCCGCAAGTTGTTCTTCCAACTTGTCGACTTCCTCCTGCTTATGATCAAGGAGCTTAAGAGACTCTGAATGCTTTGAAGTCAGGTCAAGGTGCTCCTGTCGGAGAGAAATCAAACTGGTGATCTCTTCCCTTAGGGAGACACTCTCACCCTTAAGGAATTTCACTTCCTTTTTCTCAGCCTTCAATCTCTTACGGCACTCCTCGAAAGTGTTGAGCAGAAGCTCATACTTCTCGAGGAGCTCCGCTTCACGGGCTGAAAGGCTATCCTTAGGGTCATCATCCTGAGACTCAGGATCAGATTCAGAGTCGGAGAGAGGGGTGTGAGCTTTTACCTTCCCAGTAAATGGGGGGCATTCTCCTTCTGAGTCGGAGCGACCCACCAGCCCGAAGTAGGCTTCCTCATCATCACTGGAGTCTGAGGAATCGACTCACTCAGTGTCTTTGGCCTTTTGGCGATGTAGCTCCGCTCTTTCTTCTTATCTCTAGAGGATTTGTGCTCCTCTCCTTTCCATTTTTCTCTCTTGCCTTGGTAGCAGTCGGCCACGACGTGTCCTGGCTTATTGCATCCAAAACAAATAATGTCAGAGGAGCGATGTTTGTTCGGTTTAGAAGCATACCTGTCAGAAGAATAATTTTTCTTCTGATGCCTGGAGGAGGAGCCGTCTTTCTTTCTTTGATTCCTCATCTTGAGGAACTTCTTGAATTCTCGGGTGATGAGGGAGAAATCCTCCTCAGACAGCTCTGAGCTGGAGGAGCATGGCTCGGAGTCCTCCTCCTCATCCTTTTTCCTGGCACGGTATGAAACCGCACCCTTGCCTTTTCTAGAGTGAATGGATTTTAGAGCCACAGTCTTTTCTTTGGCTGCAGCCTTCTCTGCTTCTTCTTCTGCTTTCCTGGTGTTCAGTTGAAGCTCATAGGACATCAGCTTCCCAAACAGAATTTGCGGGTCTGTTTCAGCTAGTCTGCCAAACTCTCGGATGGCGCAGATCTTTGTGTCCCATTCCTTAGTAAGGGACCTAAGGAATTTATCATTAAGTTCACCATCAGTGAACACTCTTCCATATCCTTTGAGGGCATTGACAATCTTGAGGAAGTTCTCGAAGGTGACTCCGATCTCTTCCTTAGGCCCTTGTCTGAAGGCCTCATATTTCTGGTTCAGAAGGGATCTCCGATCATCCCTCACTTCATCAGTGCCCTCCATTAGGATAATCAGGCAGTGCCAGATCTCCTTTGCTGTCCTGCAATTGCAGAAGTTCTGCATCATTGAGTCATCGACCGCGCTGACCAGAATGTTCTGCGCCTTCTTGTCAAGTCCCACCAGCACCATCTCGTCCTTGTCCATTTCAGAAATTTTCTTTGGCACTTTCTTGGTAGGATCTATGGTGGAGACCTTAGTGGGGACATAAGGTCCCTCCTCCACGATCATGAAGAGTCGAGGATCAACTGCTTCCATGTAGAACCTGATCCTTTCCTTCCAGATAGGAAAGTTGAGCCTGGTGCACACTGGGATCTTGCCTGTGAACTTGAGCCCGTCCATAGTAGATGTTTGCCTTCTTCTTGACACTAGCGGCAGGATTCTACTCAAGGTGTTAATCTTTTTGATGAGCAACCTCGCTCTGATACCACTTGTAGGGATATGGCGCAACCAACTCGCCCAAAAGCCCGGACTTTTTGAGGACGGCGCTACCACTCCTTTATGGAGCTGGCTACCCTAGGCAGGATCCATGGGGCGGCCAGTTAGGCCCCAGGGGACACACCCTTCTGTTTCGACTAGTGTGGGCCGTAACGCATCACGCCGTACCTCCCAACACCGGGGGCATTGCTGGACCCCAACAAAAGGTACTAAGATATTTTTTCTTCATTGGTCTGACATCCTCTTTAACTTCAATATCTTATTGAAAAATATGTAAGTCACAAAATTCTTTCATTTCCTAAACATTTCCATACTTTGATGGGTATATCGTCTAACCCAAACATATTTCCATTTTTCATCTTATTTAGAGCATCTTTTACCTCTGATACTTGAATTTTACGATAAAATATTATGTTCCTATACTCCTCTGATTTACTTAACTCTTCCAAGTTCAATTCATTGTCCTTTGTTTCATTATAGAGTTGATAAAAGTTTTTTTTTCATCATTCTTTAATATCCACATCATCCGTCAAAACTGTATTTGTCTCATCTTTCATGCATTTTACTTGACTTAAATCTTGCCTTTTTTTTCTCTAGCTCGAGAAATTTTATATATATCATGCTCTCCATCTTTCATATCTAGTCGCTTATAAAATTCTTCATAAGTTTGATTTTGCTTTACTTACTGATAGTTTAGCTTCTTTTTTGGCGACTTTATACCTGACTAAGTTTTCATCATTCCTACAAGCGTAGAGTGATTTATAACTATCCATCTTTGTCTTCACTTTGTCTTGCACTTCCTCTTTCTACCACCAACATTCTTTATTTGGTGGTGCACGACCTTTTGATACTCCAAAAACGTTCTTTCCACTTATCCTTAAATATAAAGACATAACTTCCCATGAGACATTAGGATCAACATAAGGGTCATCAACTAATTGTTCAATAACTGTCTTCTTGAAACCAATCCTACCTCAAATCAAATAAAAATGTGGGGAGACACAAACAACAGACAAAATATATCTGGAGGTCATGTGTGACTAAGGTAGGAGTCAGGAAAGAGGTATCCGAGTCGCCGCTATCACAAACACACCCCCTCACTTAATACGTGCATGAAGGCATAGACTATGCCTGGAGACTGCAACATACACTCCCCCTCACATAGAACACGTGCATGAAGGCATAGGTGGCATGGATACACAAACAAAGACAAGAACAACAACACACAAAAAGCATAAAATAAAATAACTATAGAGAATGGTTGTCAGCAAGACCACGATCCAAGATGCAGCGAGCAACACACATGCCAACGACGAGTAGAAGACTCAAGCAGCTGCGAGCAGAGTGCTCAAGCAACGGTGAGCGAGAAGGGACCCCAACAAGGAAGAGAAGAGCACGACACAAAGGAAGCCATAGAGGCAGCAACAACAAGGATGGGAAGCAATGTCGAAGTCAAGCCAGATGAATTAATGGCATTCACACGAAACCGCAGGACGAAATGACGCAGAAGCTGCAACCGGAGAAGAAGCCTTTTGGGGAGATGTGCAGCCAAGCAGCAGTTAGGAGAGAAGCCTTCCGGCCAGATAAGAAGCAGTCCCAGGTGGAGGAGGGGCCCGATGGGCATGACTATGATAGGAGCAGCAGCGGGATCGCCTGTGGAAGAAGAAGTTGCATCACTGACGAAAAAAGACGCAGCGACGGGCACAACAGGATGAAGAATGCAGACAGTGATGAAAAATAAGAAGCACAAAGGAAAAAAGGGTGGAGTAGGCGTCGACGATGGAAACAACGTTGTCAACCTCGACGGGACCGGCGTACGAGAGCAGACATCGACAAAAATGAGTGCAACAACAAACATCGACGAGATCGAGTGCAGCTGCAACCAGACTCATCGACGATAGCGCAGAGAACCTCTATCTTCGTCGAGGGAAGAGACGACCACTCTTGTTGATGGAATCAAACGACGATTCCGTCGACAGGAGCGGGAGCAAAGGGGCTCGATGGTGGGAGGGGGCTAGATGGCACGGTCGAAGGATTAAAAAAAGGAGCGGCGAAAGCTTGTGGCAACCATGGAAAAAACAAATGTTAGGGTTTCAGATCGTGGGCTCTGATATCATATAAAGAGATGTAAATAGAAAGTTTGGTGCATTTTCATTCATCAACATAGGGCAATATATAACATTACAATAAGACTCGCAAACCTAACCCACGACGTGGGACTAAACCTGGCTCTGATACCACATAAAGAGAAATGAAAATAAAGTTTGGTGTTTTTTCATTCATCCACATAGGGGAATATATAACATTACAATAAGATTCACAAACCTAACCGATGGTGTGGGACTAAACCTTGAACATACTAAAATACGCAAATATAATAACTCTAACACACTTAAACTTAAATATACTCTTAGTTTAAGTATCAAAATCACTCATCAGGTTACATTTGCCTTAAAAAAGATTATTCTTTCAGAACAATAATTGGTAAATTGATAGTTATTAGAAAAGTTAAACAAAAAAATATAAATTGCTGATGATGGACTATTATGTTTAATCAGATATTGCATCTAAAATAACTAACGAATGGTTAGAAGAAAAAATTAAGAAAAAGCAGACCTGATTATATCTTCACCCCTAATGATGCATGTTGATTCAGATGGTGGTAAGATGAAATCGCCAGTCTGAAAAATCATGTGAAAATACATCAATTGCCATTTACAATAATCAATATGATCCATAAATAAAAGTAGGTTTAATATATAAGTCTATGCAGTAAATGAAGACGCAAAGGTAAATAGTCAAACCAAAGCCGGGAGGTCATTTTTAAAATCAAAGTCCATCGTTAAAGTTAAAAGGAAAAAACATAAGGTAACAACAGGAGAAAAAACTGGCTTAACCTCTTACATAATCAAAGCAAGGCTACTGAAAATGGGAATCTGGAAAACTTTAATACTATGACAACTATTTCATACAAACATCTAAGAGGAAAAACAGTCATGTGTAACCCCATAGCTTATTTCCTTCCACAACAATAACTTACATCATGGGCCAACAACATTACCATGCACTCATGTAGTTCTAAGTTATGGTCAATGTGGAATATGTGAAGATCCTGCTTATATAGTGAGGGGTTAATGGAAGTAAGTCACACAACAATATAGTCTTGGGGGAAAAAACCTTCTGCAGTGGCTGAATGGTGTGGAAATATATATTAGGTAGCCAGGGCAGGCTTTAAGAAAAAAATAAGACTCTGCACATCCACAGGAGTGTTTCACATCCCATGCCTAAATGTGAAAATATTAGTTCTTATTTTAGTTTTAAAATCACACTTTAGTCAACTGTGAATGTGAATTGTCGAAAAGCTTATCTTGAGGTAAGAAATTACTTATTTTTATTTCATTGAACACAAGAAAAGGTAGTTTTAGTAATAGATGATTACATGATTTCGCTCTTGAGTTGGGGATTTGCAAGCATTTCATGTACAAAGGTAAGTTTCAATGGCTATTATAAGATTTCAGGATCTTTATTTTTAGTTAACATACCCCCATAAGGTGGAGAATCCAAACCAAGAATCTTAGCTTCCAAAGTTAAGGCATCAATAATTTGATCTTCAGTGATAAAAACTAAGTAGTACACAAAGTGGAAGTCTATTTACATACCTTGTGAGTGCATATTGTGATTGTTGATATATGCGTAGCTTCAATTTTGTCGCAGTACAAAATAGGGGCATACAAAAAGAGGCTCGACTCTTTACACCTTGTTCTATCTAGATGAGTTCGATAGAGGCATTGTCCAACGGTTTATATACATATTTTGTAGATAATCTGGCAGATGTGTATTTTGTATGGAAAGTTTAAAAAATCAAATTGTGGTCAAGAATCAGTTTACTCAGCACACGTGATTGGGAAGTGCAAATTTCACAAATTGAGGTGGTTGGGGCAAATATACCTCCTTCACTAGATATCCAACAAAAAATCATTATGTACATCTAGCTGTCAAATAGGCCTCCCTTGAGAAACAATAATGGTAAAAGTGCACCAAATAGTGGTGGGCTTACATATGAAAATGAAGTTTTATATGTAATCAAGTCCAAGTTTGTGGAGAAACCCTTGGCCACTAATCAGACCTACTGTTCAATGAAATTTTCTTTGTAGCATTTAATCCAATAAAATCATTTGCATATAACCATTGAGAGTTTTTATTAGCTTGGGTAAAGAGAAGATATGCTCTGGGTGGTTTGGGTAATTATTAAGTCATGTGGTGGTTGAGGACATGGGGCGAGATATAGTTCTTGAACAAAATGGGTTCTACATGGTGAGGCGGAGGAGCTGGCTTATGGTACTGATGAAAAAGATACTGAAGTCAAAAAAGAAGACATAAAGGCTGTAAAAACTATTAAGAGCATGGGAGATGGTGAATGAATTTTTTCTAGGACGCTGCGAAGAATTGTAGTCTGATGGGTATGATGGGTTGTAGGCAATGAAACATAAATTTTGGTAGAGTTTTTCCCATGTTGAAAAAATCATAAAGAAATTGGGGCTTCATCAAAGTGTGTGTATCATGTTACATAGATTTTGGTAGTTAGAAGCAATGGACATAATGAAGATTATAGCAAAGCATAAATTTGAATGCCAACTTATCTGGAATATAAGAAAATTTATGTAGGATGAACAAACACCCAAAAAAGAGGAGGATGTTATAATTGTGAGTCAAAATGCAGTTTAAGGGAATAGTGTTGGTGTTGATCGTGTCAAGACTTGAGCAAGGAGGGCGAGATTTATTTCATTAATGTGATGTTGGTAATGCTTTATATCCTCCTGTTGCTCATCTTCTCCTCATGTGCTTCTCAAGATCATGGGACTCAATAATCTAGGTCATAAGATAGTCAAGATGTCAAAAAGAGATCACCACAGATGCTGACAGCGCATCACGACTGACTCGCGTGCATTCCTGCAAGAGGCGGTGAACCATTTCCCGGACAAAAGATCGGAATCCGTAGTCACGTCTGGATTTTTGAGTCGAGTCAACTTCATGTTTGGTGTTTTTTATTCTGAGAAGTATTTAACCCCCGATTGGTCCAAACAATCCTAGTCGTCTGATCGGGGTGGTTTTATTTCTTGTTGTATTGTGCTGTTAGTAGGCGGTTTTCATTTAGGGTTATATATAACCCGACGATTTGGGGGAAGATGCATCGAAGGTTTTGGCAAATTTCTGGAGCCGCCGGTCTGTGTTCGCTGCAACACCGAACTACCTCTTCCCCTCCCCTTCCGGTGCGACGCCAGGAGCCCACCCTTCCACCTTCGTCTTCCTCACCGGTAAGCCCCTCCTCTACTAGCTTCTCGCACTCCTCCGTCAAACCCGCCCCTAGCCCGTCTCCATACTTCCGCCATCCTCGTACCAACCTACCGCCATAACGTGCCCACCCAGATCCGTGGCCGCCACCTCCATCCTACCCATTCACCACCACCTAGGCCCACCACCACTGTCCAGCCAACCCATCCTCCGCCAGAAGTCGTTTCTGGCTTACCCTTTCACCACTAGCCCACCGTGGGATCCCTCCTCCCCCTCCACCTTTTCCTCCCCACCCAGTTACCTGCTTCTCTACCATTCCCTTGGCCAAATATCATCTTCCACCCGCCGACCGCCTTATCCCCCACACAACCTCCTGAACCCTAATTCCAACATCCATAAACCCCTCCCGTCGTGGATCCACTTCAGATCGGTCCACCCTGACAATGTCGTGACCTTGGATGCCCTCCAACAACCGCCACCGCCACCGCCTACATGTGTGAATTGTAGTAAAGTTATTTCTCTTTAGTTGTTTACTTTTGGCACTTACAGTATGTTAGATTTCTATTTGATGTGTTATTAGTTAATCTGTAATACTATTTGTGGGATCTATTTTGTTTGTGCTTAAAAATGATTGCGTCTTAGTCAAATTAAAATTAATATTCGTTTTTCTTACATTAATCATTTGTAACCGCAAGTGCCTCTGTCGTTTTTTTGTAATAATTATTAATTACATGTTGCAATCTTAAGTGCACCACTCTTGCACGACATTACACGACATTTGCGTTTATGGTTACATATAGAAAAGTCCATCTCGAGTCGACCTGCCACTGCATCAAATTTGTATCAGAGCTCTAGGTTAGAGTCATTTGCATGTTACACAGTGGTAGGGATTATCTTCAGTCCATGTCGAGTCACAATCACACCGACGATTTGGATCGCTAGTTCACAAACGGACATGACACTCGCTGAGTTTCAATATTTGGTTCTCGATCGTTTCGATCAGATGAAACCCAATCGAAACTCTTAGAGGTGATATTGTGAGGGTTAACACGAGGGTAGATCAGTTAGAGACACCTAGAGGTCGAGCGACCCCTCCCCTAGATGAGGATCCCTATGAGGGTCCAAGAGATGCAACACCACCTCCAGAGAGGCATGGTAGATACATCCCTCACCGAGATCCCCCTCCCTTTGCAAGAGCAAATTATCGTCACGGTTACGAGTACAAGCGAGATTGAGGAAGGGATCATCGCCCTCCTGACGAGCCACTATGGCCCCAACCTCGTCGTAGGGATCGAGCACGATATGAATATGATTACGATGATGACTATGGTGATTACCGAGAGCCACGCCATGGGATGACTCCTGCGGAGGATGACATCACCCAGTGTATTCGCATTGGTCCACCTTCCTTCGACAGTGACCTCGACCCGAAGGCATTAGTGACTGGCTCATGGACATGGATCACTATTTTGAATGGTTTGAGATGAGTGATGAGAGGCGAATGCGTTTGAAAAAAATGAAGTTGATCGGCCCAGAAAAAATTTATTGGTCAAGTCTGGAGAGGTCTCTAGAGTGGGATAGCTGTAAAATCCCATTTCCGGCTAGACCCCTAGGAGTCGGTCTGCCATGACGGAACACCCGTAAACCCTAGAGAATGACAGTAACCGATCTAAAAATAGGTTCAGGCACGACGACTAGCCAAAGACGCAATCCTCCGAAGTCCATTGACCGAAATCCCGTGTCACGGGTTGGTCACGCCCATGACCGGCCCGTCATGCCCGTGACTTCCTTCGATGAAATCAGGAAGCTGATCGCCGAGCTCAGAACTCATGTCACGGGTTGGTCACGCTCGTGACAGGCCCATCACGCCCGTGACCTAGGGCGTGACGCCCCCACCGACTGTCGATGATCGGCGCTCGACGATCGTCGAGCGGTGTTTGAATGAGCATACGACCGTGTCACGGGGGTGTCGTATCTGACACGGGCGTGACACGGAGCGTGTCTCTCTGTTCGACGATCGGCGCTCGACGATCGTCGAGCGGTGTTTGAGTGAGTACACGGCCGTGTCACGGGCGTGTCGTATCAGACACGGGCGTGACACGGGGCGTACCTCTCTGTTCGACGATCGATGCTCGACGATCGTCGAGCGCTGTTTGAGTGAGTACATGGCCGTGTCACGGGCGTGTCGTATCTGACACGGGCGTGACACGGGGCACGTCTCTCTGTTCGACAATCGGCGCTCGACGATCGTCGAGCGGTGTTTGAATGACAGGCCCGTCACGCCCGTGACAGGCCCGTCATGCCCGTGGCAAACGTGTCACGCCCGTGACATGGGGGGTGACCCGTGAACCGACGCAGAAAATCGATCGTCGACTCGAGAACGACGAATGGACTAATGTCACGCCCGTGACAGGCCCGTCACACCCGTGACAAATGCCGAAATGTCAGGCAGGCTGGAAATTACTTTAACACATGCCATAATTAACTCTGATTACGAGAAGTTACACCAGGAGTATTTATGGGCCGTTTCCTTCTCTAATTACTTAATAAAATGAGGAAGTGTTGGCCCAATGGGAAATCGTCACCTGTACACATCTTTTCATCTTCCATCTTTTCCTCTCCCTCCACCATAACCGAAATATTATTAAGAGGAGAGCCTTCATGGCCATAAATGCTTTACCCTTTCCCCAACCCACTTGGTGATCTATAAAAGCCCCCTTAGAGCAAGATGAGAAGTTTACACTCTTGACCAAACGGATTAGAGTTGGTTTTCTTGCTGTAGGAGAAGTTCGGCAACGCCACCACCGCGCCATGACAACCCGACGTTCATCTCGCCTCCAAACCGCGAACAAGGTCCTCCTCTACTTCTTCTTTTATGGGAAAATCATAGGATCTTAGAAAGGCAGTTCGTGCTCAACGGAGCCGGACCTATCTTGCATTTTCATGAAAAAAAAACCATGAAAAATATATTTTCGGGTTCGCCGGAAACCGCCACCTCCGGCGGCCAAACCACCGCCGACCGATAGCCATCGCCTCGACGAAGGTGATGGTGGTGGTGGTCGGCCAAGGAAGAGACCGGACGGCCGGCGACGGATCGCGGGAGAGCTACAGGAAATATATGTTTTCTGAGTTCAGGCTTTCGGGTTCTGTAGAAGATGAACAGTAAAAACATTTTTATAATATAAAAATTATGTATATAATATATAAGGAAAAGTTACATTGAATGGGCACATTTTGATGCTGCAAAACGAGACACTTAGAGGCCGATTTAGGACAAATATCCAATCACGAAAGTTGTAGCCCTTCGTGTCTAGATTAATTTAAAATTAATTTCAACTCGTTTGGGTAAGTGGTTTTACCGCATCACCCGTTTTAGTGGGGGCTGTACCTAGAGTTGGGCAGAAACTAAAATGAATGTCCACTCTTCGTCCCTTGTCCAAATGACCTAAAATTTGGGCAGGGGGTTACCCTTAGCCATACCTAGAGGCTATCCAAAAATGGGAATTTTGGGAGATAATTTGCCTAAGGTTTTTGTTTTAATTTAATAAAGTTAGGGTAATTTATTTAAGTGGTCAAATGACCTCCAAACCCTCCCAAATTTTGGTGAGTAGTCCCTGATTATAAAACCTAGCTCTGTACAAACTTCCAACTCATTTGGATGAGTTTTGGGTAGGAAATCACCTATCCTTAACTAGGCATTAATGAGGCATTTTTGAGTAAAAAGTGCACTAAGAGTTTGGAATGGTCAAATCATCTCAACAGAGGCTGATATTTTGACAACTGACTTAGAAGGGTTATTATAACCCACTTGGAGAAAAATGGTGTGGTTTAGGGTTGATGTACCCTAGGATCCAAACTCAAACCCTAAAGGGAGGGTTTTGAGGGTTGTGAAGGACATGAGGGCAAATGCCCTCGTATTGCCTTGAAACTCAGTAGAGTCGACGTTAGCATAATATAAATCATCTGGATGGAACCTCAGAGGATTTGGAGATAGGTAGAGACCTCAAAACCCTAACCTTAGTTTTAGGGTAAAATCTTAAATGAGTAAAATCAGTCACTAAACTTTATTTAAAAGTTGTGAAAGTCGGGTAGAGTGAGTTTTGGAATGGGAAAAACCTATAGCAATTGTACTGGAATTTTATGATGTTTAATTCTAGCACTTCATTTGTAAAGTTTGCTATATCCCTAACTGGTTTTTTAATTATTTAGATCTTTTTGTTCATTGAAACCCCATGAAATCTTGGTAGTAAGTGTTTTAGGTTAGAGTGGTTGCTCCTGAATTTTTGTATAATTTTTAGTTGAGTAAATCTAGTACTTCATTCACAAATGTTAAAAAGGAGTTTTATGGTTTAAAAATTAAGTATGGATGATATTTCTGTTGAAAATTTATGAGGCTTAGGAATTGAGATTTTCAGGCCATTATATGCTTGTAGACATTTATTCATGATTTTTAGAATCTTAGTTACGACACTTTCTTTACAAGTCCACCTTATGAAGATTTTTGATAATTAATTTATTCAGAGATTAATACTTGCTGAAAAATTATGAAACTTGGCCAATACTATTTTTAAGGTTGTATATGCATAGTATAATTAATTTTTAATTTCTGGATGGATATTTTCTGTACTTGATTCATAAATAACGAAAGATAGAAAATATTGCTAAAATAGTTTTAGTGCCCTTTTGATGATAGAAAAATTATGATACTTTGGATTTACCATATTGAGATAACATAATATTTATAATAAGTTTTTTGGACATCTTTCATGAGTACTTAGGGTAGTTCATGTTCAAACCGGTAGCCCTTGGAATTTTTGAGGAAATTAATTAAATGCCGGATAAATTAGGAAAAATTATAATTTTCTGATTATAGGCCAATTATATCATGATATACCTCCAGTAAAAATTTTAGGGCATTTGGATGAGTATTGGATCATTTCCTATCCGGTTCGACATATAGCATAAGATAGTCTGCAATTAGCAATTTGAGTTAACAGTCATAGGATATAATGGGGCACAGCGTTGGAGTTAGTTAATCTGCTGAATTGGATGGATGTGAAAGTGTTCACCATATAAGTATGGGAAGGTTGGTGAGAAGTGGTGTTGGCTAGAGTTAAGAGGTGCTCGGGTTCGACGAAAGATCGTCTTTCCCGAAGAGAGGAAGGTTAAAAATCACACTAGGTTAGTCTATCGTAACACGAGAAGGTAATGGGTAAGAGAATCAACCAATAATAATAATAAGTACCTTGTGAAAGGTAATGATGGACGTAATCCCATCATAGTTCCTAGTGCCCCTTCAGAGCCCTTCACAGGGAATACCGGGGGCAGTCCTAGGTTAACATAAACTGTATTAACAAGCTGAAAAGAGTAACTTAGTAATTAGGGTTGCACATTTTCACGAACACAGATAGCACAGGAAGATAGTTGGGAGCTTCGGCTTGGATAGTTAAGAGACAGACGTTTTGGTCCGGAGAGCTTCGGCTCAGATAGTTAAGAGACGGACGTTTTGGTCCGGGGAGTTTCGACTCGATTATTTGAGACAGACATTTTAGTCCGGGGAGCTTCGACTCGGTTTTTGAATACATTAAATTTTCATGTGCATAAAAAGAAAGAAAATTAAGGTAGTGGGTCTTCGGTATTGGAGGGTCGATGCACCGACGCCAATATGCTGACTCGGCAAGTGTGGTTAACACTTCGCCAATAGAAGTCCGGTGCGCCAGCCGACAAGAGTACGCAGGAGCTCGCTTTGTGCACCAGTGTTGAGGAGTACGATAGGTCTGACCGGTAGTGCTTTACTGGTTTAGTGGTGGGCGAGGCCCAACCCACCGCTTCCGTCTGCCACTATGGAGGTATCCTGGGAGGTTACGGCTCCAGAAAGGGGGAACTAAAGGTCTGTGTGCACAGAGTCGGGTGTGTGTGTTGCACTTGCATGTTCCATCATACCCACTTACATGCCATAGCATAATCGATTCATTTAACCCATGACACCTAAGGTATAAGTGGAATGAGATGCTTATACATTAGGACTTGCAAAACGACCCCTTGGTCTATAAGCTTGTGTGGACAAGTTTATAAATTAAGGTCAATTTTGATATATATATATATATATATATATATATATATATATATATATATATATATATATATATATATATATATATATATATATATATATATATATACTGCTGTTTGATAACCGACACCCCAATGTATAGATTGGTATGAGACTTTTTATACGATGGGAGCCTTGCAGAAGACCCCTTGGCTTATGTGTTCTCACATAAGTGAAGGTTACTTGTCATATTTTATCTTATTGCCATTATTTATTATAGAATTACTAGATTAGTTCCGCTGCCACCTGTTTCCTTTGATTTATTCTTCACCTTCATGTACTTCCCTTTCTTCCTCTCCGCTCGGTACTTAGGAGCCATGGGGGAAGGGGTAGGGGATGATAGGGCTTAGTCTTTATGGCTAACGGTTTTCGAACCGCATCATTTTAGGGAATCGTGGAGCCCAGCACGGGGGAGCAGTCCTAGAGACCGGTGCGCTTGGAGATGGGGCAGTCTAGCTCTAGAGTTCATACAGCCGGGACCGTGAGTCTCGACCTTGAGTAGATGTTCTGTTTTTGCTTCCGCATGAGTGATTTGTAGTGAGGACATGATGTTCCGGGCACAAGCCCGTATTTTAGTACTTTGATATATTATTCTATGGACACTCCCTTCGTGGAGATTATTTATATGATATATGATTTTCTGTGGACTTACATGTTTATTCTCTTGTACTGCTTCTTTTGTGATCAATAAGGCCGGCAGAATCAACGTTTTGTAGTGACCATCTTCCTCGGCGCGAAGGTGTCACCGCAAAGCGGCGGTTCTGGGCATAAGACCCCAGTGTTTGATCGAGAGAAAAAAAGGGGGTCTTACAAGTGGTATCAAAGCGAACCTCGATCGAAAAGTAATAGTCCACAACCCCTGGGTCACCCCCGCGCGAGTTTAGTTTGGGGACAAACAAAGCAGCGGAAGCAGTGGTGTGCCCATATGGGGATCACATATAAATTGTCCATTTTTAGTAAAGATTGAACGTTTTCTCATTATGGATTTTGTTACGCAGCCTCCAGCACAGCCTACTGCACTGTTCCCCACTCCTTTCCTTCAGTCAGTCATGGGGCAGACTCTTACAACTATCCTTGAGGCCTTTCGGACTCAATAGGCCCCCGCTACACAGCCAAACCCGGGGGCCAACTGGTTGAGCATCTTCCGAGGACTTTCTCCCCCGTCCTACTTGGGGACAGAATCGACAATCCGGACGGAAGAGTGGCTGGATATTATGTACGAAATGTTGACCGAGATACGGTGCCCCTGGGAGGAGAGGGTGGCCTTGGTTGTCTCTTGCCTGGAGTCCCATGCCAAGAGGTGGTGGAAGACGCTGCTGGACACGACGTTTGCCGACAGGGAGGTAGCGGAAATTACCTGGGAAGAGTTCAGGGCCGCGCTGCTGGAGCATTTTGTTCTGCAGTCAGCCAGGGATGAGTTGGAGGAGCGGTTCTTACAGCTGAAGCAGGGCACCTGGACGGTGGTGGAGTACCATCGGGAGTTCGACCATTTGGCTCGATATGCAGATTCTTACCAGCTGGACGAAGCAGGGTACATCAGGAGGTTTTATAAGGGCCTGAAAGAGGAGTTGAGGGAGGCCTTGTTGTTTGTATCCAACAGGCCTATCTACCGGATTTTGGAGATGGCAAAGAGGATTGAGGCTGATTGGCACACCACTCGGGGCCGGAAGTGGCAAGCGGAGGATCATGGCCGAAGAGCCAGAAATGATCAGCGGCGAGGTGCTATACCAGATGGGAGATGGACAGAGGACCAGCCTCGTCAGGAAGTGAGGCAGGAGCCGAGGGAGCAGGTGATATTGGCCCCTCAACCTCTTCGGATGCAGGAGATGCCGAGACCCGGGGGTATGGCGTATCCCCCGCCAGAGTGCTTCTATTGTCATCAGATTGGCCACCTCCGGAGAAACTGCCCCATGAGGGGGGCACCACCTCCAGCACCACAGGGTGGCCCACCTGCTCAGCATTTCAGAGGCCGAGGTCGTGGCCGAGGACGTGGATACCAGGGAGGGGATCGTAGATAAGAAATAGAGCAGGTGTATGCTTTGGACCTGGCGCAGCCTCGGAACCCAGAGCAGGTCATAGCAGGTACGCCAAGATGTTTAATTGTTTAAATAGAATCCCCTTTCTCAATTGTCAAATTAGTAGAACTGCACTAGGTAGAATAACTAGAAAAGAAAACCCGTTATAGAATACTAAGACATTTAACCGTCCCAGGTATAGTCTTCATCAGCGGCAAGCCCGTCTATACTCTGTTCGACACGGGTGCCTCGCACTCGTTTGTGTCAGAGGCCTTTCTAGAAGCGCTGGAAGGAGTGGAGCGGTTCATAGGCCTGATGAGGAGGGTGCGTCTACCCGACGGATCAGAGCTAATCACCTCTGCCCACTGCAATATGGAGGCAGAGATTGGCGGGAAGTCATTCGAAGTATCTGCAATGACCCTAAGGATGCCAGTCTTCGAGCTGATCTGGGGCATGCCATGGTTGCACTGGAACCATGCCCAGATTGATTGCCAAGCAAAGAGTGTCACCGTGAGGCACGGGGACTCAATCATTATCATCGAAGGTATAAGATCTGCCTCTCGTATACTCTTATCTTCAGTACAGGCCGTTAAGGCCCATCTGCAGGGAGAGGAGGTTTATCAGATTCTTTTTGAGATGGCGGAGGCCAAGGGGTCTGTGGCAGACATCCCGGTGGTGCGAGATTTTGCTGACATCTTTCCAGAAAAACTGCCAGGACTACCTCCGCACAGAGAGCAGGACTTCCAGATACAGCTTGTGTCGGGGACCAAGCTGGCATCAAGGGCTCCTTACCGGATGGCCCCAAAGGAGTTGGCAGAGTTCCGAAGTTAGTTGCAGGAACTAGTAGAGGCAGGGTTTGTCCGACCAAGCTCTTCGCCGTGGAGAGCCCCGGTGCTATTTGTCAAGAAGAAGGATGGAAGTCTCCGCTTGTGTATTGATTACCGAGCGCTGAACAGATTGATGGTCCGGAATACATACCCGCTGCCACGGATTGATGAGTTGTTCGACCAACTGCAAGGAGCACATTTCTTCTCAAAACTTGATTTGAGGTCAGGCTATTACCAGCTACGGATTCGAGAGGAAGACATTCCAAAGACCGCCTTCAGTAGTAGGTACGGACTGTTCGAGTTTACAGTGATGCCCTTCGGGCTCACGAATGCACCATCGACATTCATGACCCTCATGAACCAGGTTTTCAAGGAGTATCTAGATGTGTTTGTCATTGTGTTTATCGATGAAATCCTCATCTACTCGAGAACAGAGGAGGAGCACACTCGCCATCATGCACTGACCCTACAGAGACTGCGGGAGAATCATTTATATGCAAAGTTCAACAAATGTTAGTTCTGGTTGAAGGAGGTGGGCTTCCTAGGCCATATTATCAGTGGAGCCGGGTTGGCAGTGGATCCGGCAAAGATTCAGGTAGTTCGGGATTGGCCGCAGTTGAAGGCAGCCACCGACGTACGAAGTTTCCTAGGACTTGCCAGTTATTACCGGAAGTTCGTGGAGGGATTCTCTCAAATTTCCCTCCCACTCACATCTTTGACGAAGAAGGAGGTACCTTTCGTTTGGACCCCGCAGTGCTAGGTGGCTTTCCAGGAGCTGAAGGATCGACTCACCACGGCTCCCATACTTGCTCTCCCCTCGGGGAGAGAAGGATTTCAGGTCTACACCAACGCTTCCTACCAGTGTATGGGAGCTGTACTGATGCAGAAGGGCCATGTGATTGCGTATGCGTCTCTCTAGTTGAAGAAGCACGAGCAGAACTACCCGGTGCACGACCTTGAGATGGGAGTAGTCATTTTTGCTTTGAAGGTCTGACTCCACTATCTTTATGGAGTCCACTACGACATCTACTCCGACCACAAGAACCTGAAATATGTGGACACGCAGAAGGAGCTGAATATCAGGCAGAGGCGCTGGGTGGAGTTCTTAGCGGATTACCAGTATGAGATGCACTACCATCCAGGGAAGGCAAACGTGGTGGCCGACGCGTTAAGTCGGAGAGCTGCCACTTCCGAAGCCGGGCCCCAGGTTATGTTTATGTAGCTGGTGAGGAGATTGGAGGATATGCACATCACACTGGTGTCGTCCGAGGACCCCGAGCTTTACATAGAGTATTTAGCTGCGATGAGTACTACAGACGATATCCGGGACCGAGTCAGAGATGGGCAGAGGCGGGATGCCAAATTGGAGCCGATATTCTGGGCCTTGGAGAATGGTGCAGCAGGGGATTACACGATGAGGGACGGCATGGTATGCTTTAGAGGTCAGACTTATATACCGGAAGGAGGTCAGGTCCGGGAAGATATCATGACGGAGGCCCACCACAGTAGATACTCGGTGCACCCGGGGATCACGAAGATGACTGCGGACTTGAAAAAGACTATGTACTGGCCAGGCATGAAGAAGGATATCACACAGTTTGTGACCCACTGCGAGGCGTGCCAGCTAGTGAAGGCAGAGTGCAAAAACACGCAGGATTGTTGCAACCACTCCCGGTACCGGAGTGGAAGTTGAAGACATCGCAATGGACTTTATTCATGGACTTCCCCGATCATGGACTGGAAACGACTCGATTTGGGTCATCGTCGATCGGTTGACGAAGGTGGCCAGATTCATTCCGATCAGGAAGGATGACTCTGTGGGAGTACTAGTACGGAGATTTGTGGAGCAGTTCGTTCGATATCACGGGGTACCCAAGACGATCGTGTCGGATCGAGATGGCCGGTTCACTTCCAGGGAGTGGAGATCCGTGCAGTCTTACTTAGGCACGCGATTGACCTTCAGCACCACATTCCATCCCGAGACAGATGGGCAGACGGAACGCACCAATCGGATGCTGGAAGATGTTTTGTGGCTATTCATTTTGGACTGCGGGGAACCGTGGGAGAAGCTCTTACCCCTGGTCGAGTTCTCCTATAACAACAGCTACCAGTACAACATCAGGATGACGCCTTACGAAGCCTTGTATGGAAGGAAATGCAGGACTCCACTTTCTTGGATTTAGGACGAGGATCTGAAGGCATTGGGATCAGATTTTGTTGAAGACACAGAGGATCAGGTGAGGCTGATCAGGGACATGATGTTAGAGGCGCAGAGCAGACAAGCTAAGTACTATGACGCCAGACATCATCAGGCGGAGTTTCAGGTGGGGGACCGAGTGTTTTTGAAGATCCGGCCCATGCATGGAGTTTCACGGGTGCGTGGTCGGAGAAAGAAGCTCATCCCTAGGTATATGGGCCCTTACAGGATCCTGGAGTGGATCGGGGCCCTAGCCTACAGGCTGGAGTTGCCACCAGAGCTGGTAGCTCTGCACGACGTCTTCCACATTTCTTCGCTGAGGAGGGCTCTACTACGCCCGGAGCAGCAGATTCTGACCACCGAAGGGCCGGTAGCTTCAGACCGGTCTGTTCACTTGGAGCCGGTTCGGATCGATGACAAAGGAGTACGGACCTTGCGCCGCAAGAAGATCCCCTTAGTCAAGGTTCTGTGGAGGAACCACGGTCAGGAGGAGCACACCTGGGAATCGCAGGACCTGATGAGGCAAAAATACCCGGAGTTGTTCAGTCAGGTATACCTCACCACCTCTCGGTATACTATAAATTACCTTCTTGTATTGAATCGGTAGGACTAGATAAGGGAAATTGAGAACCTAGGCATGCACACTCAGTCAGGAAAGTAGGGGCTAATCTTTTGTTTATTGGGGGATTGCCTTCGTTTATTGAACAAGTAGTCGCTTCGACTCAATAGGAAAACCATATGGGATGTTAGAAGTTTACTTTATTCCGGTAGAAATCCCCGTAGGCTTAACCTCAATTTCGGGGACAAAATTTTTCTTTTGTTTATTGGGATTTGTAACATCCCATTTCCGGCTATACCCCTAGGAGTCGGTCTGCCGTGACGGAACCCCCGTAAACCCCAGAGAATGAGAGTAACCGATCTAAAAATAGGTTCAAGCACGACGGCTAGCCAAATACGCAATCCTCCGAAGTCCGTCGACCGAAATCCCGAGTCACGGGTTGGTCACGCCCATGACCGGCCCGTCACGCCCGTGACTTCCTTCGATGGTCGACGAAATCAGGAAGCTGATCGCCGAGCTCAGAACTCATGTCACGGGTTGGTCACGCCCGTGACAGGCCCGTCACGCCCGTGACCTAGGGCGTGACGCCCCCACCGACCGTCGACGATCGGCGCTCGACGATCGTCGAACAGTGTTTGAATGAGCACACGGCCATGTCACGGGCATGTCGTATCTGACACGGGCGTGACACGGAGCGTGTCTCTCTGTTCGATGATCGGCGCTCGACGATCGTCGAGCGGTGTTTGAGTGAGTACACGGCCGTGTCACGGGCGTGTCGTATCAGACAAGGGCGTGACACGGGGCGTGCCTCTCTGTTCGACAATCGGCGCTCGACGATCGTCGAGCGCTGTTTGAGTGAGTACATGGCCGTGTCACGGGCATGTCGTATCTGACACGGGCGTGACACGGGGCATGTGTAACATCCCATTTCCAACTAGACCCCTAAGAATGGTTTTAGCCATGACTAGGTCATGACAAACCCTAGGAAGCCAGAAATGGGCCAGGAGATAGGGGACAAAAAGGTGGGAGACCATCATGGTCTGCAGATAGTAGAACTCTAAACAATGGCTTAGGATGACCATGGGCTACACCTTAACCCCAAGACCCTACCACAACACCCCTAATACTTGGGAGACACATTAGAGCCAAAAGGACCCATTAGGGTCAACCCAAGAGGCCCAGTTGACCAAGGTCAACCCTAGCCCTAAATGGGTCAAACTAGCCTACTTAGGGCCAACTGACCTACTCCTAGCCTAAAGGACCCATCCTATGCCCTCCTAACCCTAAAGTGAGGTCAATGGGTCACTAAGGACACATTGGGGTCAGCCCTAGAGGCCAGGTTGACCCAGGTCAACTCAAGCCCTAACCTGGTCAAAGTACCCTTACTAAGGGTATGTGACCTCCAAAGTACAGGGTAACACTACATAACCCTACCTAGACCCTAAAGGAAGCCAATGGGTCACCCAGGACCCATAGGGGTCAACCCAATTGGTCATGTTGACCCAAGTCAACTCTAGCCCTAAAATGGTCAAAGTGCCCTTGCCAAGGGACATGTGACCCCCAAGATGCCCAACCAACCCTATTCAAGTAACCCTAGACCTCAAGGGAGCCCAATGGGCCACTAAAAACCCAATGGGGTCAACCCAGATGGTCAAATTGACCAGGTCAACCCTCATTTAGGTCAAGTCAAACTTAACCCAAAAGGGCTAACCCAAGCCCAAGCCACTTCTCCCTTAGGCTAAACCCATTCCCATGACCATCATAATCAAGTGGGCTGCATTTAGCTTGTGAGGTTGACTAGTCAACCAGGGGTGACTAGGAGAGAGAAAGGAGCTCCCCTCCATGATAATGGAGGAGAGAGAAAATGAGGAAGAAGAGGGGGAAGTGAGAGGCCGGCCAAGGAAGGCTAACAACCACCAATTATGGCTGCAATCAACTCCTCTAGGAGAGAGGAGTTGATTCCAGCCATTTCCCGGCCACCAAGGGGTTGGTTCAGCCCCCCTCCACACAACCCGAGCCACACCTTTAATGGTGTTAATGGCCATTGAAGAACCAGCCTCCCCTCTCCCCCATTTGCCATTTAAACACCTTCAGGGAGCCGAGGGGATCATTTTAGAGCGTTTACCTGGAGGAGACGAGCCATTCCACTGTGCAGTTGCAGAAGCCGAGCGCCGCCGCCGTCGTCAATGGCATCCCGCCGCTCCTCTCGCATCCAGGCCGCCAGGAAGGTCCTCCTCCTCTCCTTGACTCGCGGGTAGATCTTAGGACTCTTAAGATTTAAGTTTCGGGCTCAATTGAGCCCGATCGAATCCAGGATTTCTCCATGTTTCGGCAAGAAATCTTCTTGCTACAACCGCCGGAAAACGCCTCTCCGGCGGCAGAGCCGCCGCCTGGCGGTAGCCACCACCTCAACGGAGGTGTTGGTGGCGGTGGCCGGCCGGGGAAGGGGCTGGATCGCCGGCGGCAGGGCTTGGAAGTGGCTCCAGGCGGGATGAATCCTGGCCGTCGGCTCAAGGAAGAAGATGAAGGGATTCCGTCCCTTTTGCTTCAAGATTCGTGCGGGCCTGATATTAAACTATAGGAAATATGTTATATTAATGCAATTTTGTCACAATTTTTGATATTATTGGTTTTAAACTTTAAAAATACTTAGGATCTTCTGGTGAAAAATACTTCAACATGAAAGTTTTAGTCCCTTGGGTCTACGTTAGTTTAAAATTAGTTTGAACCCATTTGGGTGTAAGGTCTGACCAGGGCACCCATTTTGGTGGGACATACCCTTAGGGCTAGGCAGTCATTAAATTGAGTGCCCACTCTTCACCCCTAGCCCAAATTAGCTGAAATTTTGGCAGAGAGTCTATCCTAGACATACCTAGGGCCTGCCAAAAAATGGGAATTTTTGGAGAAAATATTTCTATAGTTTTTGTAAATATTTAATAATTATTAGGTAAATTAAATAGGTGCCCTAAACACCTCCAAACCCTCCCAAATTTTGGTGAGTGGTCCCTGGTTTCCAATTAGGTACCGGTATAAAATTTCATTCAATTTGGATGTGTTTTGAATAGGTTTTGACCCAACCCTAACTACACCTTTATAAGGGCATTTTGGTCAAAAGTTGCACTTTTGGTTTTGAGTGACCAAATCACCTCAACAGAGGCTGAGATTTGGGCCACTGGCTTGTTATAGCACTTATCACCTCCCCATGGAATATGGGGTAGGGAGGAATAGATTTGCCCTAAGTTCCTAGGTTAAACCCTAAGGAGGGACCTTTTGGCCTTGTGAAGGGTATGAGTCCTAAACACCTTGGATGAACTCCAAATTTTGCAAGGAGGTTCCTAGGATATATATAACCCTCTGTTAAAAATATTAGCTAACTTTAAAAATGGTAGGGCCCCCAAAACCCTAACCCTAGCTTAGGTCCTAAAACTTGTAGTGTAGGTTTAGGTTAGCTAAACATCTTGAAACTTAACTAAATTTGGGTAGTGAGGGGATTAGGGTATTTTGAGCCTCTGATAATTTAATTGAGGAATTTTGGACAATATGTATAGCACTTCATTTATAATCAATAGTAATGCCCTAATTAATATTTTGGCTATTGTGGTCTCACTGCCCATAGAGAGGGTATGAAACATGGGCAGAGTCAGTTTTAGGCTATAATAATCTTGTATGAATTTTGTTAGAATTTTTGGATATCTATTTAGGGCATCTACTTCACAAGTGCTTTATTTTGATTACATATTAAATAATTCTTGTCAGAGCCCATTACTTACTGAAAAATCATGAAACTTGCTGCATAGTGTTTTTAGCTCAATGTTATCATCACATGGGAATTTTTGTGGAAATATTTGATGACTAATTAGCATACTTTGTTCATTAACCCTTAAATTAGAAAGTTCATAAGAAAATCAAATATAGCCTTATTTCCAAATGGTAAATTATGCAACTTTGTCTAGGGTACTTGTAGGCCATCACAATCATCCCTGAATTTGCTCTGAATTTTTGGAGGTGTTATTACTATAGAATCTTTTAAAATGACTTTTTATGGGGCATCTTTGAAATTAAATTTAAAGGCCTAAACCTTGCTGAAAAATTGGAAGACTTAGGATTTAGAGTTGATTAGGCATTTTGTAATTATCATAAATTTAGTGGATTATTATCTTGTCTAAAAATGGTACTTCATGTTCAAACCTAGGCCTTTTGGGACACTAGAATAAATAAATTAATTATCAGACAAATTAGGAAAATTATGGATTTCTGGATTTATGCTTCAAATGTCTTTTTAGATCTCTAATAATTATCATAAGGGTACTGGATGAATATTTCATGTACTTCCCTTTTTACGGGTCATGTAGCTTAAGTGGTCTGCATATAGCAAAACTGCAGGATTTCATTTGGATGTGAATTAGGGCACGTATGATGGGTCTTGGTGGTTTGTTGTAAGGACAAGTGGAAGGGGCTGCATCTATGGAAGATGAGTGAGTAGGGTGTGGTTTTGTCTAGGGTTTATAGGCGTTCGGGTCCGACGAAGATCGTCCCACCCAAGGAGAGTTGGAGTCAAATCACCCTAGGATTAGCATATTGAAATATGAGAAAATAATGGGTAAGGGAATCAACCAATAATAAAATAAGTACCTTGCGAAAGGGAACGCTGGGCGTAATCCCAACACAGTTCCTAGTGCCCCTTGAGAGCCCTTCACAGGGAATACCGGGGGCAGTCCTGGGTTAACGTAAACTGTTTAACAAGCTGAAAAGAGTAACTTAGTAATTAGGGTTGCACATTCCACAACACTGATGGCACCAGATGTTGTTTAGGAGCTTCGGCTCGGATGGTTAAAAGACGGACTTTGGGTCCGGGGAGCTTCGGCTCGATTGCTTGAGTCGGACGTGTTGGACCGGGGAGCTTCGGCTCGATTCTTGATTACGCTAATTTGCATGTGCATAACAGGAAAGGAAATTAAGGTGGTGGGTCTTCGGTATTGGAGGGTCGATGCACCGACACCAATACGTTGACTCGGCAAGTGTGGTTAGCACTTCGCCAACAGAAGTCCGGTGCGCCAGCCGGCAAGAGTACGCAGGAGTCCGCTTCGTACACCAAGCGTTGAGGCGTACGATAGGTCTGACCGGTAGTGCTTTACTGGTTTAGAGGTGGGCGAGGCCCAACCCACCGCTTTCGTCTGCCACTACGGAGGTATCCTGGGAGGTTACGGCTCCAAAAAGGGGGAACTAAAGGTCTGTGTGCACAGAGTCGGGTGTGTGTGTCGCACTTGCATGTCCATCATACCCACTTGCATGTCATAGCATATTCGTTACCTTTAACCTTGACACCTAAAGTATAAGTGGAATGGGATGCTTATACTTTAGGACCTGCTACACGACCCCTTGGTCTATAAGCTTGTGTGGGCAAGTTTATAAATTAAGGTTAAATTTGGATATATATATTTGCTGCTGTTTGATAACCGACACCCCATCGTATAAATTGGTATGTGACTTTTTATACGATGGGAGCCTTGCAGAAGACCCCTTGGCTTATGTGTTTTTCACATAAGTGAAGGTTACATTTCATACTTCAGCTTATGTCTATACGATTGCTAGTATAGGTCCGCTGTCACTTGCTTTTTGGTTTTTCTCCACCTTCAAGTCCTCCCTTTTCTTCCTCTCCGCTCGGTGCCTAGGAGCCGTGGGGGAAGGGGCGGGGGATGATAGGACTTAGTCTTTTAGACTAACGGTTTTCGAACCGCATCATTTAGGGGATCGTGGAGACCAGCATGGAGGAGCAGCCCCAGAGACCGGTGCGCTTGGAGGTGGGGCAGTCTAGCTCCGGAGTTCATACAGCCGGGACCGTGAGTCTCGACCTTGAGTAGTTTTCTACTTTTGTTTCTGCATGAGAGATCTTGTAGTGAGGCTATGATGTACCGGGCATAAGCCCGCTTTTGCTACTCTGATGTTATTTTCTGTGGACACTCCCTTCGTGGAGTTATATTTACTTATGACATGTGCTTCTCTGTGGACTGCAGTTTCTGTTTCCTTCATTATTCTGCTACTTTTCTGTGATCGAATTGGCCGGCAGAATCGGCGCTTTGTGGTGATGACCCTTCAAGGTGTGAAGGAGTCACCGCAAAACGGCGGTTCTGGGCCTAAGACCCCGGTATCTTAAAAAGAAAAAAAAAGGGGGGGGGGTCTTACAGCGTGTCTCTCTGTTCGACGATCGGCGCTCGACAATCGTCGAGCGGTGTTTGAATGACAGGCCCGTCACGCCCGTGACAGGCCCGTCATGCCCGTGACAGGCCCGTCATGCCCGTGACAAACGTGTCACGCCCGTGATATGGGGGGTGACCCGTGAACTGATGTATAAAATTAGTCTTCGACTTGAGAACGACGAATGGACTAATGTCACGCCCGTGACAGGCCCGTCACGCACGTGACAAATGCCGAAACGTCAGGCAGGCTGGAAATTACTTTAACACATGCCATAATTAACTCTGATTATGGGAAGTTACACCAGGAGTATTTATGGGCCGTTTCCTTCTCTAATTACTTAATAAAATGAGGAAGTGTTGGCCCAATGGGAAATCGCCACCTGGACACATCTTTTCATCTTCCACCTTTTCCTCTCCCTCCACCATAACCGAAATATTATTAAGAGGAGAGCCTTCATGGCCATAAATGTTTTACCCTTTCCCCTACCCACTTGGTGATCTATAAAAGTCCCCTTAGAGCAAGATGAGAAGTTTACACTCTTGACCAAACAGATTAGAGTTGTTGTTCTTGCTGTAGGAGAAGTTCGGCAACGCCACCACCGCGCCATGACAACCCGACGTTCATCTCACCTCCAAACCGCGAACAAGGTCCTCCTCTACTTCTTCTTTTATGGGTAGATCTTAGGATCTTAGAAAGGAAGTTCGTGCTCAATGGAGCCGGACCTATCTTGCGTTTTCATTAAAAAAACCATGAAAATATATTTTCGGGTTCGCCGGAAAGCGCCACCTCCGGCGGCCAAACCACCGCCGACCGATAGCCATCGCCTCGACGGAGGTGGTGGTGGTGGCCGGCCAGGGAAGTGACCGGGCGGCCGGCGACGAATCGCGGGAGAGCTACAGGAAATATAAGTTTTCTGAGTTCAGGCTTTCGGGTTCTGTAGAAGATGAACAGTAAAAACATTTTTATAATATAAAAATTATGTATATAATATATAAGGAAAAGATACATTGAATGGGCACATTTTGATGCTTCAAAACGAGGCAATTAGAGGCCGATATAGGACAAATGTCCAGTCACGAAAGTTGTAGCCCTTCGTGTCTAGATTAATTTAAAATTAATTTCAACTTGTTTGGATAAGTGGTTTGACCGCAGCACCCGTTTTAGTGGGGGCTGTACCTAGAGTTGGGCAGAAACTAAAATGAATGCCCACTCTTCGTCCCTTGTCCAAATGACCTAAATTTGGGCAGGGGGTTACCCTTAGCCATACCTAGAGGCTGTAAAAATGGGAATTTTTGGAGATACTTTGCCTAAGGTTTTTGTTTTAATTTAATAAAGTTAGAGTAATTTACTTAAGTGGTCAAATGACCTCCAAACCCTCCCAAATTTTGGTGAGTGGTCCCTGGCTATAAAACCTAGCTCTGTACAAACTTCCAACTCATTTGGATGAGTTTTGGGTAAGAAATCACCTATCCTTAAGTAGGCATTAATGAGGCATTTTTGAGTAAAAAGTGCACTAAGAGTTTGGAATGCTCAAATCACCTCAACAGAGGCTGATATTTTGACCACTGACTTATAAAGGTTATTATAACCCACTTGGAGAAAAATGGTGTGGTTTAGGGTTGATGTACCCTAGGATCCAAACTCAAACCCTAAAGGGAGGGTTTTGAGGGTTGTGAAGGACATGGGGGCAAATTCCCTCGTATTGCCTTGAAACTCAGTAGAGTCGACGTTAGCATAATATAAATCATCTGGATGGAACCTCAGAGGATTTGGAGATAGGTAGAGACCTCAAAACCCTAACCTTAGTTTTAGGATAAAATCTCAGATGAGTAAAATCAGTCACTAAACATTATTTAAAAATTGTGAAACTCGGGTAGAGTGAGTTTTGGAATGGGCAGAACCTATAGCAATTGTACTGGAATTTTATGATGTTTAATTATAGCACTTCATTTGTAATGTTTGCTATAGCCCTAACTGATGTTTTAATTATTTAGATCTTTTTGTTCATTGAAATCCCATGAAATCTTGGTAGTAAGTGTTTTAGCTCAGAATGGTTGCTCCTGAATTTTTGTATAATTTTTAGTTGAGTAAATCTAGTACTTCATTCACAAATGTTAAAAAGGGGTTTTATGGTTTAAAAATTAATTATGGATGATATTGCTGTTGAAAAATTATGAGGCTTAGGAATTGGGATTTTCAGGTCATTATATGCTTGTAGACATTTATTCATGATTTTTAGAATCTTAGTTACGGCACTTTCTTTACAATTCCACCTTATGGAGATTTTTGATAATTAATTTATTCAGAGATTAATACTTGCTGAAAAATTATGAAACTTGGCCAATGCTATTTTTAAGGTTGTATCAGAATAGTATAATTAATTTATAATTTCTGGATGGATATTTTCTGTACTTGATTCATAAATAACGAAAGATAGAAAATATTGCTAAAATAGTTTTAGTGCCCTTTTGTGATAGAAAAATTGTGATACTTTGAATTTACCATATTGAGATAACATAATATTTATAATAATTTTGTTGGACATCTTTCATGAGTACTTAGGGTAGTTCATGTTCAAACCGGTAGCCCTTGGAATTTTTGAGGAAATTAATTAAATGCCGAATAAATTAGGAAAAATTATAATTTTCTGATTATAGGCCAATTATATCATGATATACCTCCAGTTAAAAAGTTAGGGCATTTGGATGAGTATTGGATCATTTCCTATCCAGTTCGAAATATATCATAGGATAGTCTGCAATTAGCAATTTGAGTTAACAGTCATATGATATGATGGGGCACAATGTTGGAGTTAGTTAATCTGCTGAATTGGATGGATGTGAAAGTGTACACCATATAAGGATGGGAAGGTTGGTGAGAAGTGGTGTTGGCTAGAGTTAAGAGGTGCTCGGGTTCGACGAAAGATCGTCTTTCCCGAAGAGAGGAAGGTTAAAAATCACACTAGGTTAGTCTATCATAACACGAGAAGGTAATGGGTAAGGAAATCAACCAATAATAATAATAAGTACCTTGCGAAAGGGAACGATAGGCATAATCCCATCATAGTTCCTAGTGCCCCTTGAGAACCCTTCACAGGGAATACCGGGGGCAGTCCTGGGTTAACATAAACTGTATTAACAAGCTGAAAAGAGTAATTTAGTAATTAGGGTTGCACATTTCACGAACACAGATAGCACAGGAAGATAGTTGGGAGCTTCGACTTGGATAGTTAAGAGACGGATGTTTTGGTCCGGAGAGCTACGGCTCAGATAGTTAAGAGACAGACGTTTTGGTTCGGGGAGTTTCGGCTCGATTGTTTGAGATGGACATTTTAGTCCGGGGAGCTTCGACTCGGTTTTTGAATACGTTAAATTTGCATGTGCATAAAAGGAAAGAAAATTAAGGTGGTGGGTCTTCGGTATTGGAGGGTCGATGCACCGACGCCAATACGCTGACTCGGCAAGTGTGGTTAACACTTCGCCAAAAGAAGTCCGGTGCGTCAGCCGGTAAGAGTACGCAGGAGCTACGCTTTGTGCACCAGCGTTGAGGCGTACGATAGGTCTGACCGGTAGTTCTTTACTGGTTTAGAGGTGGGCAAGGCCCAACCCACCGCTTCCGTCTGCCACTACGGAGGTATCCTGGGAGGTTACGGCTCCAGAAAGGGGGAACTAAAGGTCTGTGTGCACAGAGTCGGGTGTGTGTGTTGCACTTGCATGTTCCATCATACCCACTTGCATGTCATAGCATAATCGATTCATTTAACCTCTGACACCTAAGGTATAGGTGGAATGGGATGCTTATACATTAGGACTTGCAAAATGACCCCTTGGTCTATAAGCTTGTGTGGGTAAGTTTATAAATTAAGGTCAATTTTGATATATATATATACTGCTGTTTGATAACGACACCCCAACATATAAATTGGTATGAGACTTTTTATACGATGGGAGCCTTGCAGAAGACCCCTTGGTTTATGTGTTCTCACATAAGTGAAGGTTACTTGTCATATTTCATCTTATTGCCAATATTTATTATAGAATTACTAGATTAGTTCCGCTGCCACCTGTTTCCTTTGATTTATTCTTCACCTTCATGTCCTTCCCTTTCTTCCTCTCCGCTCGGTACTTAGGAGCCATGGGGGGAAGGGGTAGGGGATGATAGGGCTTAGTCTTTATGATTAACGGTTTTCAAACCGCATCATTTTAGGGAATCGTGGAGCCCAGCACGGGGGAGCAGTCCCAGAGACCGGTGCGCTTGGAGATGGGGCAGTCTAGCTCCGTAGTTCATACAGCCGGGACCGTGAGTCTCGACCTTGAGTAAATGTTCTGTTTTTGCTTCCGCATGAGTGATTTGTAGTGAGGACATGATGTTCCGGGCATAAGCCCGTATTTTAGTACTATGATATATTATTCTGTGGACACTACCTTCGTGGAGATTATTTATATGATATGTGATTTTCTGTGGACTTACATGTCTATTCTCTTGTACTGCTACTTTTGTGATCAATAAGGCCGACAGAATCAACGTTTTGTAGTGACGATCTTCCTGGGCGCGAAGGTGTCACCGCAAAGTGACGGTTCTGGGCATAAGACCCCAGGGTTTGATCGAGAGAAAAAAGGGGGTCTTACAATAGCTATTACTCCATCACCTGATGGGATGAGATGAAATAATGCTTGCAAGATAATTACCTCCTAGCATCATATCGAGACCAGTTGTTGGATCCGCTCTACGCACTTCGACAATGGACTCTCTCTGTTGCAGAGTACACATCACGATTCGACGAACTAGTAATTCGTAGCGATATTATGGAGGGGCCCATTGCTATTGCTTCACGCTTTCGTACGGGGCTTAGATCTGACATCCAAAGGGAACTAATACCCCATAGGATAGATACAGTTGTGCAGGTCTTCCAGCTTGCCCTTGAGTACGAGCAGTATTTACGAACTGCGCGTCCGAGGAAGGTCGCCACTAGATTTGATGCCACCCCATTTAGAAAACCAACCCCTACCACGACTATTGCCACCCATCGCGCTCCAGTAGACACAACGGGGGAAGCTATTGCTCCTGGAGACCCAAGACGGGGTCGTCCAGTGTTATCGTTGTTCTGGCAGAGGGCATTTCGTAGCGTAATGCCCTCCTAGGAATTTATTGATTGAGGAGTTGGGCGAGCCCAGTACTGAGGCCGAGTACGTCGTCGTTGATGAGGTTACTGCCATTGTAGAGGAGGGATGGGAGAGCGATGCAGAGAGATTGCTAGAGGTGGGAGTCCTTTGACGCATCCTTCACACCCCACGTGCTGAGGAGGATTGGCACCGCACCACTATTTTCTTCACATATTTCCCGAGCGCAGGAAGCTCTTGCAAACTCGTTATTGATAGTTGGAGCTGCGTCAACATTATTACTAAGAAAGGACTTGAGAGGATGCAGCTGACACCCGAGCCCCAACCCTATCCATATCGAGTTTTGTGAGTGGATAAATCCACCATTCATATCACGTAGCGGTGCCTGGTTCCATTACGATTAGCGTCTACTGAGGAGCAGGTTTGGTGCGATGTTATCCCTATGGATGTCGCTTACGTTCTTCTTGGGAGACCCTGGCTTTACGATCGTGACGCCACGTGTTATGGTCAGTCCAATACGTGTGTATTCTTCGACAAGGGTTTAAAAATTACTCTTACCACGACTCAGCCGGAGGATCCTCCCAAGGGCAAGGTTGACTCATCAGTTAGTGCGGGGTCGTCGAGACCCCAACATGTCTTGAGAAAGGGTGATTTCCTGAGAGAGAGCCTATAGATTGAGGTCATGTTTATCGTAGCGGCCACGATGGTGGCCGAGAAACCTATCGCGACTGAGATTACTGATCCTGATGTTCGGTAATTGATGGATGGCTTTGTAGACATTATGCCCGAGGAGCTCCCCGATGAGCTTCCCTCACTGAGGGACATCCAGCACGCGATTAATCTGATCCCTAGGGCATCTTTGCCCAATCTTCTGCATTATCGCTTAAATCTGACTGAGCATGCCGAGCTTAAGCGGTAGGTTGATGATCTTCTGTGGAAGAATTTTATACGAGAGAGTCTGAGTCCGTGCACCGTGTCAGCCCTTCTGAACTCGAAGAAGGACTGTAGCTGGCGCATGTGCATTGATAGCCATGTCATAAATGAGATCACGGTGAAGTATCGTTTTCTGATTCCCCGCCTCGATGACCTCCTGGACTCAATGACTAGTGCGCAGATCATTTCAAAGATCAATCTTCCTAATGGGTACCACCAGATTAGAGTTATAATGGAGGATGAGTGGAAGAAGGCTTTCAAGATGAAATACAGCTTGTACGAGTGGATGGTGATGTTGTTTGGGTTATCGAACGCACCCAGTACATTTATGAGGGTGATGACTCAAGTATTGCGGCCCTATATGGGCAAATTCTTGGTTGTATATTTTGTTGATATATTGATATACAACTAGGGCCACACCGAGCACTTACGTCATATTCGTATGGTGTTCGACCTCCTCCGAAAGGAGCATCTGTACATCAACTTGAAGAAGTCCTCGTTACTGTCCACATCTGTTTATTTCTTGGGTTATGTAGTATCAGCGTCTGGTATTTCTGTCGATCCTGACAAGGTCAGGGCGATCCGAGAGTGGCCCACCCCGACGAACATACATAAGGCCCGTAGTTTTCATGGACTTGCCATCTTTTATAGGAGGTTTGTTCGTGCCTTCAGTTCGATCATGGCTCCCATTACGAGCTGACTTTATAAAGGCGATTTCGTTTGGACGAAGGCTGCCACTCGAGCCTCGAGGAGGAGAGACTATATACAGCTCTTGTTTTATGTTTACCTGATTTTGCTAAGTCCTTCGAGGTAGCATGTGATGCGTCGGGTGTTGGTATCGACACAGTCCTTAGCCAAGAAGGCCACCCAAAGGTCTATTTTAGCGAGAAGTTGAACAAGGTCCGACAAAAATATTCAAATTATGATCGGGAGTTCTATGTCATTTTGCAGGCATTGCGTTACTGGAGACATTACCTCCTGCACAAGAAGTTTATTTTACATACAGACCATCAGGCACTGAGATACCTCAACTCCCAGAAGAAATTGGGTCGCCGACAGGGCAAATAGATGGAATATATACATGAGTTTCACTATGTTCTTAAGCACCGAGCGGGTGTTAAGAACAAACCGGCAGATGCCTTGAGTAGCTGTGTAAGCATTCTCCATACCATGAGCACCCAAGTTGTGGGATTCGAGCAGATGGTTTACGCTTATCCAGAGTACCCTGATTTTGGGGACATCTACATGGCATTCTCGAGGGACCCTCCCAATTATCGAGAGGTTTATTTGATTTCTGACGGATATTTATTTATGGGTTCACGTCTATGCGTACCACAGACCTCCCTCCAGGATTTCCTTATTTGGGAGCTTCACGCAGGCGGAAGTCTGGGCCACTTCGGTCGAGATAAGATAATTGCAATAGTTAAGGATCGCTTCTTCTGGCCCGACCTAAAGAAAGACGTTACTAGAGTTGTGAGACATTGTTGAGTCTGCCAGACCGCAAAGGGGACTCGCAAGCCCATGGGGATATATACTCCACTACCCGTCCCTAAGAGGCCCTGGTCTGATATTAGTATGGATTTCATTCTCGGGCTCCCTCGCACTCTGAGGAAGCTCAATTCCATTTTTGTTGTAGTGGATCGTACTCTAAGATGGCATATTTCATTCCTTGCTGCAAGACCATTGACACCTCCCACGTGGCAGCTTTATTCTTTAGAGAAGTGTTTAAGTATCAGGGTCTCCCTACTTTTATAGTCTCTGATCGTGACATACGATTCATAAGCTATTTCTGAAAGACTTTATGGAAGAAGACAGGTACGACTCTGATGTTTTCCTCCGCCTACCACCCACAGACGGATGGGCAAACTGAAGTGGTTAACAATAGTCTTTGGACACTTCTCTACTGCCTCGTTGGGGATAGTCTGGCTAGTTGGGATTTTGTTCTCCCTATAGCCGAGTTTGCGCATAATAGTTCTGATAATAGGACTACAGGTTTGAGTCTATTTCATATTATGTTAGGATACAAGCCTAGGAAACCAATTGATTTAATGGATATTCCCATAGGGGCAAGACCCAGTGAGTCAGCACAGTCCTTCATATAACATGTGCATGCACTACACGAGTCAGTTCGTAAGAAGATTGCAGGTAGTAATGATTATTATAAGGATCAAGCAGATCATCACAGGTGGGAACAAATCTTTGAGGCGGAAGAACAAATATTAATTCGCATTCGATCTGAGAGGGTCCCGCAAGGACCAACAAATAAATTAAGAGCACGCACAATGGGCTTCTATACAGTCATACAACGGATTGGTGCGAACGCATATGAGATATACATCCCTCATGGTATGAGCATCAGCTGAGTATTCAACGTAGAGGATTTGACTCCTTACTACGAGGAGCATCTATACGTGGACCCCTTTACCACACTTCTACCTGAGCCTTCATCTCCCACAGACCCTCTACCTGAGCCTTCACCTCCTATTGCCTCCACCAGTCCCTCTTTATTGCCACTAGAGGCGCCGTGCCATGCAGATTGCATTGCACCATCGACAGTTCCACTGACACAGCCTCCAGACGGAGATACATCATTGCCAGACGGAGATACATCAGTTCCAGACGGAGATACATTAGTACCACCTGCTTCTACAGACGACGTGCTTCAGATCATCGATCACTGACTTTTACACTGCGGACGGACAAGATATTGTGTGTTATCTTGTTCATTGGAGCGGCCGGTCCCTGCACGACGCTACATATGTTTCTTCAAAGGAGCTTGAGAGACTCACCCGACGGCTACACAGAGAGTACGACCAATACCACACATCGGAGTTGAGTGCTTTTAAGCCCGGGGGAGTTCACGGCCCGCCACGACCGATTCACGTGTATTCCCGTAGGAGGTGCTGAACCACTGCCCGAGCGAAAGATCGGAGTCCGTAGTCACGTCTGGATGTTCGTGTCGAGTCAATTTCATGTTTGGTGTTTTTTATTCGGAGATGTATTTAGACCCCGACCGGTCCAAACAATCCTAGCCGTCCGACCGGGGTGGTTTTATTTCTTGTTGTACTGTGCAGTTAGTAGGTGGTTTTCATTTAGAGTTACCTATAACCCGACGGTTTGGTGGAAGAGGCATCAAAGTTTTTGGCAAATTTCTGGAGCCGTCGGTCTTTGTTCGGTGCAACGCCGAACTACCTCTTCCCTTCCCCTTCTGGTGTGACGTCGGGAGTCCTCCCCTCCACCTCCATCTTCATCGCCGGTAAGCCCCTCCTCCACTAGTTTCTCGCACTCCTCTGTCAAACCCGCTCCTAGCCCATCTGCATACTTTCGCCATCCCCGTCCCAACCTATCGCCATCACGTACCCACCCAAATCCGTAGCCGCCACCACCATTCTACCCATCCACCACCACCTAAGCCCACCACCACTGTCCAACCAACCCATCCTCCGCCAGAAGTAATTGTTGGCTTACCCATTCACCACCAGCCCACCGTAGGATGCCTCCTCCCCCTCCCCCTTTTCCTCCCCACCCAGTTGCCTACTTCTCGACCATACCCTTGCCCAAATATCATCTTCCACCCGCCGATCGCCTTCTCCCCCACACAACCTCCTGAACCCTAATTCCAACATCCATAAACCGCTCTCGTCGTAGATTCACTTCAGATCATTCAACCATAACAATGTCGTGACCTTGGATGCCCGCCAACAACCATCACCGCCGCTGCCTACGTGTGTGAATTGTGGTAAAGTTGGCTCAAAAAAGTGAACCCTTGGCCCTTATAGAAATGGGCAATTTATAGGGAAAAAAAATCAAAGTACACGCCCTCCGACACAGGAATGTCGAGGGGGGGGGGAGCGGGCGTGTCAGTACTGTTTGCGATGTGATCCGGCGATTTGACGACATAGTTGACTTCGGGCTTCATACGAGGATGTCACACCCCCGGTCACGGGCGTGACTCTGGGCGTGTCGGGTTGGTAGATCCGGCGCGAGTCGCGTAAAAAGTCGCCGACAACGTCTTGTCGGCCAGGTGGAGGAGTACACGTGTCAGTCACGCCCGTGTATTTGTCTACACGGGGCGTGTCGGGTTGCCCGACAATCGTCGAGAGCGGAACGTCGAGCTGGAGTGTAACGACCACGATCACGGGGCGTGTCAAATAACACGGGCGTGACCCCGGGTGTGACTAACTTTTCTCTTCAAAAACAGCGACTTTCCACGGGTTTGACGTGTCACGCCTTGGTCACGGGCGTGACCCAATGTACACGGGCGTGACATGTCAAAATTTTGACTTTTTCCTGAAAATTTCAGAAATCAAAATTATGGTTATGTTATGTAAATATTTACAAAAAGGAGCAATTTATTAAATGAAACCAACTAAAAAAAGCAAAACTAAACTAAAATATCATAATATAAACATAGAAAAAATGCGTATAATTACAACTTATCATCTCACATCATGTATATGACCTTCTTCTCTCTTTCTCCATCCTATAAATATGTACTCATTCTTTGTATTTGATACAAGTGAACATATATACAAGGTTTAGTTTTCCTTCTCTACATGATATCAGAGGCAGGTTCGGCCTCTCGCGGACTCCCGTTTTCTATCCGCCTCTGTTGATCTCCTGCCGCCTCTTGCAGGCTCCCGTTCTCATCAGCAGCCTGCTCTTCAGCGACCTGCTCTTCCTTCTCAATCCATTCAGTGGCCTGCTCTTCTACATCCGCTTTCTCTTCCTCCCGTGGTTCCACCCCCTCCTCAGGCTTCTTATAGTTATTTCTCTCCCGGTACCGTGGGGCCCACTTCTCCCTATAGTTCTCTTGCAGTCCACTGCCTCTCTGCAGTCCGCTGCGACCTCCTGCTCTTCTCCCTGTGGGCTCTCTTCCAGTCCGCTGCGACCTCCTGCAGTCCGCTTTCTTCCCTCCCCTACAGTGGGCTGTTCATATCGGTTGCAGGCTCCCTACTCGCGGATTGTTCACAGTCGTTGCGTTTTTCTTCCGGCTGACTGCTCCAGCTCGCCGTGATCTGCCTCTTGTCTTACTCACGGGTTTTTCTTGTCCGCTGCGCTCTGCTATCTGCTGCCTTGCCACTGGAGTCCTACTCGCACCCTCTTACTCACCGCGGCCTGTTCCTGCTCGCCGCAATCTGCCTTCTCTTTCCTCTTGAGTCTTTTTACTCGCGGTTTCTTCTCCCCGTCCGCTCGCCTTCCTCTTGCGGCCTCCTTTTGCTCTGACCGCTGCTGTGTTCAGCCGGACCGTGCAGACTGTTGTCTTCCCACATTTTGGTTGTGGTCTTCTCATTCCCTCCATGCAGTGTGTGGTTTCCAGCTCTTCTCGTTGAGCTCTCCTCTTTCCTGTCCACGTGGCTTGTCTCTGTCCGCTGCGGTCTTCTCTTCCTATCCGCTGCCTTATCTCTCTGCCGGGCTCCGCCTTTGGTCGCAGACTCCTCCTACCACTGGTGTCTTCACATCGTGACTAGACGGTCTCGCTCTAGTCACGCGGTCTTCGCTCTAGTCGCGCGGTGTCCGCTCTAGTCGCGCGGTTTCCTTTGTTGATGGTTTGTTCTCCTAGCCGCAGCTCATCTTCATGACCTCTTCTACTGACTCTACCAGAACGGCGGTTCCTCCTACAGACCTCCCGACCTCTATTATGGAAGTACATGATGAGCTCCGTATTACTACTATATCTATGACAGGGAAGAAGAATTTTGTGGAATGGGCGCACTTTGTTCGCCGGGTCCTGCAATCGAAAGGGTTTCTTCATCACTTGACCCAGGCTATTACCGGTTCTCCAACTGACGACTGGTTACACAACGATGATCGTGTGCAGACATGGATCCTTAATTCTCTTGATGGCGAGTCTTATCGCTTGGCCATGCACTACGAGACGGCCAAGGGCATGTGGGACGAGCTCCATACCCTCTACTCTGGCAAGAATAGTATCCACCATTTGTATGACATTATCACTGCACTTCAGGACCTTGATAGTGGTGGCGTGACCGATATGACCTCCTTTGTTGCCCAAGCTCGGTCTCTGGTCAAAGCTTGGATCCAACATCAGCCTCATACTATAGACCTTGTAGCCCAACGTGCCCAGAAGGAAGCTGTTGGTATCGCCATGATGATGGCTCAGGTCCCACATCAGCTTCACAGTGTACGTGCTCAAGTCCTCTCCTCTACTGTTACCCCGTCCTTCTCGAAAGTGTGCTCGATGCTTCTCAAGGTCTCACTACCTCTGGATTTGTCTGGACCTCCTTCTCCGGCCCTTGTCCAACAGGCCCCTGCTCCTTTATTGTTTCTCCCTTCTTCAGCTCGTGGGGGCCGTTCTGATTCTCGAGGACGTGGTCAGGGTGGCCGATCTCGGCCTATGTGCTCTTTTTTGCGGCAAAGACGGGCATCTTGAAGCTACGTGCTATCGCAAGCATGGTCATCCTCCTCATCTGTAGGCCTCTATTGCAGCCACCCAAACCTCTCCCACTCATACTAACCTTGACGAGGTTCGCCTTTAGCTCTTACATCTTCATAGCCTGCTCAGCCGCCCGCCGGCCTCGGTTGCCTCTGCTGCCTCCATCTCCAATGAAGGTATCACCTGCCTCTCCACTGGGCCACAATGGATCCTCTATTCTGGTGCCACTCATCACATCAACTTTGTTCTCCCGCCTCAGTACTTGTCTTCTCCTCACCCGAAGTACATTACTGTGGCCAATAGGGCAGCTATCCCTGTCTCTGGTTGTGCTGATATTTGTCTCGCCTCCTCCCTTCTCTTGCGCTCGGCTCTTCATGTTCAGGGCTCTTCTTTCAATTTACTTTCTGTTGGTCACCTTACTACTGATTTGAATTGCTCCGTGACCTTTACTTCTTCTTCTTTTCTGGTACAGGATCAACAGATGCGGACTATCATTGGTCGGGGGCGACTGCAGAACAGGCTCTACCTTCTTGATGACTCTCATACTCTCCGCGCATCTGTCTCCTCTTCAGATTAGCATCGGTGTCTTGGTCATACTCCTCTTCCCGTCCTCCAGAAGGCTCTCCCGAATATATCTCTTCCTGCTTTTCAGTGTGAAACCTGTATTTTTGGCAAGCAGCCACGTTCTTCTTTTCCTTCTCGTTGTACTCGGATCTCTGCTCCTTTTGTTTTAGTACACTCCGATATATGGGGTCCGTACAAGATTACTAGCATTTCTGGCTACCGTTAGTTTCTTACATTTATCGATGATTATTCTCGCATGACATGGTTGTATCTGCTTCGTGATCGTTCTGAGCTTCCCCGCGTATTTCGGGCTTTCATTCTCGAGACTCGCACTCAATTCTCTGTGCTCATTCAAACTATTCGAACTGATAATACATGCGAGTACACAGGCTATGACTTCGCGACCCTCTGTTCCGAGTTTGGGGTTATTCACCAAATGTCTTGTGCATATACCCCACAATAGAATGGTGTCGCCGAACGCAAGAATCGTCATCTCCTTGATGCGGCTCGCTCTCTTATGCTTCAAATGTGGGTTCCCAAACCATACTGGAACTTTGCGTTCTCCACAGCCTGTTTCCTTATCAACCCACTACCATGCTCCATCCTCCAGAATGCTACTCCCTTCAGTCTCCTATTTCCCTCCACTCCAGCCTTCCCTCTTACTCCCCGTATTTTTGGGTGTACATGCTATGTTCACCACCTCGGACCATCTACTGACAAGTTAGATCCATGAGCGGCCAAATATGTCTTTGTACTCGCGCACTCAAAAGGGCAATGTGTGTTATTCACCCACTACCCGCAAGGTGACCGTTTCTGCGGATGTCACTTTCCGGGAAGATCTTCCCTTCTTCTCTACTCTGGATCTCGCTCCTCTTCCGGAGCCTGTTGTGCGCCCTATCATCTCTGTTCCCCAGTCTCCACCTTCTCCCCTTCCTGCCCAGCCTTCGGTCCTTCCCCAGCTACCTGTCATCTGGGTCTATTCTCGTCGCTCTCCTCGTCCCGTTGCCAAATTGCAGTCGACTTTGACCTCTGACGCTCTGCAGCTTACTGCTCCGGCTCCAGCCTCCACCGCTCATCCTATGGCGAATTACGTCTCTCTTCAGAGTCTTTCACCGCCGCTTATTCACTTTGCCACATCATTATCCTCTATTTCTGTTCCAAACTATGTGTAGGAGGCACTTCAGCAACCAGGTTGGCGGGCTGCCATGGACGAGGAAATGACGGCCATTTGGGCCAACCGGACCTGGGTCCTTGTTCCTTTACCTCCCGGTCAGCAACCTATTGGGTGTAAATGGGTTTTCATCATCAAACATGCTCCTAATGGCACTGTTGACCGTTTGAAGGCCCACCTGGTGGCCAGTGGCTTCACTCAGCATCAGGGCCTTGATTATGAGGAAACCTTCTCTCCAGTGGCCAAGCTTGACACCGTTTGTGTCCTACTTTATGTAACTGTGCATTGCCACAGGCCCCTTCATTAGCTGAATATCAAGAATGCGCTCTTGAATGGTGATCTTCAGGAAACTGTCTACATGCGCCAACCGCCCGGGTTTGAGACCACGGGAGAGTCTCGGGTGTGTCTTCTGCAGAAATCCATCTATGGTCTCAAACAATCCCCTCGGGCGTGGTTTGACAAGTTCAGCAAAGTTGTTCGGGACATGGGCTCCACTCACAGTTCCGCAGACTTCTCCTTATTCACTTGACATCGGGCAATAAGAACGATCCTTCTGCTGGTTTATGTTGATGACATCCTGCTCACTGGGGATGATTCAAAGGGGATTCACACGGTCAAACAACATCTTAGCATTGTGTTTCAGACTAAAGACCTGGGGCATCTTCGCTACTTTCTCGGTCTTGAGGTCGCACGACGTCCGGATGGGCTTGTCCTCTCCCAACGAAAGTATTGTCTTGATTTCCTCAAAGACGCTGGCAGTCTGGTTGCATACCAGCTACTACTCCGATGGAGGCAAATCACAAGCTGTGTGCTCATGCCTCTGATGATGATCTGCCCCTCCAGAACCCGAAATACTATCGACGCCTTGTGGGAACATTGATCTACCTAACGGTCACGAGGCCTGATATATCGTTCGCAGTTGGGATTTTAAGTCGGTTCATGCATGCTCCCCGGGTTTCTCATCTCCAGGCAGTTGAACGGATTCTACGATACCTCAAAGCAGCTACGGGTCAAGGGCTGGTTTACAAACCCTCCAACTCTACTCCAGCACTAGTTGCATATTCTGATGCCGATTATGCTGGCTCCCAGGACGATCGATGGTCAACCAGTGGGTTCTGTACATATTTTGGCGGTCATCTCATTATATGGAAATGTAAGAAACAAGCCATGGTTGCTCGATCCTCCGCGGAAGCTGAATACCGATCGATGGCATCGGCTGTCTCAGAACTCACATGGCTCCAAAGCCTCCCTGCTGACCTGGGGGTAAAACTTCCTTCATCTGCTGTTCTATTTTGTGACAGTTAAGCGGCCATACACATTGCAAAGAATCCGGTATTTCATGAGCGCACGAAACATATCGAGGTAGACTGTCATTTTATTCGGGAGAAAGTTCAAATGAAGAAACTTGAATTAAAGCATGTTCCGGACACTGATCAAGTTGCTGATATTCTCACAAAGGCTTTATCAAGTACCTTATTTTACCAGTGTTTGTCGAAGCTGTGTGCATATGACTTGTACGCTCCAGCTTGCAGGAGAGTGTTAGAAAAGCTCATTTGACAAAGGCCCATTACGTATTTTTTATTGTTATTTCTCTCCTCTTTAGTCCCACATCATGTATAAGACCTTCTTCTCTCTTTCTCCATCCTATAAATATGTACTCATTCTTTGTATTTGATACAAGTGAACATATATAGAAGGTTCAGTTTTCCTTCTCTACAGAAATAAAAATTTCCAATTATTTCTTACTTCAGAATTTTTTATAACTGTTACATATGAACAATGGCAAGACTCATCATGCAAAATCTGAAAAAAAAAATGATGAAAGAATTTTCCATGGATATTCTACTTAAAGAAAAGTCTATAGATGCTTTAATAATAGAACTTTAAGTATTGAAGAGTCATGTATGTAATTTTTGATAAGACTGACATGTTTAATGAAGGAAGAAGTATCAATGCTAATCCTAGTGTGCAGGTTGAAGAAACTATGAAAAAACTATCAGTTAGTAATTGGTGAAATCTCTAGACAACACCAACATTAGTACTCTACAAAAATCAACAAATATTTGCAAAATCAATGAAGAAGATATTGAAGATGAAGAAGAACCACCAAGAGTTGATATATTACAACACTCTTCAGTTATTGTCCCAATACAAGCTAAAGAATTTAGTCGCATCAATTCATCCTAGCCTCAATCTATTGATCTTTCAGCATCTCCTATTATAGAAGAAAATAATATTGAGGTCATCTGACAAGTGGAAAGGATGGATTTTCCACGAAAATTTACAAATCTCAAGGATTACCCATACCACACAGATGATAGGTAACATATCAGATGGTGATCAAACTAGAAGTAAAATCTCAAATGAAGTAATTTTCTTAAGATTCATATCTCAAATGGGGCTTAAGAGGTTTGAAAATGTCAACAATGATGCTCACTAGATCATGGATATGCTGGAAGAGCTAGTTAAATTTGAAAGAAACAATGTTTGGACTTTTAATGGAGAGACTAACAACAACATCACTCAAGCCTTTATTCCAATATAGTGGGGTCGGCTATATGGATCCTTTGTCTCCATTGTGCCCTATCTTTTATCATAAACTCACTAATGCCTAAGTACATCATGTCTTTCCTTATAGTTTCATTGCAAGTCTTTATTGGTGCACCCCTCCCTCGTTTAGCATGTAACATCTCATTTACTATTAGACCCCTTAACTTAGATTGGGTTAGGACATGTGGTGGGGGCATGCATTTTAGGCTAGGTTTGACCCAGAGAGTTAGGGTGTAGTCACATAGGACCCACTATAGGACCCAAGTTAACTCAAGTCAAACTAGCCCAAATTTGGATCTTAGCTACACATTGGCCCCACCACTATACCCCTAACCCTAATAACAATCTAAGTGGACCATAAGTCATGTCATTGGGTCACCTATTGATCCAAGTTGACCCAAGTCAACCCTAACCTTAATTTCGTCAAACCCACACCTAAAGGCCCAATTAGTCCAAGTGGGGCACCACCATGGCTCAACCCAGGTTGGTTGGTACCATTGGATCCATGACCATCAAGTGTGGCCAGCCCACTCATCATGTTGACCAAGTCAACCTAAAAAGTCCACAAGTTAACTTAGGGCTTAAAGAGATGAAATGATATGAGCCAAGCCCATTCCTAATAGACTAAGCCCATGGCTCAAGGCCCATGACCAGCCCAAGAGGTCAATGACAGCCCCTAACCCCAAAATTAGGAGAGATAATACATGCATGGGGGGTAACTTGGGAATTTTGGAGAAAATGAGGAGAGAGAAGAGATGGAAAGAGGGGATGGAGGCCATGTGGCCCTCCTTCCATTTGCCTAAGCCTTTGGATGAGCTCCCAAGGCTCTTTTCAGCAGGATTGAGGGGCTGATGGACACTTGGCAGCAAGGAGGAGCATCCTATGCTCATGTCCGGCCACCCCCTTAATCAAAACTCCTCACACAACCACTCCCAGTCAAATCTAAGCCCATTATCACTATTAGAGAGCTCAGACGAGTGGAGTTCGATACTTGGAGTAAGGATTTTGCTGGAGAAATGAAGAATTAGGCTAGATCGCTGGAGAGATCGTCGGCCATGGCGCACCACCACCACACATGCCGCCAAGCCCGGCTACAGGTTCGTTTCGCCTCACCTCACCCCGTACTAGCTTTCTAGATCAATTAGGCGAGACATCAGGCTCAATTGAGCCTGATACCATGTGAGCAAGTGCGCCATTTTCTGAGCTTTTCTTCTAGCTCGGGTTTGCCGGAGAAGCCACCTCCGGCGGCCACATCGCCGGGAAACGAAAGCCCCCACCTCAACGGAGGTGGTGGCGATATTAGCCGGCGACGGTGATAGCTAAGATGGCTAGAATAAGCTAAACAGATCGGCCCAGGAAGATTGATTCCTGGCCATTGGCTGATGAGGATGATGAACCGATCCCATCGGTTTTAACCCATTCAAATTAATTAATATGATTATTTATGAATAGTGTATTGTGTCACACTTTTACAGTGATATTGCATGTTAATTTTAGGCCTTTTAGAGGCATATTAAGAGGTAGTTATCAACATGAAAAATGTAAGCATATGCCTTACCTTTAAAATGACACTCTAAAGTCATGATTTGGTTTGGTAGAACGCCCTATAGGACCATTCTACCATGACTGGTCCTAGGCTAGGGCAGACATTAAAATAAATGCCCAAGTGAAACCATAAGTCATCATGACCTAAAAGTTTGGTCATGCTTGTGATTAGATAAACATAGGCTCTGACCAAAAATGAGAATTTTTGGTCAGACTTTTGCTATAGTATTTAACGAAATACTAATATTTAAATTAAGTGTATTTTTGGAGATGAATGACTCCAAATGGCCCCAAATTTTGGTGGCATGTCCATTAGGTCAATATAAAGTCATGGTAGAATTTTCAGGTCATTTTGACCTATGCATGTTTGGGAAATTGCACATGCATGAAATAGGTATGTTCAATTTGGGGTGCCTATAGTAAAAATAGAAAAAAAGGGGAATTTAGCCCATTTGGACCATTGCATGTCCATGAAACTCTGGACAGAGGCTTATAGGGATGAAATATACCTCACATAGGAAGATTGAGTTTTTTTGGATCACAAATCCCATTATTTAGGATTTTTGAAAAATATGCCTAGTTAGGAAATAAATTTGAATCTAGGGAATATGAATTTATTAAATTCTGAAATTTTGTCACAAGCTTTATTATGACATAGCACATCTTTAGAAAAATCTGTGGGACTGTTAGGAAATGTTAACTTAGAGTTTAAGTAGAATTTACCATTTTGCCCATTATGGAAATTAATTAAAAATATGGGAAATTGTTGTTTAAATATTATGGAAAAATTTACAGTAGTTTATTTCTGTGATTAAATCTCTGTTAAAGTATTTGAGAATTTTTGGATGTTTCTATATGCTGAAAACCCTAATAATGGCATTTTATTAATATTGTTCATATGGATATAAATTAGGTCAAATCACTGTTTAGGATTTTGAAATTCTCTACTTAGCTTTATTATATCAACATGGATCCTCAGTAATTTTCCTAGAATTTGTGATCGTATAAATACTGTACTTCATTTGGAAACTAGTAAATTTGTGGTTTATTATTAAATGATATTAAATGGAATTTTACATGGGAAAATTATGAAACTTGGTAGAAAGTCATATTTAACCTCATGGAACATCTGATAAATTCCCTAGGTAGGCTGGACCATTATAGATAGTACATCATGTGCAAGGTGACCCAGGTCACTCAATTAAAAGAATTAGTTTAGGCCCTCAATCCCTTAGAAAAATAATGAAACCTAGGGTGGTAAACATCATATGTCATAGGAAACCATGATAAATAATTAGGGGTAGTTGGCCCAAGAGTTTAGAAGACACGTCATACGGGTTAATATTAGGTCATGAGTGCGCTTAGTAAAAATAACACATAATACTAGGACCCTCAGGGGATAAGGTTGTCAGTTGATATGGAATCTATGTTAGGAAGATAAACCCTGGTTAGTGTCCAATAGGTCACTTCTTGATAACGAGTGGTAGAGTGCAAAATCCCAAGGATAGTGGCTAGAATGGAGATCGGTGGTAGACCGCCGCTCTCCTGATAACATTCTAAACTATTAGGTTTATCCCAGAGTAATAATCAGAGTTGTTATGGATCATGGGTAGACATTAATAAAAGTAAATATCCTTAAGAAAGGGAGCTTTGGGCTTCAGCCCAACGTAGTTCCTAGTGCCTCCGAGAGCCCTTCACCGGGCATGCCCTGGGCATTCCTGGGATTAACCCTAAATTGCTAGGTATAATAAACATTAGACAAGAGTAGTCTAATAGGCTAAGAAAACATGGTAACATTCTCACCCGTGAAGGGTTGGAGGGATTCAGAACTAAGGCACTGATGTGCAATCTCACCCGTGAAGGGTTGGAGGGATTCAGAACTAAGGCATTGATGTGTAATCTTACCCGTGATGGGTTGGAGGGTTTCATGATGGGTTGGTCCTGCGAGCTGGAGGCTCGGCTTGGAATATCTTGCATGTACATAAAAAAAACTTGTGGCGGGTCATGCTGTACTTGGCCAATCGTCACACCGATGGCAGTACGGTGACTCTGGCGAGGTGTGATGGTTTGAGGGGCCAGTGAGTTATTTTACACTGCGGTCTGGAGGACGATCCCCAAAAATGCACATTCGACCAAAAATACTAGTAGGTAGACATCAAATAGTATGCAAAGACTATAGAGTGCACCTAGGACGTGTACAAAGACGTATGGGAGGTCTAGGCCTGGTAGTGTGTATACCCGCCTAGGAGTGGAGACGCCCGCTCCACTGCTGCTGTAGCCACAACGGTGGTACCAGAGAGTGATGCTAGCTCCAAAAAGCAGGAACTAAAGGTCTGTGATCACCGAGTCGTGTGTGTGAGTTGCACTTGCATGGATCATAAAATGCATGCATATCATACATTCATAACTAGGTCATACGCACCATAGATCCTTATCATCTAAATTAGTATGTGCTCTTTTATATGATAAGTTATATTTGGAAACCTTAACTTATAAGTTTGTATGTGCATTCATATAAATTAAGGTACTTCTGTGATGGTAATTTAGTAGTAGCATATTCTACTTACCGTTCTTTACTCTATTTTACTTACAGTACCATGTTTACTTACAACACCTTACTTACTTTCTATACAGTTCATCATACCTTACATGTGCTATATATATAGAACTGTTAGAGTAGAAATATATTGATACTATATATACTTGTTAGTATAGCTCCACTATCACCTGCTTCGTTTTTATACCCCTTGTTGTCCTCCGCTTCGTCCTCCCGCTCGGTGGCTAGGAGTTGTGGGGGCGAGGTGTGGAGGAAATAGCTTAGTCTTTATGATTAACGGTCAGTTGTGACCAAATCATTTTAGGAGCTCGAGGATATTGAGTACTAGCACGACCAGCAGGACGAGGTGGTAGGACGTGAGGAGCTGATATCACCACCACCACCTACTACTACTACTGCAACCCGTCGTCAGGTGGGACGAGTTTTCTGATATAGTTTAGCTTCAGCTTTATTGTCATTTTGAGAGAGAGAGATTTGATATCATGTACAAGACATAAGTACTTTTCTCTTTTGTTGTACTCATTCTGGACTCTATTGTGCTTTCATTTTCATTATAGATGATAGTGTTGTGACTTATGGACTAGCTGTTTTATACACTGCTTTTATACTTCTATTTATCAATTGGCCGAATAGGTTATATGATCGTACTAGCCTGCAGGATCAGTGTCTTGCGGTGTCGACTAACCCGTGAGTTAGTGTCACCATAACGCGGCAGTTCTGGGCATAAGACCGGGAGCCTCCTTGGTAAGGGGGAGGGGTCTTACAAACTGGTATCACTTGTACGAACGAACATAAGAGAAGAAGTCCACAACACTGGGTCACCCCGCTCGAGCATTAGTTTGTAGACAAACTATGCAGCGGAAGCAGTGGTGTGCCCATGTATAAAAAAGTCACATAAAACAGTCCACCTAAGCAATGAGTTAGGTCAATTCTAATATAAACCTTACCGTTATGCAGCCTCCACAGGTCGCCGTACCGCAGAATGTGGTTCCTCCCCCTCCGACTGCCATTCCTTTTTAGCAGAAGGAGATGGGGCAGGCCATGACGACCATTCTTGAGGCCTTCAGAGCCCAGCAGGTCCCGACATAACTGCCAAATCCGCGATCGAACTGGTTGAGTGCATTTAATAGCTTGTCCCCGCCTATGTACCATGAGACGGAGTATGCGGTAAAGACCGAGGAATGGCTCGAGGCCATATAGGAGATACTGACAGTCATCAGCTACCCTGTCAGCCAGGCAGTCCCATTGGCACCTTCTACAGTGGATGTCCACGCAAAGAGGTGGTGGAAGTCCATGCTGGACTCCACCTATGAAGATAGGGCACTGTCAGATATTTCTTGGGAGGAGTTCAGCGAGGCATTCTTGGAGCATTTTGCGTCCACCAGGGACCGGGACGAGCTAGAAGAGAGGTTTTTGAAACTCAAACAGGAGACCGGGTCAGTGATCGAGTACCAGAAGGAGTTTTCCCATCTGGCCAGGTTTGCGGGGATACATGATTTGAACGACAGGAGGTACTCAAAGAGATTCTACAGGGTCCTTAGAGACGATTTGAGACATGCCCTACTATTCATCTCTCATGGCACTTCGGCTCAGATCATAGAGATGGCGAAGAAGCTGGAGGCAGACCAGCCGATGGTGCAGAGCAGGGGAAAGAGAGCGCTGGATGGGTCATCCTTCGGGGAGAGTAGTCGGGGCTCATAGAGAGGAAAATTTATGAGGCACAAGAGGGGTGGGAGACGCTATCGTCCCAACTTCAGGCAGGAGCAGAGGCCTCCCGCAGAACTAGCTCCTCCACCACTACAGAAACATGGCAAGATGACGCAGGATGATCGTGGCCATCGACCGGTAGTTTGTTTTAGGTGCCACCAGTAGGGCCACATTAGATTTGAGTTCCCTCATCAGTTTCGTCCATTTCCTCCTCCACCTCCTCCACCTCCTCCACCTCCAGTGGCCCCTCCAGTACAGCAGGGCCAAGGCCAAGGATGAGGTCGAGGTCGAGTCCGAGGCCGAGGACCGTTTGGCCGAGGCAGAGGACAAGAGCAGATATACGCATTAGACCTCGCCGAGCCAAGGAATCCTGAGGACGTCATCACAGGTACTTAAATTATATTATGAATTTAAGATTTTTCAATATATAGTACTTGACCTTATAGAATAACAACCAATTTAAAATTCAAATCAACCTCAGGCATAGTCTTTATCAGCGGCAAGCCCGCACATACACTATTCGATACAGGTGCTTCGCACTCGTTCGTATCAGAAGCCTTTGTGGAAGGACTGGATGACGTGGAATGATTCACGGGCTCGGCGATGAGGGTACGGCTACCTGATGGATCAGAGCTATTATCCTCTACCAAGTGGAACATGGAGGCAGAAATTGGCGGAAAGACATTAGAAGCACCATGCAATGATCCTAAGGATACCAGATTTCGACCTGATCCTGGGCATGATATGGTTGCATTGGAACCATGCCCAGATCGATTGCCCGTCGAAGAGGATCACATTGAGGCACGGGGACTCCTACGTCATCGTCATAGGTATTAGACTTGTTTCCCACCTTTTATTATTATCTGTACATGCTGTCAAAGCCCACAAGCAGGGAGGGGAAGTATACATTATCTACTTCGAGATGGCGGGAGCAGAAGCTTTTATTGTTGACATCCCGGTGGTTCAGGATTTCTCCGACGTATTCCCGGAGAAATTGCCCGGATTGCCACCGGCCAGAGACATGGACTTCCAGATTCAGTTGGTGCTGGGAGCAAGGCCCATATCTCGGGCACCGTACAGGATGGCCCCAAAGGAGCTAGCAAAGTTCAGGACGTAGCTACATGAGCTGGTGGAGTCAGGATTTGTCCGACCGAGCTCATCACCGTGGGGAGCACCAGTTTTATTCGTCAAGAAGAAGGATGGGTCACTGCGTCTCTGCATCGACTAACGGGAGTTGAACCGGTTGACGGTCCGGAACACATATCTGCGGCCCTGGATCGATGAGCTTTTTGATCAACTTCAGCGAGCCTTCTGGTTTCCTAAGCTGGATTTGAGATCCGGATACTATCAACTGCTGATCCAGGAGGAGGATATTCCAAAGACGGCTTTTAGTTCCCGCTATGGATTGTATGAGTTGATGGTGATGCCCTTCGGGCTCACGAATGCGCCTTCTGCATTCATGAGTTTGATGAACCGTGTCTTCGAGCCCTACATGGACATATTTGTCATAGTCTTCATCGATGATATTCTGATCTACTCCCGGACACAGGAGGACCACACTCAACATTTGGTATTGGTTTTGGGGAAGTTGAGAGAGCACCAGATGTATTTCAAGTTCTCTAAGTGCTAGTTCTGGCTGTAAGAGGTGGCATTCTTGGGTCATACTATCAGTGGGGTCGGGTTGGCCGTGGACCCGACTAAGGTGCATGCAGTTAGAGATTGGCCGTGACCAGAGTCAGCTTCGGACATACGCAGTTTTCTGGGACTCGCGGGATATTATCACAAGTTCGTGGAGGGGTTCTCGAGGATAACACTCCCCCTCACGTCCTTGACGAAGAAGGAGGAAACTTTTACTTGGATGGAGAAGTGCGAGGCAGCATTTCAGGATCTAAATAATAGGCTCACCTCTTCCCCCATCCTTGCACTTCCATCTGGGAAGTAAGGATTTCACATTTATACTGATGCCTCATATCAGGGGATGGGTTCGGTCCTAATGCAGCACAGACATGTCATTGCTTATACTTCGAGATAGTTGAAGAAGCACGAAGAGAACTACCACATACATGATTTAGAGCTCGGTGCGGTGGTATTTGCATTGAATATTTAGAGGCAATACCTATATGGGGTTCATTGTGACATCTTCTCGGATCACAAGAACCTCAAGTATGTTGACACGCAGAAGGACCTGAACCTGCGCCAGAGAAGATGGCTTGAATTTTTGTGCAACTATGATTACACCATGCATTATCACCCGGGGAAGGCGAACATCATGGCAGATGCCTTGAGCAGGAGAGCCAGCACCACAGGACCAGTGCATCGGGTGATGTCTATGGAGCTCCTGCAGATGCTAGAGGATATGCACATTTCTGTCATTTTCGAGTCCGAGCCGGAGATTTATCGGGAGTTCTTGAACTCCCTTATCCTTGAGTGTGATATACGAGAGCGCATCAGGACACATCAGAGGCTAGATGCAGCTTTGGAGCTGATATTCAGGGCCCTAAAAGGGGGCAAGACAGAGGATTATTCATTGCGTGATGACCTCATTCATTTCCGTGGTCGTGTTTATATACCTGCAAGAGGTGGTATCCGGGAGGATATACTCAGGGAGGCACACTGTTCTCAGTACTTAGTGCACCCCGGTATCACCAAGATGACAACGAATGTATGAAGGAGCATGTATTGGCCGGGAATGAAGAGGTAGATCATCTACTATATGACACACTGCGATACATGCCAGCGAGTAAAGACAGAGTGCAAGTGCCCAGGAGGGTTACTACAGTCACTGCTGATGCCTGAGTGGAAGTTTGAAGATATCGATATGGACTTCATACATGGATTGCCTCGCTCCCACTCAGGGCACGATTCTATTTGGGTCATTGTCGATAGACTGACCAAGGTGGCCCAGTTTATACCAATCAGGAAGGATAGCTCAGTTGCTGCTTTGGTGAGGTTATTTGTGGAGCAGTTCGTCAGGTACCACGGGGTCCCCAGGATGATTTTCTTGGATAGTGACGGCCGGTTCACTTCTAGGGAGTGGAGAGCGGTGCAGGCGTACTTGGGTTCTCATCTTGCTTTTAGCACCGTTTTCCATCCACAGACCGACGACCAGACAGAGCGGACCATCAGGACTATGGAGGATCTGCTACGTTTATGTATACTGGATATGGGGAGGCCCTGGGAGAGACTGTTGCCATTAATTGCATTCTCCTACAACAACAGTCACCAGGCGAGCATTGGAATGACGCATTATGAGGCTCTATATGGGAGGAAGTGCCGGACACCACTATCTTGGGTTCAGGAAGAGGACCCCGGGGCACTTGGATTAGAATACATAGACGATACAGATGCTCAGATACTACTGATCAGGGATTGAATGCTCGAGGCTTAGAGTAGGCATGCCAAATACTACGATGCGCGACATCGAAAGGTGGAATTCCAGGTGGGGGACAGAGTGTTCTTGAAGATACGTCTGGTGCATGGTGTTTCTTGGGTGTGGAGGCACAAGAAGCTCAACCCTCGATATATGGGGCCATATTTAATTCTGGAGCGGATTGGCCCCTTGGCTTACAGGCTGGAGCTGCCGCCAGAGTTAGGGACCTTGCACGATGTCTTCCATGTCTCTTCGCTACGGAGAGCTCTCCTTCGGTCTGAGCAGCATATTACCGCTATAGCAGGCCTGATAGCACCTGATAGATTAGTTCATTTAGAGTCGGCCCAGATCGATGATACCGCGGTCTGAGTGCTGCAGAAGAAGAAAGTTCCCCTAGTGAAGATGTTGTGGTCCAACCATGGATGGGAGGAGCACACCTGGGAGCCGAGGGATCTGATGCTAGAGTGGCACCTGGAGCTTTTTACCTCAGGTAATACTTTAATTCTGTTTAGAGTTCTTAAATTCTTATATTCAGAAACCCCGTAGACCCAAACTTAAATTTCGGGGATGAAATTATTTTTTTATTTATTGGGAATTGTAACATCTCATTTCCTATTAGACCCCTTAACTTAGATTGGGTTAGGACATGTGGTGGGGGCATGAGTTTTAGGCTAGGTTTGACCCAGGGAGTTAGGGTGTAGTCACATAGGACCCACTATAGGACCCAAGTTAACTCAAGTCAAACTAGCTCAAATTTGGATCTTAGCTACACATTGGCCACACCACTATACCCCTAACCCTAATAACAATCTAAGTGAACCATAAGCCATGTCATTGGGTCACCTATTGACCTAAGTTGACCCAAGTCAACTCTAACCTTAATTTGGTCAAACCAACACCTAAAGGCCCAATTGGTCCAATTGGGGCACCACCATGGCCCAACCCAAGTTGGGTGGTACCATTGGGTCCATGACCATCAAGTGGGGTCATCCCACTTATGATACTGACCAAGTCAACCTAAAATATCAACAAGTCAACTTAGGGCTTAAAGAGAGGAAATGATATGAGCCAAGCCCATTCCTAATGGACTAAGCTCATGGCTCAAGGCCCATGACTAGCCCAAGAGGTCAATGACAGCCCCTAACCCCAAAATTAGGAGAGAGAATACATGCATGGGGGGTAACTTGGGAATTTTGGAGAAAATAAGGAGAGAGAAGAGAGGGAAAGAGGGGATGGAGGCCATGTGGCCCTCCTTCCCTCTGCCCAAGCCTTTGGCTGAGCTCCTAAGGCTCTTTTCAGCAGGATTGAGGGGCTGGTGGACATTGTCAGCAAGGAGGAGCATCCTATGCTCATGGCCGGTCGGCCACCCCCTTAATCAAAACTCACCACACAGCCACTCCCAGTCAAATCTAAGCCCACCATCACTCTCAGAGAGCTCATACGAGTGGGGTTTGATACCTGGAGCAAGGATTTTGCTGGAGAAATGAAGAATCTGGCTAGATCGCCGGAGAGATCGTCGGCCATGGCGCACCACCACCACACATGCTGTGAAGCCCGGCTACAGGTTCGTTTCTCCTCACCTCACCTCGTACTAGCTTTCTAGATCAATTAGGCGAGACATCAGGCTCAATTGAGCCCGATACCATGTGAGCAAGTGCGCCATTTTCTGAGCTTTTCTTCTAGCTCGGGTTCACCGGAGAAGCCACCTCTGGCGGCGGCGACGGCTAAGATAGATGGAATAAGCTAAACAGGTCGGCCCAGGAAGATTGAGTCCTGGCCATTGGATGATGAGGATGATGAACCGATCCCATCGGTTTTAACCCATTCAAATTAATTAATATGATTATTTATGAATAGTGTATTGTGTCACACTCTTACAGTGATATTGCATGTTAATTTTAGGCCTTTTAGAGGCATATTAAGAGGTAGCTATCAACATGAAAAATGTAGGCATATGCCTTACCTTTAAAATGACACTCTAAAGTCATGATTTGGTATAGTAGAATGCCCTGTAGGACCATTCTACCATGACTGGTCCTAGGCTAGGGCAGACCTTAAAATAAATGCTCAAAACAAACCATAAGTCATCATGACCTAAAATTTTGGTCATGCTTGTGATTAGGTTAAACCTAGGATCTGACCAAAAATGAGAATTTTTGGTCAGACTTTTGCTATAGTATTTGGCGAAATACTAATATTTAAATTAAGTGTATTTTTGGAGATGTATGACTCCAAATGGCCCCAAATTTTGGTGGCATGTCCATTAGGTCAATATAAAGTCATGGCTAGAATAAGCTAAACAGATCGGCCTAGGAGTGGAGACGCCCGCTCCACTACTGTCGTAGCCACAACAGTGGTACCAGAGAGTGATGCTAGCTCCAAAAAGCGGGAACTAAAGGTATGTGATCACAGAGTCGTGTGTGTGAGTTGCACTTGCATGGATCATAAAATGCATGCATATCATACATTCATAAATAGGTCATACGTACCATAGATCCTTATCATATAAATTAGTATGTGCTCTTTTATATGATAAGTTATATTTGGAAACCTTAACTTATAAGTTTGTATGGGCATTCATATAAGTTAAGGTACTTATGTGATGATAATTTCGTAGTAGCATATTCTACTTGCCGTTCTTTACTCTGTTTTACTTATAGTACCTTGTTTACTTACAGCACCTTACTTACTTTCTGTACAGTTCATCATACCTTACATGTGATATATATATATATATATAGAACTTCTAGAGTAGAAATAGATTGATACTATATATACTAGTTAGTATAGCTCCACTGTCACCTGCTTCTTTTTTATACCCCTTATTGTCCTACGCTTCGTCCTCCCGCTCGGTGCCTAGGAGTTGCGGGGGCAAGGTGTGGTGGAAACAGCTAAGTTTTTATGACTAACGGTCGGTTGTGACGAAATCATTTTAGGAGCTCGAGAAGATGGAGTACCAGCAGACTAGCAGGATGAGGTCGCAGGACGTGAGGAGCTGATACCACCACCACCTACTACTGCTACTGCAGCCCGTCGTCAGGTGGGACGAGTTTTCTGATGATAGTTTAGCTTCCGCTTTGTTGTTGTTTTGAGAGAGAGAGAGATTTGATATCATGTACAAGGCATAAGTCCTTTTTCTTTTGTTGTTCTCATTATGGACTCTATTGTGCTTTCATTTTCATTATAGATGATAGTGCTGTGACTTGTGGACTAGCTATTTTATACACTGCTTTTATACTTCTATTTCTCAATTGGCCGAACAGGTTATCTGATCGTACTAGCCGGCAGGATCGGCGTCTTGCGGTGTCGACTAACCTGTGAGTTAGTGTCACCGTAATGCGGCGATTCTGGGCATAAGACTGGGAGCCTCCTTGGTAAGGGGGAGGGGTCTTATATAGCATGCTTAGTGACTAGACTGTCACAATGCCTAACATGTGTGATGCAGAGCAGAGACGAGCACGAGATTTGGACGCGTTCGGGCTGATTTATGGACTTACCATATATGGCGTGCTCGGATCGACGATCGGACTACGCAGATGTGTTCGGATCCGGGTCGCAACTCGAGATCATATATTAGTTTATTTTTATTGTTTTATTTTCATGTATTTTAGTAGCCTCTCCCACCGGCCAATCATTGTCATTGATAGGGATGTGCTAGTACCATGTTTTATTATAAATAATGGTCTAAGAGGACGAGCAAAGGCATTGCAGAATTTGGATACTTCTATTCTCGGATTCCAGTGATCACTCCCCGGTGCCGACATCATGGAACCCTGGGTGATGACTCCTAGGTGCTCAAACTCCTCCCTAAGGTACTACCCATCCTTAGCCACCTCTGCCCCCCCTAAAACCTCCAGCCGCAACCCCGACCCTCCCAAACAGCCGCCGATCTCATGTGCAAGCCGGTTTCCTGCAGCAGGGCACCTCACTGTTTTCCACCACCCGGCCACTCGCCGGCCCTCCTCTTTCACCCGGCCGCCGGCCCTCCCCTTTCACCAGCTTCCACAGCCGCCTCTTTCCCCTCCACCCTAGCCACCGTCGACCACCCTGTTTTCCCCTACAGCCAGCCCTCATCCCAAGCTGCAGGTTTGGCCTACCTCCTCCTTCCTCCACGTCGATCCACTCTCTTTTACCTCTAATTCCTTAGATCAATTCAGATCTTGGAATCTCCACCATGATCCGTTATTTCCACCTTCCATTCATCACCCCTCTACCGAATCTGATCCCTAAATATCAGATCTCGTCTATCCGGATCTCCCTCCTAGTGGCAGGATCTTTCCATTTCCGGCTCAATCTCTCCACTCACCGCCGAGGACAGCCATCGCCACCATTTCCACGCCGCCGGATCCACCTCCGATCATTGATCTTCACATCCGGGCCCAAATTCTTCAGTGTCTCGGTTCAGCACTCTACTTTGTGAGTTTCTTGTGGTATTGGCTTATTTGATTCGACATTTTCATTGGTGAATTAATATATGTGCTGTTATTCTTGCTAGTAGAAAATTAATTTTGATACGCTATTAATTTGCAGGAGGAGTTATTCGCCGCGCGATTTGCTTTGGCCCTTCGAGCGGAGGAACTCCGTTATTAATTGTCGAATTAAATAATTGTTTTCAATTTTAAATATTTGCGTGGTGTTAGAAAATTTCATTGATCAAATCTAATTGTCGTCGTAACTGACGGTCGCATTGCACTTAGGGTCATACTAGAGAGTCACCTTTGCATTTACACCTAGAGTCCTAGGTTTTGTACATCCCTTAGCCAACCCTACATCATTTTGGTATCAGAGCCAAGTTAGGTCATTTGAATGCTTCATAGTGGTAGGTTTTAAATAGTCTTTGGATTCATTTATGTCTAGCTTTTACCGACGGCAGTCTCCTCTATCTAGGTATTCTGAGTCTACATATATTTGACCTCATAGAGCCACTTTAGAGAAACCTTCATGTTATCATTATGATTATCATCGTTCCCCGCACACCACTCCTAGAGATAGTGTAGACCCCTCGACACAATCCCATTATGCTAGAGGCGATCACCATGACGAGAGGTCCTCATGTCTTCATCATTACACCTCTCTGCGACTTCATGATGATAGAATTGAATATCGTTCAGGTCATCGACGCTACACATCTCCTCTGAAATAGTAACCTGAGTTTGGATATATATGACCTTCACTGCACATTCACAGGGCCCATACACACCCATGAGCACAATCTGATTATGTTAGGAACTACCATCTAGACGACCCTAAGAAACCCTATAGAGGTCACCATCCGCAGGATCACAATACAAGTCAAGACCCTCCCAGTGTTCCACCAATAGAGTTACTTGAGGCTAAATTTTTGCGATTAGTTATTGACCGCTTTGATCTCTGAGAAGCTTAATTTGATCACCTAAGATCTACATTACGAAGACAGCCTATGGATTTGGGTCAAGCCACCGATGCGGAGAGTAGTGCTCCCACCGAGATAAGAGGCTCGACACTTGGTTTTGATCCTTCTAAATTTGATGAGATTCAGTGCTCATATGATATTGATGTTAAATTTGATCATGACCTTTTGATACAGGAGGAGAGTGATACTAGCATGACTAGTGAGCATGGTCACATGGGTGAGGATGAGCGACTTAGTGACGCTGTGATGGTATACCCATCCTTTTCACCTCAACTAGACCTACATCCAGACCTAGTGTTCCCTTTGAACAGAGATACAGTTCTCAACGCTATATCGATTGACCCACACTTGAGTCTGGTCACCCCCTGGTCTTCCCTTAGGACTATCTCGAGTCACTTCACTACTGAGAGTTGAGAGTATGGTGTTGACTTCATAGTGGCTACCTCACCCACTTACGAGGACACTACCTCTATCAGCGATACTCATCTAAGGGATCTTCCGATTATTAATGACCTCATTGTTGAACCTCTAGATAAGTCTGCTGATGAGCCACTACTCCCTTGGGAGGTTCATGAGGCTAGCGTTGACTTTTTATGGGTGTCATACTTGCTCCCACAGACACTACTGTTATTGGTGCCCTCCTCGTAGTGGACTATCCTATAATTATCGACCTCATCGGGATCAAGTCCCTGAGAGGCTCAATTGACAAGCCTTCCCTCCTACACTTTATTGATGGATCGTCTATCCGTACTAGTGATCATCTCACACGTGATGACTTTTAGTATACACCCCCTGGTAAGCCACCTGATGGGCTATATCATTTGAGAGGTACCCTCACATCAGAGCTCCGCACTATTTTATCACCATCTACATCATCCCCACGGGCGATGACGTCGGTAACCCCAGATTTTTTTATCGACCACCCGGTAAGCCTCCTGATAGGCCACCCCATGTTAGTAATATCCAAGTCATTGTAAGGCTTTCCCTTAAGAAGTGTGTCGAGTATGTTGTGCTATATCTGCATCATTCGCTTCATTTGCATGAGTCAGTTGGGTTACTTCTTCATCATTTGCATGCATTACATGAGTCGGTTTGCTGACGAATAATAACAAGCAATGAAAACTATAAAACCCATGTGGATAAGCGAAGGCAAGAACAAGTATTTAATGAAGGCGAGAAAGTAATGGTGCGAGTCCACCCAGAGAGGCTCCCCTCGGGACCTGCCAAAAAGTTAAGCATCAGGTGAATGAGTTTGTACTTTATTATTAGTCGTATTGGGACAAATGCCTATCGGCTCGATATCCCGGCTAGTATGGGCATTCATCTGGTGTTTAATGTTGAGGATCTGACATCGTACTATGAGCCTCACGAGTATGTGGACCCGAACAGTGGAGATGCCCAGCCACCCCCACCCCCACATTTGTTGCCCTACCACTTTCATACTGCCACTACATCTGATAGCCACTACAGCCCATTCACTGCTGACACCCTTCCACTTGAGAATTTGCCTTCTTTGGTTTCACCACCGGCACTGCCGATCGCACCAGGATCCACCACTAAAGAGATGAGCGATGAGAGCAACACAGAGTTCAGATTCCACCAGCTTGTTCCTACTTCAGATGGGTAGCATTGTCACTACTTGGTACATTGACGGGGCCACCCCGGCGCAGTTGACGCTAGGATATTTGCAACAGAGCTTGTTCGATTCGCCCCTGGACTTCGACTTCAACACGGTCGTCTGCATTCACCGAAGATGACAGCTTTTCAGTCAGGGGGAGTTGATTGGTGAAGACACTTCCACCGACGACACTTTGACGGCTTCCGGTGGACCTCTTCGAACATTACCTGACATTCATCGAGAGAATTCCGATCTTAATTTATCGGCAGATGAATTCTTTCAAGCCGGGGAAATTGATGCGAAGCAGAGACGAGCACGAGCTTTGGGCTTGTTCGGGGCTGATTTGGTGGCTTGCCATATATGGCGTGCCCGGATCAACAATCAGACTCTGCGGATGTGTCCGGATCCGCGTCGCGAGTTGAGATCATACATTAGTTTATTTTTATTGGTTTATTTTCATGTATTTTAGCAGCCTCTCCCATCGGCCAATCATAGTCGTTGATAGGGATGCCCTAGTATCTTATTTTATTATAAATAATGGTGTAAGAGGTTGAACCAAGGCATTGCAGAATTTGGAGACTTCTATTCCGGGATTCCAACGATCACTCCCCGGTGCCGACACTGTGGAACCCTAGATGATGACTCCCACGTGCTCAAACTTCTCCCCAAGATACTACCCATCCTTAGCCGCCTCTTCCCCTCCCCCCTAAAACCTCCAACTGCAACTGTTGGGTATTGCATACACAATAACACTGATTTGAAGAAGGGTCCAGTTAAGCTTAAGATGAATTGGGTCTGTATTTGATGTTTTGTTTTTGGTATGTATTTGCAGGTCTACATTGCTAAGTACACACCAATGTCATGTTACAGTGGGTCAGTAAACACATGACTATATAATGTAATCCTTCATTGTGTAGGTCAATGTATTGACTCACGTGTAATCTCTCTATTGGGGTTTACTTCTATCTCAAGTGCATGAGATGGATCAAGAGAGGAGAAGGATTCAGTTCAAAAGAACAAAATTTTACCCAAGTAAAATTCGTCAAGTATGGTAAGGGATACTCGTCGAATTCGTCGAGTACACTCGTTGATACTCGTCGAATTCGTCGTATATCCTTACTAACACCCGTCGAATTCATCATAGGTACTTGTGGTAGAATTTATGAGAGTGGAAAGAGTTAAGTAAAATTCGTTGGGTATCATCAAGTATACTCGTCGAATTTGTCGAATGTATCTAATGATACTCGCTGAATTCGTTGAATATACTTATTGATACACGCCGAATTCGTCGAATCATCTTGACGCTACATCTCCGATTTTTTCCAAGGCATTTTCGTCGAGTGCATCGATTTCGTCGAGTGCACAGATGGCGTCGAGTGCGTCGACAACGTTGAGTGCGTGGAGTCAGCCAGCCGATACTCGTCGAATTCGTCGAGCATACAGCTGATACTCGGCGAATTCGTCGAGTATGACTTCAGCATAGGCGTTGATTGGCTAGCTGGTTTGAGCTGAGTTTCTCTAAGTCAATTTCGTCGTATATCACTACTAGTTTGGCGAGTATACTAAGTTATACTCGACGATACTCGACGAAAAAGACTTGGGTTATTTTTCAAACTGATTTTCAGTTGCGGCTCGGGTTGACGACGGGCATGTACAGTAAATTTTCCAGGTCTGTTTTGGAAATTCTTTTATGACTGTTGCTATCAAGGTTGCCTATAAATACTTATGGTGGATTTTTCATCAACCCTAATCGTACTAATTGTCAAAAGATTCAAAATCGTAAAAGATTCCAAAAAGAGAAACTGTCGGCTCCTGTACGTACGCGACTTCCGTTCGGCCGACGCAAGCTATGCATCATTCGATCTCCCTCTTCCGATTGGAATGGATCTTTGTATTCTGAAGATCTCTAATCCTTTAGATCTAGTCTATTCAAGATTCAAAGTCTTCAAATTTTTTGATTCCGTGTTCTCCAAGAGATTCAAGTTTGACCTAAATGAAGAACAGCAGATAGAAGACTTCGTATCTTGACAAAGTTTATTTGTATATCTTTTGTGTAATTTTCTTTTACATTTGGCGGATATTTATCTTCGAGTTGTAGATCCGTTTGTGGATCGAGTTGTAGATCCGTTTGTGGATCGAGTTGTAGATCCCGTTGTGGATTGAGTGGTGGGAGAGGTTGTTCTCCGAGTTGTAGAAGTTGCGGCTCCGAGGTGTAAGATTTGTTGAAATCTGAGAAAGCTGAAGTAGCTGAGTCTAGCCATTCGTGGTAGATAGGCGAGGCGGGACAATGGATGTACCCAATATGGGGAACCACTATAAATCTGTATTCTATGTGCTCTCAGTTTTTAAAGTATTTTTATTCCGTGAAAAGACACAAACATCGTATATTCACCCCCTCTAAGTGATTTAGGTACACTCTAGATACTTTCAATTGGTATCAGAGGAAGTTGTTCGGTATAAGGTTAACAGCTTGAACAAGATCTCATATCTAGCGTCAAGAGATTCCGCTCAGTAGCCATGGACAGAAGCAGGGACATGTCTTCTATGAAGTTACCGGTGTGTACCAAAGAAAACTTTCTCATGTGGAAAGAACGTGTCTGATTCTTCATGGAAGCAGCAAATTCGAGAATTTTTCAGATTGTAGAAGGACCTCATATTCCGACTCAAGCCTCTGCCATGAATCCAACAATCATGATCTCTAAGAAGATGATGGATTTAACCAAGGATGAAATTGACTTGGTCTCCCTGGATAAGAAGGCAAAGAACATTATCGCAAGTGCAGTGGATGATTTTATGCTTCAAAATTTATTTCACTACAAATCTGTCAAGGAGATGTGGGACTGTCTGATTGTTCTCATGGAAGGAACCGAAGAAGTCAAAGACAATCGCAGATCATTGTTGAATCAAGAGTACGAAGCGTTCAAGCAAGGATCAAGTGATACTATTGCAGACAGCATCGAGAAATTCTTCAAGATTGTCAACGGTCTAAGAAACTACGGCCGCAACTTCATTAATGGTGAATTAAACGACAAATTCCTCAGATCCTTAACAAAGGATTGGGATACTAAAGTTGTAGCCATTAGGGAGTTTGGGAAGCTGTCGGAGATCGACCACCAGAACCTCTTCGGAAAGCTACTCTCCTACGAGCTTCAAATGAATACTAGAAAAAAGGCGGAGCAAAGCAGTGAGACCTCAAGTAGAGAGAAGTCTGTTGCTCTGAAGGCTGAAGGTTTGAGAAAATCCAAAGCCGTGTCAGCAGTAAGGACACAAGCTCCAAACACTCCTGAAGACTCTGAGCCAAACTGATGCAACCCATGTTTGCATCTTTATTTAAGTATTTTTGTAGCGCACTATTTTGGGCATTTTATGTTTTATTTCACACATGTTGTATCACGCTTGTCATTCGCGCACTGTGATTGGACTTATTGGAGTGACCGACCAATAAGATCGTGAATGGATAGGGTCGTCAAATTAGGAGTAGCATTAAATTAAGCAAGAAAATAAAACGAATAGTTAAATATTATCTGAAATTAATATCATGGTTTAGGCATTTATAACACCACCTCATTAATGCTTTACAGCTGGCCCACTTATTTGTAACCCCCTCCTCATTAATAGTCGGCTAACTCATTTGTAACTCCATCCCTCATTTATGATTTCAGTTAATAAGAGAATTAAAAAACACTCCATTATAGCCTGCCCATCCCCCTATTCTCGGCAGCCAGACAAAAAGGAGAAAACGACGAGACTTTTCTGTCCTCGTCGTCTTCTTCTTCCAGGCAACCGACCACCCATTTTCTTCCCAAATCCAGCGTAACCCCGACCCGATTAACCGTTCCCTGGCCAGCCGCTGCCCCCACAGCGCTAGCGATCTCCACCGACCCGGACCCAGTCCTCCACCGGCGGAATCGAGAGGACCCTGCTCGATTTGGCGATGACATCCTGCTCCGGCCCGCCTTTCCTCCCTGCCTCCCCTCCAATGGCAGCAAAGAACCTAACTGCGGGCTGACTTATTCCCGGAAACCCTTGCAGTGGGCAACCCAGCCACGCGTGACGACTATGGAACCCTCCCGGGCGTATTCCTCCACTGAGCCAGCCTCCTCTGTTTTCCTCTCCAGATATTCAATCGATCCTCTGACTGGCATATGGATTTGGTATACCGCTTCCCAAACTCATCTCTCCTTCACTATTAGAATAATTTTTATGCCTCATTCATATTTGACCAGTTTAAAAACAGAAATTGATTGCTTAAATTAACTTTACTATTGTTTGTCGTCAATTCAAAAATTGAGCTTATTTTCCCTTCTTACTAACGCAAGTGGAAAAATTAGTCAATCAACGAATGCGAGCGAGCGTTGGACAATTTCTGTGCATTTGAGAAAGCTTGGACGGTTATCGATTGCAACTTCATTAATGGTGAATTAAACAACAAATTCCTCAGATCCTTAACAAAGGATTGGGATACTAAAGTTGTAGCCATTAGGGAGTTTGGGAAGCTGTCGGAGATCGACCACCAGAACCTCTTCGGAAAGCTACTCTCCTACGAGCTTCAAATGAATACTAGAAAAAAGGCGGAGCAAAGCAGTGAGACCTCAAGTAGAGAGAAGTCTGTTGCTCTGAAAGCTGAAGGTTTGAGAAAATCCAAAGCCGTGTCAGCAGTAAGGACACAAGCTCCAAACACTCCTGAAGACTCTGAGCCAAACTGATGCAACCCATGTTTGCATCTTTATTTAAGTATTTTTGTAGCGCACTATTTTGGGCATTTTATGTTTTATTTCACACATGTTGTATCACGCTTGTCATTCGCGCACTGTGATTGGACTTATTGGAGTGACCGACCAATAAGATCGTGAATGGATAGGGTCGTCAAATTAGGAGTAGCATTAAATTAAGCAAGAAAATAAAACGAATAGTTAAATATTATCTGAAATTAATATCATGGTTTAGGCATTTATAACACCACCTCATTAATGCTTTACAGCTGACCCACTTATTTGTAACCCCCTCCTCATTAATAGTCGGCTAACTCATTTGTAACTCCATCCCTCATTTATGATTTCAGTTAATAAGAGAATTAAAAAACACTCCATTATAGCCTGCCCATCCCCCTATTCTCGGCAGCCAGACAAAAAGGAGAAAACGACGAGACTTTTCTGTCCTCGTCGTCTTCTTCTTCCAGGCAACCGACCACCCATTTTCTTCCCAAATCCAGCGTAACCCCGACCCGATTCACCGTTCCCTGGCCAGCCGCTGCCCCCACAGCGCTAGCGATCTCCACCGACCCGGACCCAGTCCTCCACCGGCGGAATCGAGAGGACCCTGCTCGATTTGGCGATGACATCCTGCTCCGGCCCGCCTTTCCTCCCTGCCTCCCCTCCAATGGCAGCAAAGAACCTAACTGCGGGCTGACTTATTCCCGGAAACCCTTGCAGTGGGCAACCCAGCCACGCGTGACGACTATGGAACCCTCCCGGGCGTATTCCTCCACTGAGCCAGCCTCCTCTGTTTTCCTCTCCAGATATTCAATCGATCCTCTGACTGGCATATGGATTTGGTATACCGCTTCCCAAACTCATCTCTCCTTCACTATTAGAATAATTTTTATGCCTCATTCATATTTGACCAGTTTAAAAACAGAAATTGATTGCTTAAATTAACTTTACTATTGTTTGTCGTCAATTCAAAAATTGAGCTTATTTTCCCTTCTTACTAACGCAAGTGGAAAAATTAGTCAATCAACGAATGCGAGCGAGCGTTGGACAATTTCTGTGCATTTGAGAAAGCTTGGACGGTTATCGATTGCAACTTCATTAATGGTGAATTAAACAACAAATTCCTCAGATCCTTAACAAAGGATTGGGATACTAAAGTTGTAGCCATTAGGGAGTTTGGGAAGCTGTCGGAGATCGACCACCAGAACCTCTTCGGAAAGCTACTCTCCTACGAGCTTCAAATGAATACTAGAAAAAAGGCGGAGCAAAGCAGTGAGACCTCAAGTAGAGAGAAGTCTGTTGCTCTGAAAGCTGAAGGTTTGAGAAAATCCAAAGCCGTGTCAGCAGTAAGGACACAAGCTCCAAACACTCCTGAAGACTCTGAGCCAAACTGATGCAACCCATGTTTGCATCTTTATTTAAGTATTTTTGTAGCGCACTATTTTGGGCATTTTATGTTTTATTTCACACATGTTGTATCACGCTTGTCATTCGCGCACTGTGATTGGACTTATTGGAGTGACCGACCAATAAGATCGTGAATGGATAGGGTCGTCAAATTAGGAGTAGCATTAAATTAAGCAAGAAAATAAAACGAATAGTTAAATATTATCTGAAATTAATATCATGGTTTAGGCATTTATAACACCACCTCATTAATGCTTTACAGCTGACCCACTTATTTGTAACCCCCTCCTCATTAATAGTCGGCTAACTCATTTGTAACTCCATCCCTCATTTATGATTTCAGTTAATAAGAGAATTAAAAAACACTCCATTATAGCCTGCCCATCCCCCTATTCTCGGCAGCCAGACAAAAAGGAGAAAACGACGAGACTTTTCTGTCCTCGTCGTCTTCTTCTTCCAGGCAACCGACCACCCATTTTCTTCCCAAATCCAGCGTAACCCCGACCCGATTCACCGTTCCCTGGCCAGCCGCTGCCCCCACAACGCTAGCGATCTCCACCGACCCGGACCCAGTCCTCCACCGGCGGAATCGAGAGGACCCTGCTCGATTTGGCGATGACATCCTGCTCCGGCCCGCCTTTCCTCCCTGCCTCCCCTCCAATGGCAGCAAAGAACCTAACTGCGGGCTGACTTATTCCCGGAAACCCTTGCAGTGGGCAACCCAGCCACGCGTGACGACTATGGAACCCTCCCGGGCGTATTCCTCCACTGAGCCAGCCTCCTCTGTTTTCCTCTCCAGATATTCAATCGATCCTCTGACTGGCATATGGATTTGGTATACCGCTTCCCAAACTCATCTCTCCTTCACTATTAGAATAATTTTTATGCCTCATTCATATTTGACCAGTTTAAAAACAGAAATTGATTGCTTAAATTAACTTTACTATTGTTTGTCGTCAATTCAAAAATTGAGCTTATTTTCCCTTCTTACTAACGCAAGTGGAAAAATTAGTCAATCAACGAATGCGAGCGAGCGTTGGACAATTTCTGTGCATTTGAGAAAGCTTGGACGGTTATCGATTGCAAACACCCGCAAAACCCCCGCTAGGGGCTCCAAAATTAATTTGTTCTCAAAATTTATCTTTAAAATCAATTTTGAAATCCGTGAGTGCATCACAAGCACGTCCGGCTACGAGCTATCTGATGGAGAAGTTTTGCTCATTTTCAAGCAGTTCAAGAGACTGCTTAGTAAGAGGAGACAGATGAAGAATCAGTCTTCCTATGCTGACTTCAAAAGATCACATCGTGATGGTGATCGATCCAAGAAAAGCTACAATAAAGAGGACAGGTACAAATCTAAACCGAACAAACACTCTTTCTCTGACGTTGTGTGTTATTGCTGTAACAAGACAGGACACATGATTGCAGAGTGTCTATACAAAAAGAAGGAAGGATCCAAAAAAGAGGAAAAGAGATCTTTCAAGGGCAAGAGGAAAAAAGAAAAGAGCTCCGTTGCCAAGAAGTCCAAGACTCTCAGCGACAGTGACTCGAGTGAGTCTAGTTCAGAGAATGAGGAAGCTTACTTCGGGCTTATGGCTCGATCAGATGAGGAAGTCGGTGACTCCGAGTATCACAGGAAGGTAAACTCGCACACGATACTCTCTGAATCGGAAACGTCAACTAATGGTCATGAAGGTTATTCTTCTGAATAAGACGATTCCGACTTGATGGCTCAATATCAGGAACTGTTTAAAGCTTTTGACAAATTGATGGAGTCGTTGCTGATACGACCACCATTGATCCCCGTCTGAGAGAGTTCGTCGATTGGGACGATCGCTGCCGCAAGCTCGAGGATGGGATCGACATCCGCCACCATTATATAAAATATATAATTATAAACTAAATAATTACAATTATATATTTTTAATAATTTTATTATTTTAGCAATTTTATTTTAAGTATTTATTTCATGTTTTAATTTTCATTTCATGTGAAATGATGAGTGCTTATAATCATGTGTTGTTTTAATTATTTCATTTCATGTGTTATGATGAGTGCATATAACCATCATATTTTCAATTTTGAATTTTGAATTTTGAATGAAGGGTTGATTGAGTGGTTTAAGCCCATATATAGACCACGATATTTGTCATATTGTTTTAGAGAAGAAGAATATATAAGAAAATAATCCCCCTAAAATCTTTTTGAGATCCTCCTTCCCCCTTGACAAAATTCGGCCACCTCCCTCCCCCTCCTCCTCTTGGCCGCCGGCCAACTCTCCCTCCCCTCTCTATTTCGGCCTCCTCTCTTCCACCTCCTCCTCTCCTTTCCTCTCTAAGGAAACCCGACCTCTTCCTCTTCATAACCGACCCCCCTATCTCCCTAAAACGACCACCAACAAAAAAGACCAAGCAACCCTCTGTAACGCCCCGAAACTCAAAGGAGCAAAGGGGAATATTTTTGGGCCAATTTGAGTTCTGGCTGCAGGCACACGGCCTGGGACACGGGCGTGTCCCAGGGCGTGTCAAGCCTGTGTCGACACTAAGGCGTGAAGTCGACACTTTGGTCTCGACATTGTGTCGAGACTGGGCACACGGCCTGCGACACGGGCGTGTCGCAGGGCGTGTCGACCCGTGTCGACACTTAGCCGTGAAGTCGACACAGTGCTTCGACGTTGTGTCGAGACACGGCACACGGCCTGCGACACGGGCGTGTCGCAGGGCGTGTCAACCCGTGTCGACACTCGTCCCGCGAAGTCGACACTTTGGTGTCGACAGTGTGTCGAGACATGGCACACGGCCTGCGACACGGGCGTGTCGCAGGGCGTGTCGACCCGTGTCGACACTTAGCCGCGAAGTGTCGAGACCTTGTACACGGCCTGGAGCCCAGGCGTGTCAAGGTGACACGGGCAAGGACACAGGCGTGTCCTAGAACCCGTGCAGTGCTCGGGTTGAAAACGGGAGAAAATCATGGGGTACACGGCCAGCTACACGGCCGTGTCAGGTGGAACACGGGCGTGTCAGCTCGAACACGGGCGTGTTCGATACCCGTGTGAGGTTCCAGGTGATTCGATTTTGACGGCGAATGAGGCACACGGCCCTGGACACGGGCGTGTGCCAGGCCGTGTTCGGTCCAGATTGGGCATTTCAGTACCGAATCGAAGCCGTTCATTTCTTTGATTGAAGATCCAACGGCTGGGGGTTGTTCCTGAAGGGATATACCCGGGTTTTGACTTAGAAAACCCTCACTTTTTCCACTTGTTCTCTCTCCAAACCCTTGGAGAAAGAAGAGCTAAGGCAAGAAGAAGAGGAGCTAGATCCGCCATTGGAGGAGCTTCGGAGCTCCGAATCGCAAGCCGACTCCGGATCCACGGAGGCAACGCAAGTGCGGTGATTTCCATCCGATTACTTTTCGATGGCGCCAAAGAGGACCGCAAGGGTAACGATCCTCATCTTGAGCATGAGTCGCTCTCTTTCTTTGCATAGGAAGCCCGCTCTCGCGAGTTTGCGGAGAGTTGGAGGCGTTCCTTCGGGTAGATATGTGAAGTCCCCGTTGTTTAGAGTCCGTATGCGAGAACGGACATAGGCATTTTGGTTGAAGCCTACCCGGACATGTTAGTTCGGATCGGTGATGTTGCATTGCATAAGGCCGGAGAAGACTCCGTGCTATTGGGTGTTTTTCGGGTTTTCTACGCGGTAGATTGCAGCAGGGAGCCTTGGGGACTAACCCAAAGGTGCACCTGGAAAACTGGGCGGACACGAGGTCTTGCCAACTTGGTGGCCTGAGTGCCAACATGAACATAACGGGGTTATGTGTCTTGCGGTAGAATGGGACTCGGTGAAAGTTTGACCCGCGCAAATGGCTTAAATTGCCGTTGCGATGTGAGCACGGGTTAGATGGAGCCGTACCCGCTTTATGTCGTTCGGGTTAGAGAGACCTAAAGTTACATGGCACTCGCCGTTGGCATAGATGTGAGTCTTCGGCGGTCAATGGCTTAAATTGACGTGACCAATGCCAGGAAGACGAATTGCTCATAGGAATGGCCGTCTAAGTGGCGGTGGTGAATCCGGAATGTTAATGGCTTTAATTGACGTGACATCGACCGGTTCACCGAGAATGTGCCCTGAGTGCACGGGGCGTGTGGCCGTGCGAGCCAACGCCTGTGATGAAATGGCTATGGTTATAAATTGCTCGCTTATGCTAATGAAATGCAGGGAAGGAGCATCGCCGCCCCGAGTTGGGGGCGGGATCGTTATAATTTGGTCAGCATTGCTGACCGTTGCCTTGTTTGCCACCGTGCGGTGGTTTGTTTGCTTGCAGGTGCAGCTGGACCAAGCGGTCAATAGCGGGCTAAAGCCCTTTTTGCGAAGCTGGCCCTCGAAGGCACGAATGGAAATGTTTTATGTTTTATTCATGTATGGCCGGCCTGCGTGCCGAGGTTTGTAAATCATGTGTTAAACAAGTGGAACGTTCTGTAAGGCCTTAAGGCCGATTTTTGGGTATTTTGTAATAACATTCCTTTTATCATGTTAGTGGACATTCATGCTTATTGCTGGGTTCTTGTTTTGCAACTTATTTAAACTGCTTCCGCTAGAATGCTCTGTGTAGGACGTTGAGATTGGTTGGATGATTTCCATAAGTAACCACCCGGTCTGTCTGTGGCATATGGCGTCGGGCCCCGGCCGGACCTACTGTTATATGCTATGCGACGGATAGGGGGTGTTACACCCTCATTCTTGAATAAATCAGCCAAGGTGCAAGGATCTTCCTTGCAAGTGTCAACTCCGGCGTGAAGCGACGAAGGCGGACATGTTCCTCTCCTTCCAGCGTGACTCCTGCAGAGCCATTGAAGAACGATCAAAGTAGAGAAAATCGGAATCATCCATTCCGCTTGGGTAACGAAAATATTCCTACTTTGTGTGATTTTTCCCTCTTAGATTAATTCTTGTGGTGGTTTACTTTAGCGTAATTTTGGAAGCATTGAACTTTCGTGGTTTTTCTCTCGATTGATCTTTGTGTTTCATATAATTTTCATTTATATTCGAGAGGTTTGGCGAACGTTCGTTTTCTTTTGTTGGGAGAGGTCTACCGTTTCCGAATCGTTATTTTTGGTAGTTTTTTTTTGGTACAACCTTCGCTCGATCGGACCGGGTTGGTCCTTTTAGCCGGAAAGAATATTGGCCTATCGCATCTATTCGATCCTAATCGGTTTGGCTATCCGTACGCTAACATATAATTGATAGAATTAATTAATGTGCACTACTAGAAAAATGAGTATTAGCGACACGTTTTTTTGCCAGGGTTCAAAAATCGTGGTTAATACACAAGTATTAGCCATGATCGCAAAACCGTGGCTAATATTTAGGTTTTAACCATAGCTATAAAAAAGCATGGCTAATACTTTTGTATTAGCTATGAAAAACAAAGAAGCGTGGCAAATATTTAGTATTAGCCAACATCTAAACAATCACAACCATTCATCTTAACCCCCCCATCAACTATACTTCCTTAATTCTATCGCCAAAAAATGTTAAAACCCGCCGCCCATCCCGTGCCCTAATATAAATTGTGCTTCCCCTTCCTCCTCGACATTCCGACTCGTTGTTCCATCTCGCTTGGGCTTCTCCTCCACGGCAGCGACTCGCGATTTTCCGATAATCCTGGTTGCACCGATGCTAGGGATTCTCCTTCACTATTTATCAGTGGCGTCTCACGATCTTTCGAAGATCTAGCACGTGCTCAGAGCTAGATTTCGATGAGGAAAGCCAGATCTGAGCTCGATCTCCTCTCCTGATCTCCATCGAAGAGTTATACTTCTCTTCTTTCTCTTCTCCATCAAAGCACAGCAGCCACAACTCCTTCCAGAACTGTCCTTGGAGGAAATCCAGATCTGCGCCCTCCTCTCCTCTCTGGATGTCCAAAATTTCTTCCAGCACTGTGAGTTTTTTTTGTTCTCTTCTCTGATATGTAGTGCTCTAGTTTTGCATAATTTTGTTTTAAATTTTTGTGATTTCTCAGAAATTGAAGGATCCATATTTTCCAACAGAAGGAACAACCCAAGTTACTTCGATTGGAGAGATCTTCAATTCTTCGTCTTCTTTCCATTTTCTACTTCTGCCGTAGAGGTAATGATCTGATATTTTAAGTGCATCATTTGCTGTGAGATCTCCTTATTTCTGTTTCTTTTTTGTGCGGCGTTCCATTGTTGTTTTCACACGAGATTTGTTGATCTGTTTCTTTAAGTGCATCATTTTTGTTTTTAAATCAATGATTTTATTTTATTTTTTTTAATGTTTATAAGTGGAATTATGATTTTTGAGAGGGTTTAAAAAGGAGTTATTTGCAATGATTTTCAGTGTACCATTGTCAATGTTGGGGAAAGTTGTTGCGCATGAGAACAAATTTTTATTGGATGAGCGAATGAGGGAGCAGAGAGTTGGGCTCTCCAAAAAAATTAATATGTTTGATGCTTGTGTTTTAGGTAAAATATTCCAGAAATGAAAAACTCATTCTGATTGTCCTAGGAATTATTGGGGCTTAGAGTTTCCTTATTGATTCATCTTTCACTTTATTATAATTTTTTGTGGATACATGTTGCAAGCAAATAAGTCTTTTTAAAGGCATTTCATCTGTGTAAGAGTGAAAGTTGATGGCTTGTGCCTTCTCCGCTTGTCTTTTGATAAGGACATTTTCAGTCTACTGAGATAAAGTGCCAATCTATCACTTTGTTGAAGTCAATGTTAAATTGTTAGGAATGGCTCAAAGTAGACGTTATGTAATACTTGTTTAAAATAATAATTTAACAAGTTATAAACTTGGAGAGAAGACTCTGAATCTTCTCTCATCTTGGGGTTGGTTAACCAAGAGCATGTATATTCGTCTTATATACATGCTGATTGCTAGAGAACACGCTGGTCCATCTTTGATCTTTTCATTTATGATTGTTGGAGTAGCTGCTGCACTATCAGCCTTTTGTAATATAGAATGCCATTACGCCAGACTTCACAACATTTTTCTACTTCTTGAACGACTTTACCAATTAAATTTGCATGATTTCTAGGGTCTCAAGTATTTTTGTCACTTATTTTTATTGATGAGTATGAACATGTTCCAATTGCAATCGTATATTCATAGTTTATCTTAAAGTTATAAAACAATACAGGTTTCATTTGTGATATTTATGAGATAAGGCATCATAGTTTCTCTACGAATTGACCAGCATAAGATGAATATTGACATCATACTTTGCAGTTTTCCTATCTGCATGACATTTTTTTCTGGCTAATCGATCAAAAAAATTACAGCTACTTTGAGATAAGGCATTCATTTTCCCCATAGTTCCTTTAAAAGGCATGTATATAGCCTAAGGGAAGTGGATTGAGGGCTATTTTTGATACCTATCAGTCCTGGCAGGAATTTCAAAATGATTGCAGCTTCTCACCACAAATTTAGTGGAGGGGCTAGGATTAGTTGTGCTAATCTCTACATGACCTTTTTTGTTGGTTGGACATGTTGAGTTTTCTCCAATGGATATATACTGAACAGGCAGCTGAAGGAGCTCGGATTTCTGGCACATCAAGGATTATTGGCATTGATTTAAACCCTCAGAAGTTTGATATAGGTAATACAATCTGCTTTTTTTATATGTGCATAACATCACTAAAGGCAAGTATCACCATAACTCAAATTGAGCTCAATTTACAAAATATTACATTCTTCAAGGATCACCATAACTCAACAGAAAATTACAGCTACTTTAGCTGCTATAAGCTATTAACAAAATTATGAGTGCCATTACTGATGATAATAATGTCATCAGAAAGGTCTTATTGTAAAATCATTAATTTTTTTGAGTGCTATTTGGTGGTGGCATCTTTGTATTTGTTTGCTTTGTCAGTTTTTATTTTTTTTGCCAACAGCACATGGATTTCCACAGCTACCACTACCATATCGCGTTCAGCACATCCAATCTTTCTGAATAGGTGTGTGCTCTTTATGTATTTCCTTTTTGTTTCTTTCTTATCTTGATTAATTCGTAAATAATAGCCTATTGAAACTCTTGTATAAAGGAGAGTGAGATATTTTGCTAATAATCAAGCAATTGTTAAGCATCAATCATATCAGGAGCCGCAAAATCCCAGCAATATTTGGGAACTTTGTCTCCACCTGCAGTTTTCAACAGAGTCAGATCTCATTAAGATATAAGGCAAGGAGTTGTTTTGGGTCGTGTAATGAAAATTATAAAATATTATATCCTGCTTTTATAACCTGGGTTCATTGTAAAACTTATATATAAAGGTAGTGCTTGAGTGAGTTGTAACACTTTTTGTACGAACTTTTGATGAAATGAACTGTGGTTGTACTGGCCTACCTTCTCCACTTTGATTTATGCATTTCTCTACATGGTAGTGTTTGATACAATAAAAATGAACGAAATTATAGATATTAATACATCATCACACAGCGTCGCAACACCAATTAAAATCTCCAACAAATCATTACAGTATTTTGAATGTGTTTTTTTTTAAAAAAACAAAAAAATAGTATTTGCCACGGCTTGTAACTATGGTAAATAGTTTTTAAAAAATAATGAGTTCACTTTTAGCCAGAGATTAAAATCGTGGCTAAAAGTCAAGATATGAGCCATGACAGTTTTTCTCATGGCTAATACTATTTGCTACGGCCAATTCGTGGCTTAAAATTTTTAGCCATGCCGACTTTAGCCACAGAGTTTTCCCGTGGATAGACCGTGGCTAAAGCTTTTTAGCCACGATTTTGGACTTTTTGCTAGGGCAATTTGCCTTGGCCAAAAGTCTGTTTTGTAGTAGTGGTGGTGCTGTGTAGAACGATTGTGCGAGTATAGAATTTGGATCGAAGAGAGGTATACGTGCTAGTCCGTGGATTTATTCGTTGTCAAACGTGCAAGCCTGCATCACAAATGTCGCAAGGTAGTCAAAAATCAAGCAAAAGAGATTGCATCCCTCAAGCCAGTGGAAACAAGCCTGTAGGAGGAACTTGCAAAATTACTTTCTCTCAGAGATGAAGTCCACTCCTTGAAAGAGGAATCGAAATGTCAGGTTTAGACATTAAACCTTAAGGAGAAATACTTAGATGAGTTAGAAGAAAAGCTTTTTGGTGGAGAGGAAACTTGTAGAAAGCTACTCCAAGCCAAGAACTAATCTCCCTCTCATCGATGAATTTTCAGCTCCAAAGAAGGGTAGTGGTCTTGACCACATAGCTGAAAAGGGCAAGGATGCTAAGAGAGCCGCCGCCAAAAGTAAAGGGAAGGAACTTCAGAGTCAATCCACCTTTAAGAAGGTGATTTTCCCCACGAATAAATATGACTCTGAAACGTCCTATGGGCACTATGCTAAGCCCACTTATGTAGAGCCTAAGACACGCTATCAAGTATGGACCCGTCCCCGAGACTTTGGGGCAAATGTTTTTAAGGATCCTTATGAAGAAGTAACTCTAAAAGAGTATGATCCTTATGTTCATTGACATAATTTTAAGAAGGCACCGAGAGCCAAAACTGTCGTACCTAAGGCTAAGGTAACAAAGAAGCCTTGTGTGTGCTGCAATCAAGAGGCTTCCACCTCCAAGTTTGTAGACCTGCTAGACATCAAGTACAAACGGTAAAGCAGCAATACAAAAGAAGGTACAAACATGTTTGATTTTTTTTGCTGTGGCAAAATTGGTCATTTTGGCGCAGATTATTGGTTTAACCCTGTTAATTTTGAAGCTTCACTAGTTAATAGTGCGAGACCGACCACTCGCAACATTAATGTTTCTAGTGATGTCAAACTAACAGAGAACCCAGGACCCAAATATGTTTGGCTTCCTAAGGTAAAATGATTTATGGTTGCAGGAATGTCCAAAGGTCAATAAAATTTTGATCTGGTATTTGGACAGCGGATGCTCTCAGCATATGACCGGGACAAGAAGCCTATTGCAAGAATTCACCCAAGTTGAAGACGGTCCAAAGGTCATCTTTGGAGGGTTAGACAGGGGAATAACTAAAGGTTGCGGTATAATTTCCAATGGGATAGTCTCATTCACAGACGTAACTTATGTTGAAAGATTACAGCATAATCTGATAATCATAAGTCAACTATGTGACAAAGGCTATATCGTTGAGTTCTACAAGTACAAGTGCTTGATAAAATCATCTGCAAATTTGGAGATGATCTTAACAGGCACTCGGAGTAGAAATATCTTTTGTTTAAATTTTCTTTGTCTAGACAACTCTACACCACTGTGATTTTTGGCTAAAAGTAGTGCGTCTTTTTGTGACCAATGACATAAGAGATTAGCACATATTAATTTCAAAACAATAAACATGTTATTTTCTCACAACTTAGTGCGTGATGCCCCCAGCATTAAGTGTCTTAAAGAGAGTCTGCGTTACGCGTGCTAGATAGGTAAGTAGACAAGGGCTACCTTTAAGGGCATTTTTGAAAAAGATTCCTCTAAGAGTTTGTGTTTACTCCATATGGATTTATTCGGTCCAATTCCAATTCACAGTTTAGGAGGTAAAGTATATATGTTGGTAATTGTTGATGACTACTCTCATTTTACTTGAGTGTTCTTTGTGAAACACAAGTCAGACACATTTGAGTTTTTCACTAATTTTGTCCGGCAAATTTAGAACGAATTGAATTGTTCAGTGGTCAAAATCAGAAGTAACCACGGAACAGAATTTGAGTCTGATGTCATGACAGAATTCTGTGGAAGTCAAGGTATCTTTCATGAGTTTTCCTCACCACATACTCCACAACAAAATGGAGTTGCTAAGAGAAAGAATAGAACCCTAATTAAAGCATGCATGCACAACTATGTTGAATGACGCTTCACTAATGGAGTACTTTCGGGCCGAAGCAGTCAACACATCATGTCACGTGCAAAACAGAGCACTAATCAATAAGTACCATCGTATGACTCCCTATGAACTTTTGAAAGGCAGAAAACCGACTGTGTCCTACTTTAAGATCTTTGACAGTAAATGTTTCATACTTAATAATGGGAAATATTACCGCATGAAGTTTAGTGAAAAATGTTTTGAATGTATTTTTGTTGGTTATAGTAGCTATAGTAAGGCGTATAGGATTTTTAACAAAAAAACCCTAGTTGTAGAGGAGTCTATTAATGTTGTATTTGATGAGGCAAGCTTGCTCCATAGCAGCCCGTCTAGTGTTATTGGTGCAAATGTAGGTACTAGGTTCGAAAAACTAAACTTGGATGAAGCAGTAAAAGAAGATGCTCCAAGCTCAGTCAAGGTCGTCGATCCAAGTATGGTGGATGAAGAATAACTAGATGAACCAACCCCAGAGGATGCTCCTTATATGACAGAACCAGCTGGTGGAAAAGGAAAAAACTTAGTGTTCAGACACCTCAGAGATCACCCAGCTGATCAGATCATTGGAGATTCAGACGACAGAGTTAGAACCAGAAGAGATACAGCTAACGAGATTTTGCATCTTAGTTCTCTGTCTCAGGTTGAGCCAAAGAAGTTTGAAGAAGCAAAGAAGGATGTCTCCTGGATCATGACAATATAAGAGGAGCTCAGCTAGTTTGAAAGGTGCAAAGTCTGGGAGTTGGTGCCCAGACCCAAGGGACAGAACGTGATCGATACCAAATGGATTTTCATAAACAAGCTGGACGAGAATGGCGTAATCATAAAGAACAAAACCAGACTTATAGCTCAAGAGTATAAATAAGAAGAAGAGATAGACTTCGACCAGACCATTGCTCCAGTGGTCAGGCTTGAGGCGATCAGGTTGTTTCTTCCATATGCTGCCCTCAAAGGCTTCAAGATCTATCAAATGGACGTGAAGTCAGCATTCCTCAATGATAACCTGAAAGAGGAAGTATACGTAAAATAACTCCTAGGTTTTGTCAACTCAACTTTCCCTGAATATGCTTAATTTCTTAATAAATCTCTTTACGGCTTAAAACAAGCTCTCCGAGCTTGGTATGAGACGTTGTTTAGTTTTCTTCTTGAGAACAAGTTCACAAGAGGAAAGATAGACAAGACATTATTTCTTAGGAAAGTAAAAGACAAGATTTTGCTAGTGCAAATCTATGTCGATGACAGTATTTTTGGTTCTACGGAAGACAACATTTGCAATAAGTTTTTCAAACTTATGCAAGGGATGTTTGAAATAAGCAGTATGAGAGAGCTGAAGTATTTCGTAGGACTTCAGGTGAAACAATCTGAAGATGGAATTTTCATCTCTCAGACGAAGTTCACCAAAAAGTTACTAAAAAATTCGGAATGGAGAACGCAACCTCGATGAGGACTTAAATAGATTCAACTATGTCTCTGGACAAAGATGAGAAAGGGAAACCTTTTGATGAAACCAAGTACAGAAGCATAATTGGATCTTTGCTCTATCTCACTGCCAGTAGACCATACATAATTTTCTCAACATGTGTCTGCGTTAGATTTCAGGTGAACACGAAGGAATCTCATTACGTCGTTGCAAAGCAAATTTTAAGATACCTTAATGGCACGCCTAATCTTGGCTTATGGTACCCTAGAAGTAATGATGTCAAGCTAATTGAATTTTCAGATGCAGATTTTACAGGTAGCAGGGATGACAGGAAAAGCACTTCCGGGACGTGCCAATTCCTCGAAAAAAGGCTTATATCATGGAGCAGTAAGAAGCAGAACTGTGTGACAACTTCAACTGCCGAGTCAGAGTATATCTCTGTGGATAGTTGTTACGCACAGCTTCTATGAACCAGGAATCAGCTTGAGGACTATAACTCAAAGTTCAAAGAGATTCCAATGTATTGTGACTCCTCTAGTGCGGTAGTGATCGCAAACAATCCAGTTTCCCACTGTCGGACAAAGCATATTGAAGTTTGATATCACTTCATCCAAGAGCATGTGGAGAACAAGGACATAGCTCTTAGCTACGTCCCGACGGATAAGCAGGTCGCAAATATTTTCACGAAGCCGTTGGACAAGGCCAAGTTCTCGTTTTTCAAAACAGAACTGTGTATGTTGAACAAAGACTCATGAAGATGGACAAGAAGACAGGAATTCACTTGGGAAACTCTTCAGAAAGCAAAAAATTTGTCCAAGGCAAATTCATCAAATATCGATCAGCGGAACTCGGTGATTCGTCAGATATACACGAATAATTTCAACGAATCTGACTCTGCATCCGGTTAATATCGTCGAATCTTACTTGGGTCAAAATTTTTTCCCCTATTGGATCCGAAGAGTCACGACTAATCAGGTACATGTCTTTCCTTTGTCAAATTTAAATATATATAAAAATATATATCAAGGGTTCGGGGGCAAACCTTAGTCTTCTCGTCGAAACCAGAAGCCGAAATTGCCGAACTATCTTCCTTTCGACGATTCGGTTCCCAATGATTTTCATGGTCTTCCGCCCATCAGACTGCTATCGTTCTTCTTCTAGTAGATCAGTACAAGAAGCGCAAGTAAAGTCAGGATTCCAGCAGCTTCTCCCGACGATTTCTTCCCGAGGGTTAATCCCTCCGCCGAATTGTTCTCGCCGATTCAGTAAGTCGAAGAACTCTGTTCCAGTCTGACAGACAAGTTAAATGTCATTTCCTCTTTCGGTTTGATATTTGACTCTCCTTGGCTCTTAGAAGCACTAGCGGTTTAGTAGGTGGTGGAGAACTAGATTGGACAGTATTTGTCTCTGCTTCAAATGAGTTCAGAAACGTGATTCTCATGTTGGAAACTACAAGACTTTCTTTTGTGCTAGAGCACCCGTGCAAAGTTTTGGACAAGGACGTTCTTGAGTTCTATCAGCATGCCAAACTTCGTAGGGAAGATTCAGTTATCAAGAGCAAAGTTCGTTCGACAAAAGTCAAAGTGAAAGCTTCTCTCCTGACAAGGTACTTGCGGCTTCCTGCATGTGAAGAGGCTGATTACCTCGGAGAGGAGGACTTCACCGTGGCTCTTATATTCTGTGGACTGCCAAGAGGAACAAAAGCTGTTAAGAGAAAAGGGATGAACGAAGAAGGAAACTTATTGCTTGACATAATTGGTAAAGTTCTGTTCTGCAAGACCGGTTCTCATGACTACCTCTCTTCAGAGATGTTCAAGATTTTAGTGAAGAACATCTACAGGAAGAGAATGGATTGGGGTGCACTGCTGTTTATTAAGATCAAAGACAGTCTCAGCACTCCCAACTTTGGAAGGATTATCAGTTTGTTCTTGAATCAAATGGACAAAGACAAGTTTGAAATGACCAAAGGTGTACCTATCCATCACCTAAAGAAAATCGATTCATCAATATTCTCAAAGTGGGATAGGAGGATCTTGAGGCTAGGGGGAGCCCCATATATTCTTGAGGTAGAGGAAGAGGATGCTCCTGCTGATAGGATTCCTACTTCCAACCCCAGTGAAACTCCTGAGAGATTGAGTGCAGGAGCTGAGGGGGAGAACTAATACACAAGTGGCCATTGAATCAATGTCCTTGAGTGTTACTTCTGTTGCAGAGATTTCAGTTCCAGGTCTAGTTGCTGAGATTACAGTTCTAGAGACAGGGGATATTCTGATAGAGGTTGCTAAGATTGCTCATGTTGCTGTTGATGAGATAGTGCCTTATGAGGTAGAGGTTTCTGCTGCTGCTGAGGATTATTTGACTGTGGATGATTATGAGATGAATGCTGATGAGGAAATGGTTATTGCTGCTGAGACCAAAGCTGTTGATAATGTTAATGATGACTTTGAGCAGGTGTCAGTGGACAACATGATTATGCCTCTCCCAGAGATTACTCCTGCTTCAGCTTCTGAGGGGGAGGTGACTCAGTCCTTGATATATGTTGCTACTCAGGTTGACATGTTTATCCGCAACCTAGAGAAGAGAGTTTCCTTGGCATACGACATTCCTCCAGCTATTCCAGAGGAGGTAGTGTATATTTCTGATGAAGAAGGAGATGCAGAAGAGCATGCTCTTGTCCTATCTGCTGCTGAAGATCTGGGTTTGATTTCCAAAGCACATTTATCTCCAATAAATGAGTCCTCTAGTGAGACAGAAATCCGTCAAGACCTTCCCTCTCTTCCCAGTATTCCTCTTCTAGATGTTCCTAGTTCCAGTGTTGATAGTTCCATCCTGAAAACTATTGAAGCCACGTTGGCCAAACAACAACAACAACAACAGTTTGAAGCCTCCATGCAAAAAGTTCTGAAAAGGGTCTAGGAAACAGAGAAAGATATGAACAACGGCCTTGCAGCTGTCAAGGTGCATTTTGATAAGATAGATGAACGGTTAGACTCCTGGTTTGGGCAGGGTTGTCAAGCTCCCATTTGTTGTAGATTAGAGACCGGGCGGTCTGGCGGTTTGAATCTGGCGGGTTGCAGTCCGGGCGGTCTGTCGGTTTCTCTCCTGCGGGTTGGTTGTTGTCCTGTTGCTGTTGGTGCACTAGCGGTTGGTCAATCAGTCCCTAGCGACTTGGAGACCGGGCGACCTGACGGTCTAGTGTGGCGGCTTGGTGTCTTTCTCTTGTGGTTGTTGGGCGGTTTTGTAACGACCCTAGCCGATCCAACGCGACAATGTCACGGCTCCACTCTAGGCGACGCTACCGGGCTGCAGCCCAAGCACCCCAACCCCTCTCCCTCCACAGGCGGGTTGTGAAGGAACTCCATAGTTAAGCGTGCTTGGGCGAGAGTAGTACTGGGATGGGTGACCTCCTGGGAAGTCCCCGTATGGCCCAGCTTAACTATCGAGTTTGCTCATCAAAGGGAGGCTGTGGCCACCAACAACCCACCTGTGGAGGGAGAGGGGTTGGGGTACTTGGGCTGTAGCCCGGCAGCGATGCCTAGAGCGGAGCTGTGACGTTGTCACGTTAGATCGGCTAGGGTCGTTACAATAAAAGTGCACTTTTTATTGTAACGTCCCTAGCCGATCCAACGTGACAGCGTCACGGCTCCGCTCTAGGCGACGCTACCGGGCTGCAGCCCAAGCACCCCAACCCCTCTCCCTCCACAGGCAGGTTGTTGGTGGCCGCAGCCTCCCTTTGATGAGGTAAACTCGATAGTCAAGCCTGCACTACGGGGAATTCCCAGGAGGTCACCCATCCCAGAATTTCTCCAGCCTTTGTTTACGAGCACGCTTACAAACTATGGAGTTCTAGCACCTTCACTTCTCGTCTATCCACTCTTTGCTCTTGTAGTCGAGAAGGAAAGTACTGCAGCTCAACTGGTGATGAGAAGTGAAAGAACTCCATAGTTAAGCGTGCTCGGGCTGGAGAAATTCTGGGATGGGTGACCTCCTGGGAATTCCCCGTAGTGCAGGCTTGACTATCGAGTTTACCTCATCAAAGGGAGGCTGCGGCCACCAACAACCCGCCTGTGGAGGGAGAGGGGTTGGGGTGCTTGGGCTGCAGCCCGGTAGCGTCACCATGACGCTGTCACGTTGGATCGGCTAAGGACGTTACAGGTTTGCCCATTCATCAAACCGCACGGCTTGACGACTTGTATTATGTTAAACCGCTTGTGCATGATATTTTTTAGTCCCACATTGTTTATTTGTAATCTCTCCCATCTCCTCCATTCTATAAAAGGGAGGCTATACCATGTAATTGATACCTTTTTTGGAATACAAAAATTTATGTTTGTCCAATTTCTGGACTTCCTTTTTCTGTTCGCACATGGTATCAGAGCCCGTGATCTTCTCCGCCTGATTCAGTGCCTTCCTCTGCCCACGCGACTTGATCTCCTTCTTACATCTTGTTCACACGGCCTCTCCTCTTTGGTAGATGCTCTTTATTTGCGCAGCTTTCTTCTTCTTCTTCTATGCAGACTGTTTTCGTGGCTTCTCGGTGTTCTGTTCGCGCGACCTGCTCTCTTCCCGCGTGACTTCTTCCTTTTCTCTGTTGTGGATTCCTCTTCTGTCCGCTGCGATCTTCTCTATTCTCCCCGACCTCTTTCTTCCCACGTGGCCTTTCTATCTTCCCTCTACCCGTGCGGCTTCTTCCATGGCACAATGCAAAAGCCACCATCTTACCGATGACCCTCCTGCCACCACTTCTGCTGAATTTGACGACTGGGATGCTAGCGATGCACTTGTCCGCACTTGGCTTGCTAACAGTCTTTTCGATGAATGTATTCCTGTTATCCGCCATGATGAGACGGTCAAGAAGGCATGGCTTCATCTTGCTGCTCTGTACTCAAAGGAGGCTCAGACGTCACGCATTTATACTTTGTATGCGGACCTCTTTGCCCGTCCGTCTATGTCTCCTGCTACCGCTTATCAGCAAGTTCAAGCTCTTGGGGCTGAGATCCTTCAACATCGCCCCTTCTCTGCGGATCTTGCCGAACAACACAAGCACTTTCAAGAAGTGCTTGTTGTGTGCTACCTCCTCCGACTTCCTGATTCCTACGACATGATCAGCCAACAAATCTTGGGTGAAGCGGACTCTCCCAACTTGGATAAAACGACCGCAAGCATTGCAGCGATTACATCTCTTCTTCAGCGTCCGCTTCTGTCTTCTCCTCTTCCAGAACAATATGCTCACCAGACTCAACGGAGCGGCTCTAGTAGTCGCAACCATCATTTCGGTGGCCGGAGTTCTTCCCGCTTCCTCTGCTCTCACTATGGCCACAGCGGTCATCTTGTGGATCGATGCTGGCTGAAACATCGACATCTTCGCACCTATGCTGACGCTTCCACCTCCTCTTCCAAGCCATCCGCTTCGGTGGTCACTTCCTCAGGTAGTGCTCACGTGGTTACTCAAGGTAAATGGCTCATCTACTCTGGTGTAACTAATCACATGACGGACTGTTGGAACCTTAGTTCTGATTTGGGTCAGGATCACTATTAGGAATATTAGATTGACCCAAAATGTATAGTCATGGGTCATAAGATTATTTCCAGGTTTGGTCATTCAGAAGAACTCTCCAGAATTGCTGAACAAATTCTGAGAAATGCAGTTAAGACAAAGTCAGTAAATCAGTTCGACGATCGTCGAACGCAGTTCGACAAACGGAGAACTCAGGTCGACGAATTTTGAGTTCCTTCTCTGAACTCAGGTCGACGAACTCTGGTCTCAAGCAAGAAGTTAAGCTCGGCGAATTCCAGCTGAGCTCGACGAACTCCGAGCTCAGGTCGACGATCGCTACACTCAAGATCAAAGGAACCAGACTTTGTCGACACTTCAGAAAGGATCTGTCGACACCAGAAGGAGTTGTGTCGACAGACAGAATAACTGTCGACACCAATTGTGTCTGTCGACACCAATTATGTCAACACCTGAAGCCAACTGTGTCTACACACAAGACTTGTGTCGACACACTCAAGACAGCTCGACGAACTCCAAGTTCAGGTCGACGATCTATGCGCATTCAGTTACAGTTGGTAGTATTAATTGAGGATTAATTACAGTCAATAATAATAGCCGTTCAAACGGACAATTACAGTTGGATTAATTATGGATAAATTCCCAATGCATCTTCTACTCTCGGGAATGTTTCTTCCGCCATCAATACCAAGGAATTTGAATGTCTGAATATATACAGAGACATAGAACAGAGCAGAACACAGGAAAGTGACAGAAGAAGACAGACAGTGATCAACAAGTAGAACACTCAGACCAATATCATCAAAGCAACTAGAAGCCCTAGAGCAGAGAAGTGATATCAATCTGAAGAAGAAGAACATCCAAAACAATATCAAGAGTCTTCTTCTTCCTTATACTTTCTAGGATACTTCAAGGACAACAAACACCTGTCAGTCAAGAAGTTCCTGAATCTCTGCTAGTCAAGGCTGCAAGCTTGAAGGCCTATCACCCTGAAGCAAAGCTCCAGATTTCCCTGAACCATTCTACATCATAGGGGGAGCCATTTGCTAACATCAATATCCACAAGTCTTCTCTCTGATTGTTGACAGAGAAGACACCATCATCTCTTTTACCCCTCCTGTATAAAGGGTTGTCATCTCCCTTCAAAAGTGATTCCTGGTTAACAAGTCTCCTTCCAAAAGACTGAGGTTTGATTTTTGAGCACCTGATCAAAAGCTCATTGGTGTCAGGTACCTGATCAAAAATCTGAGTGGATTCCTACCAAGGTGGTAGAAGAGTGGATGTACCCAAGGTTGGGGAACCACTATAAATCCTTGTGTCTTCTGTGCTTGATCTTCTTGCTTTTTTTGTGCTGTGATTTGCTTTACTTAGTATATAACTCTAATTAGTTTTAATTAAGATCTATCCTCATATCTTTCAATTGGTATCAGAGCTAGTTTTTTGGTTGTACAGACTAACACCTGAACCAAAACGATCTGATAGATCTTATATTTCTTAAGTGTTTCTCATGGCAAAAAATGAAGAATGTTCAAGCACTGGACCTCCTAAGTGCAATCTGGATAAGCTTGCACTATGGAAGGTAAGGATTAGGCTGTTTATGAATTCTATTGATGAAGCCATTTACAACTCTATTTTGTCAGGTCCCATTACACTATCTGCAGCCTCAGAAGCCCAAAAATTGTTAAAAATTACTGATGCAAGAGCAATGGACATCCTTGCTCAATCAATGTCTGATGACATTTTTCAAGAAGTGGCTGAATGTACTTCAGCAAAGGAAATCTGGGACTCCCTCACAGCAATGGCTGCTGGATCAACAAAAGAAAGAACATTTAAAGCTGAATCTTGGAGTGACTCTGAAGCTTCATCCTGTACAACTGAGGATGAAGAAGAAATAAGAGCAAGAGAATTCTACTTGATGACAATCAATGCATCTTGCAGCAGCTATGATGAAGAATCTGAATATGATGAAGAATCAGTAGCAGAATCAGAAGAGGATCAGGTTATTTCCTCCTTTGATTTCTCTTCAGAATATTTTAAAGAAGATTTTAAAATTTTATGCAACGATTTGATTCTATCTAAGAAGGAGATAAAACTCCTCAGAGAAAAAGTAATTAATTTATCTTCTGAAAACATTCAACTCAAAGAAGACTTAACAATTACTTCAAAAAAATTAGCTTCATTAGAATCAGTTAAAGGCAAAGAAAAGATAATAGATTTAGACAAAATAACTGAATTTTTTACCAAAACAAACTAAAAATATTCAGAAATGTTTTGTTCAAAGTAAGTCGTCGAACCAAGATCGACGATCACAGTGTTACTCATCGAACGGCGATCGACGATCTCTGAACCCGGAGGTTGGGTTTAACTACTCAGTAAAAGGGGATCGACGATATCATCACTTTTCGTCAAGCAGAGATCGACGATCGTGGAATACAGATAGTAGTCATTATTACTCTGTGAACCGAGATCGACGAGATCAATACTGGTCGTCGAACATAGATCGACGATCTCAACATAAATCATCAAATTCAGAATTTCAAAACAGAAATTTGTATCCTTTTGAAAATTATAATCAAACTCAAAATTTTGTCAATTCTTTTACCCAATGGTTCATCTCTCCTAGGAAATTTCATCCATTAGGTCACAAAAATCAACCTAAATATTCTTTTATTTCTGATTATCACGAAAAAGAACCCGGACCCAAGGTAATCTGGGTCCAGAACTTCTAACCTCTTATTTCAGGAAAAGACCCTTCAGAGCAGGAGTAGCTGCATAGGGGGAGATTATTTTAGAGGTTACAGCAGCAGCAGTTTCAATTATTCAACAATCTGGGGGATGATATCAAGGAGGTTGTTAGAACCATGTTTCAGATATGCTGAAATGAACTCAGTTAAAGACAAGCAACAGAACAGCTGTATAGCCCTTTAGAAGTTTTTGTTCTCATTATTATTTCAAACCATTGTTGCTCTTTTTTTAAGAACTCATTTTAAACTAGCTTTGTATTTTTATGTGAATAGTGTCCTCACCCAAATAGGGGGAGATTGTTGGAACCTTAGTTCTGATTTGGGTCAGGATCACTATTAGGAATATTAGATTGACCCAAAATGTATAGTCATGGGTCATAGGATTATTTCCAGGTTTGGTCATTCAGAAGGACTCTCCAGAATTGCTGAAAGAATTCTGAGAAATGCAGTTAAGACAAAGTCAGTAAATCAGTTCGACGATCGTCGAACGCAGGTCGACGAACGACGAACTCAGGTCGACAAATTCTGAGTTCCTTCTCCGAACTCAGGTCGACGAACTCTGGTCTCAAGCAAGAAGTTCAACTCGATGAATTCCAGCTGAGCTCGACGAACTCCGAGTTCAGGTCGATGATCTCTACACTCAAGATCAAAGGAACCAGACTCTGTCGACACTTCAGAAAGGCTCTGTCGACACTAGAAGGAGTTGTGTCGACACACAAAATAACTGTCGACACCAATTATGTCTGTCGACACCAACTGTGTCGACACCTGAAGCTAACTGTGTCGACACACAGGACTTGTGTCGACACACTCAAGACAGCTTGACGAACTCCAAGTTCAGGTCGACGATCTATGCGCATTCAGTTACAGTTGGCAGTATTAATTGAGGATTAATTACAGTCAATAATAATCGCCGTTCAAACGGACAGTTATAGTTGGATTAATTATGGATCAATTCCTAATGCATCTTATACTCTGGGGAATGTTTCTTCTGCCATCAAGACCAAGGAATTTGAATGTCTGAATATATACAGAGACATAGAACAGAACAGAACACAGGAAAGTGACAGAAGAAGACAGGCAGTGATCAACAAGTAGAACACTCAGGCCAATATCATCAAAGCAACTAGAAGCCCTAGAGCAGAGAAGTGACATCAATCTGAAGAAGAAGAACATCCAAAACAATATCAAGAGTCTTCTTCTTCCTTATACTCTCCAGGATACTTCAAGGACAACAAACACCTATCAGTCAAGAAGTTCCTGAATCTCTGCTAGTCAAGGCTGCAAGCTTGAAGGCCTATCACCCTGAAGCAAAGCTCCAGATTTCCCTGAACCATTCTACATCACAGGGGGAGCCATTTGCTAACATCAATATCCACAAGCCTTCTCTCTGATTGTTGATAGAGAAGACAACATCATCTCTTTCCCCCTCCTATATAAAGGGTTGTCATCTCCCTTCAAAAGTGATTCCTGGTTCACAAGTCTCCTTCCAAAATACTGAGGTTTGATTTTTGAGCACCTGATCAAAATCTCATTGGTGTCAGGCACCTGATCAAAAATCTGAGTGGATTCCTACCCGGGTGGTAGAAGAGTGGATGTACCCAAGGTTGGGGAACCACTATAAATCCTTGTGTCTTCTGTGCTTGATCTTCTTGCTTTATTTTGTGCTGTGATTTGTTTTACTTAGTATATAACTCTAATTAGTTTTAATTAAGATCTACCCCCATATCTTTCACGGGCAATCCACAATTCTTTTCTCTCCTTGAAACACATGATCGGTTGCCTCCGGTCCTTGTTGCAGATGGCTCTCCCTCCTCGGTTCATGGGACGGGAGTGGTTCATGTCACTCCGTCTCTTCGCTTGGCCGACACTCTTTATGTGCCCAAGTTTCCCTGCAATTTGTTGTCAGTTACATCTTTGTGCAAGCAACTTCAATGCTCCGTCACATTTACTCCCACTTCTTGCTCTTTTCAGGATCTGAGCTCCCAATGGACGATTGCTACTAGGACTGAGAGAGGCGGCCTCTACTTCCTCGATAACGTTTCTACTCTCTCTGCCTTCTCCTCCTCTTCTATAGATCTCCTTCAATGGCATCTCTGACTTGAGCATCCTACTCCACGGCATCTTCATCAGCTGCTACCTCACCTCCCTCCGCACAGTTCTCCTGTCAACTGCGATGCTTGTCAGCTTGGCAAGCATCACCGTTCCTCCTTCCAGCCAAAGAAAGATCGTGGTTCTACGCGTCTGTTTGATCTTGTTCACTTTGACATCTGGGGCCCTACTCCTACCCTCACCGCTGGTCGGGGTAACTTCGCGGCCAAACGCCTTTCTCCATTCTCTATATAGGAAAGGATCCCTTTCCTCTTCATCTACGTATCTTTGGATGCACGGCCTTTGTGCATGCTCCCTCCGCCACCCGCGACAAACTTTCCCCTCGCTCCACCAAATGTGTCTTTCTGTGCTACTATATCACTCAGAAAGGCTACTGTTGTTTTGGCCCCATCCTTTGCAAACAGTTCATCTCCGCAGACGTTACCTTCTTCGACAATGCTCCCTATTTATCTACCGACTCCTCTCCTCTTCCCATGGAATCCATTCTTCCTCCTCCTCTTCCCTCCAGCCCATCCCATACTACCGAGGTCTTTCCTCCTCCACCATCTCCATCCTCTCCTCCTCCCTCTCCACCTCCACAATCTCCCTCCTCTTCTCCGCTATCTCTCCCTCCTCTCGGGCCAGCGCTTTCCACCACGGATGCTCCAGATACTGAGGCACCTGCTGACCTGGACCTCCCCATTGCCCTTCGCAAAGGGGTTCGGCTTGTACCAAGCATACACTTGCTGTAGTTGTTTCCTATGATCGTCTGACGCCTGCTCATAGGGACTTTGCGCTGGCTATCTCTTCCACTTCCACCCCCAGTTCCTATCAGTAGGCCCTTGCCATTCCACATTGGAAGGCTGCCATGGATGAAGAGATTGCTCCTCTCACTGAACGGGGTACCTGGACCCTCATTCCTCCTCCTGTTGGCATAGATGTTGTTGGGTGTTGCTTGGTTTTTGTGGTAAAATTCCTCCCTGATGGCAGTGTGGGTCATTACAAGGCTCGGCTTGTTGCCAAGGGCTTTACCCAGACTTATGGCGTTGATTACTTTAACTCCTTCTCTCTCGTTGCTCATCTCAGCACTATTCGGGTCCTTCTCTCTGTGGCTGTCAACAGAGATTGGCCCATTTCACAACTGGATGTGAAGAATATCTTTCTTTATGGGGATCTTCAGGAAGATATCTATATGGAGCAACCTCCAGGGTATGTTGCTTAGGGGGAGACACAAGTTTGCAGGCTCAAGAAGGCTATCTATGGCCTAAAACAAAGTCCTCGTGCTTGGTTTGATAAGTTTAGCGGGATTGTGTTGACTATTGGTTTTACGAGGAGTTCTGCTGATCACTCCCTATTTACTCGTAAAACTTCTCTGGGTCTAGTGGTGCTTGTAGTATATGTGGATGATATTATTATTACTGGAGATGATAAAGCTGGGATAATCTTGACAAAGAATCATCTTCGACAACACCTAGTTACAAAGGATATGGGCTCTCCAAAATACTTTTTGAGGATAGAAATTTCTCGGAAGCACGCTTCTCTTGTCCTCTCCCAATGGAAGTATGCTCTTGACTTGTTAAAAGAGGCAGGGTTGACTGGGGCTAAACCTGTCTGATGTCCCATGATGACTGGAGAAGACAAAACATGGACATATGACTCTCCTCTTCTTTCTGATGTTACGAGGTACATACATCTGGTTGGTAAACTCATATATCTCACAGTGACCAGACCCGACATTGCCTATGTTGTTAGCAAAGTTAGCCAATTCATGCATGCTCCCAGGGAGTGTCATCTACAGTCGGCCTTGGAGATATTGGAGTATATTAAATAAGCTCCTGGGAAAGGACTTCTCTTTCAGAAGAATGACCATTTAAGGGTTGAAGCGTACTCCTATTCAAGCTATGCCGATGACAAAGGAGAGCGCAAGTCAACTTCAGATTTTTGCACCTTTGTGGTGGGTGGGGGGGGGGGGAAACCTTGTGAGATGGAAAAGCAAGAATTTGTCGGTAGTCTCCAGGTCCAGTGCAGAAGCAGAATACCGAAGTATGGCATTGACCACGTGTGAGCTGAAGTGGTTACAGGCTCTCATGCTTGACTTAGGAGAGGTCTATGACCATCCTCTACCTATGTTTTGTGACAACAAAGTCATCATATACATCTCTAAAAATCCGGTCTTCCATGAGAGAACCAAGCACACAGAAGTTGACTGCCATTTCATTCGAGAGGAGATTCTGAAGGAACAAATTTGTACTCCATTTTTCACCTCCGATAAAGAGTTGGCTGATATTTTCACTGTTGGGTACATTGGAATATATGTACCAGATTTGAAGAAGCCTCACCCTACTCAATGATATACATCAAGGTGTATTTGATGTGCTTTGAGTTTATATGTGCAGGTTAAGTAATTGCAGGAAATGCAGAAAAGTTTCTAAGTCCATGTGTCGACACCTAGAGGTGAAGTGTCGACACTTATGAAGGCTTGTGTCGACACCTAGAGAAGCTGTGTCGACACTTGGAAGTAATTGTGTCGACACCAGGAAAGGCAGAGTCGACACCAGAAGAAAAGTGTCGACACATACAGGCAGTGTCGACACACTGTGAAGAATTGTCAACATAATCTGTGTCGACACTTAGAGGCAGTGTCGACACCCAGAGAAACATTGTCGACATCAAATGTGTCGACACCAGGAGGCTGTGTCGACACTCAGCAAGCTTCAACAAAATTAAAGTACTTGTGTCGACACAAAGGAGATGTGTCGACACTCAGCAAGTTTCAACACATGAAGGCATGTGTCGACACAAAGGAGATGTGTCGACACTCAGCAAGTATCAACAACAAAAGGAGATGTGTCGACACATAGCAGAATTCAACAAAGTGTTAAAGAAGAAGTACTTGTGTCGACACACAGAAGCAATGTCGACACAATCAACAGAAGGCTTGTGTCGACACACAGAATTAGTGTCGACACATTCTGAAGAAGCAGTGTCGAGAAGCTGTTACAACAACACAAGGAGTTGTGTCGACACCACCAAGGCTAGTGTCGACACTTAGTCCACTTGTGTCGACACTTGGTCTATTTGTGTCGACACATAATGACTATCTGTCTCGACACTTTCAGACAGTGACAGTGATTTCAAGAAGTGACTGGATGACTTGACAACTGCCATTTCAACCGGTCAAGTGCAACTATCAGAGCTATCAGAAGTTCGTTAGAAACCGGGCCAGCCGGTTACCTTGGAGGAAGACTATTTAAAGGCCTTTCTCCTTCAACAGAAAGAGATTACAATTATTGAGAATCAATCAACAAATTATTCATTGAAGATCTATAACAGGTTAAAGATCTACACAGAAATCTAACAACACAAAGAAGACCTTCGATAGAAGATCTAAGAAGTTGGAGAGAGAGAGCTCCTTCTAAAAAGAGCAGCTGCTGAACCAGGCTGCTATGTAAGATTCAGATTGAGATCTGAATCTCAAGACAGAAGTTGATTGAAGATCATCTTCACTGGAGATTCAACCCTACTAAGTTCTAATTCAAGAAGCTTTGAAGAAAGCTAAGGGAGGTTGATGTCTGCCAAGTTCTTCCAAGAACTCATCAAGAAGCCAGTCAACTCATCTCTCTCTGTCAGAGTTATGGTTAATTACTTTGTATTATACAATTCCTATAGGATCTTGTATAAATCTGAGTTGTAAGCCTAAATCTATAAAGGCTGAGGTAGAGCTTTTTGAGCCTGAGTGTAGGAGAATTAATTCTCTGAGTGTAGGCCTTGTTGAAGGCTGAGGTAGGGCTGTTTAGCCTGAGTGTAGGTCTTGTTGAAGACTGAGTGGTAGGGCTTTATGCCTGAGTTGTAGGAGTGGGGACACTCTGAGTTGTAGGAACCTGTTTGGGGTTCTGAGCTGTAGGATCTGAGGATCTGAGGAGTAGTGCAGAAGTTAGGCCGAATCTAGTACACTACTAGATAGGCGAAGGGGGAAAGTGGATGTACCCAGACCTTGGGGAACCACTATAAAAATCTGTGTGCACTCTGTGTTTGTTTATTTCTGTGATTGCTGAGCTAGCTGTGCTGAATTGCTATAGAAAATTGCAAATACAGGTTTAATTGTTCAGGGTTTCTTCCTTACATTTAAAAAGATAAAGTTCACCTATTCACCCCCACTCTAGGTGGTTAGGCACAATTTCTTTCAAGTGGTATCAAAGCCAGGTTCCTCAAAAAGGGACATAACATTCTGAGTAAGATCCTGTAGGCAGATTCAGAACAAACAAGAATCAAGAAAATGGGTTCTAGTGAGAATCACAAAGAGCTGGGGTCCATGAAATTGCCAATATGTAGAAAAGAGATTTTTGGCATATGGAAATAGAGGGTTAGACTCTTTATGGAAGCATCTGACCCAAGGATATACATTACAGTTAAAGAAGGCCCATATGTGCCCATGAAGATCTCCATTCTGGATGCAAATCAGAAAACTCCCAAGGACTTTTCTGAAATGACTAAAGATGAAATCATTCTGGCCACTATGGACAAGAGGGCCCAGAATATTATTGTTAGTGCCATTGATGATGCAACATTTCCGAACTTAATTCATTGTAAGACCTCTAAAGAGATATGGGACCCATTAATAGTTTATATTGAGGGATCAGAAGAAGTAAGACAAGACAGGAAGTCCTTGTTAAATCAGGAATATGAAAGCTTCAGACAAGGAAAGTCTGATAGCATTACAGAATGTTACAAGAAATTCTATAGGATTGTTAATGAGTTGATGTCCTATGGAAGAGAATTCAGCAACTATGAGCTGAATGACAAGTTTTTAAGATCCCTGACTAAGGACAGGGACACCAAGATTTGTGCCATTAGGGAAGTGGCCAAACTAGCTGATATACCTCCTCCAACTTTGTTTGGAAAACTGTTATCTTATGAGATGCAGTTAATGGCTAGAAAGGAGGAAGAGAAGACTACTAGAGTGGAGCACAAGGAAAAACTTGTGGCCTTCAAGACTGAAGCCACTAAGAAGTATAGAAGCAAGTCTCCATCTCCACCTCAAATAATTGCTGAAGCTAGAACATATAATTCAGATAGCAAGAATTCAGATAGCAGTGAAAGTGATGAAGACTTTGCTGCTTTTACTAGGCATTTTTAAAAGTTTCTGAAGAAGAAGCAGTGGAGGTCTAAGACTTCCACTTCTCAGCCAAAAGATGACTACTATCAGAAAAGAAAGTCATCAAGGAATGACAGAAGAAGGTCCAAGCCAAGTAAAGCTACATCCTCAAAGATTGTGTGCTATTGCTGCAATAGACAGGGACATGTAGTGGCTAACTGTCCTGAAAAGAGGAAGGAGTCAGCTGACAAAAAGAAGACTCAGTTTAAGGGCAAAAAGGAAAAGTTCTTTGTTGCTAAGAAAGACAAGAGTCTGACTGATCAGTCATCTTCAGAAATAGAATCAGAAGCTGAAGCCTATATTGGATTATTTGCTGAAGAGGAAGAAGATGAGTTCATACAGCTAATGAACTCAATTTATGAGCATGAGGACCATCAGTGCAAGGGACTAATGGTTATATCTGAAGGAGACAAGATCCAGGATCAGCCTGGACCAAGTAAGGTACAAAGTTGTTCTTCTAGTTCAATTTCTAGTACTGAGTCAGAATCAGATACATCTGCATCAAGTGATGTGGGTGGATCTGAATCTGAGGGAGATATTCATCAGTTAATTGATGAATATAGGGACTTGTTGTAGGCCTTGAAGAAAAGCAAAACCTTGGCCAAAACTCAGGCAAAGGAGATTGCTAGTCTTAAATTGGCTGCTGCTGATTCAGACAAGTTATTTGATCATAAACTGAATGAAATAGCCAGACTGAAGAACATTACTGTTATTCAGATGTGTACTATTACATTTAAGAATGATCAAATTAGAAATCTGGAGGTTAGACTTCAGAAGGAGAAAGATATAGTAGCAAGTTTTGCTAAACCTAAATCTGTTTTACCCTTGATAGATGAGTTTGTATCTCAAAATGGTAAAGCTGGATTAGGATTTAAAAAACCTGCCTGGACTGTTAGGTCCAAATCTAAGGGCAAAGCCCCAGCACTAAACAAGAAGCCTGCTGTAGATACTTCAGTCAGGGTTGTACCTAAACAAAGGTACAATATGTTTGAGTGCTGGTGTTGTGGCAAGATAGGCCACTTTGCCTTAGATTGTTGGCACAATTCAAGTGTCAAGGAGAATAGCAAACTGCCTGCTAGAAAAGTTATAGGTAGTTTTGTTAAAAGTCAGACTAACCTGCACCAAGGACCCAAGAGTTATTTGGGTTCTAAGGTTAAGTAATCTGTTTTGCAGGTGAGTCCAAGTGGCCATGCCCCTATATGGTACTTGGACAGTGGATGTTCCAGGCACATGACTGGAACTAGGGGGTTGCTGAAGGACTATACACCTATCAAGGATGACCCTAAAGTTACCTTTGGTGGTTCAGAAAAAGGAATCATCAAAGGCTTTGGTAACATTTCTAGTAACCTGATTACAATTACTCAAGTGGCTTATGTAAAGGGTTTGAAACACAACCTCATTAGCATAAGTCAGCTGAGTGATTTAGGATATGACATCTCATTTGTCAAGAATGGTTGTCATATCAAAAGGTCAAGTGATCAAAAGATCATTCTGACAGGATATAGGAAGAGAAATGTCTATTGTCTTGACTTTGTATGTGAGAACAATGTTTCTCCTATTTGTCTTGTAGCTGATGAGAAAGTCTCACATTGTGTTAAATGGTACAAGAGGCTGGCTCATCTTAACTATAAGATAATTGACCAACTCTTTAGCAAAGAGTTAGTGAGGAATGGTTCTCAAGTTAAGTGCATAAAGGATGGGATATGCTCAGCTTGTCAAAAAGGCAAGAAGACCAAATCCACCTTTCATAGCATTGAGAACAAGGATTCTGTGAGATGTCTATACCTCTTGCATATGGATCTTTTTGGTCCTATGCCAGTTCATAGCCTAGGTAGGAAGGTGTACACATTTGTGGTTGTAGATGACTATTCAAGGTATTCCTGTGTGTTCTTCCTAAGGCAAAAATCTGAAACTCCAAGTATCTTATATAGTTTTGTTAAACAAATTCAGAATGAGTTAGACAGTACAGTGGTCAAAATTAGAAGTGACCATGGTACTGAATTTCAATCTGAAAGTATGACAAAACTGTGTGAAGAATTTGGAATTTTTCAGGAATTTTCCTCACCAAGAACACCTCAGCAAAATGGTATTGCTGAAAGGAAGAATAGAACCTTGATAGAGGCTTGTAGAACCCTATTGAGTGACACTTCTCTCCCAGAATATTTCTGGGCTGAGGCAGTAAACACTGCATGTCATGTAATCAATAGAGCTACTATCACCAAAAGCCACAAGAAGACCCCCTATGAGATTGTGAAGGGCAGAAAACCAAATTTATCCTATTTCAGGATCTTTGGTTGCAAGTGCTATATACTTAACAATGGAAAGTCTTATCTAACCAAGTTTGCTGCCAAATCCCAAGAGGGGATATTTGTTGGGTACAACAACAATAGTAAGGCTTATAGGGTCTACAACTTGGTTACTTAAGTTGTAGAAGAGTCTATACATGTAGTTTTTGATGAAGCAAGGCTCATTAACTGTGAATTGCCAAATAGTGTTTGCAGCTCTACAGGAATAACTGATAGTATGGACAAGCTTACCATAACAGAAGGTTCTTCTGCAAGTCAGCAAGTGGAAGATGGTGGCTGCTGTCCAGGGGGAGTACAAGATACTCCTGATGCTGAAGAAGACCAAGAGGTGCAGCTAAATGAAGAGGCTGAAGGTGTACAACCTGAAGACAGGCTGCCTCCAGCAAATAGACACTTAAAGGATCACCCACCCAATCAAATAATTGGAGATCCCAGATAAGGAGTGCAAACAAGGAGCAGTAATCTGAGTACAGTTCTTTACTCCAGTTTCCTATCCCAAGTAGAGCCAAAGAAATTTGAAGAAGCAATTCTATACCCTCATTGGATTGAGGCCATGCAAGAGGAGCTGAACCAGTTCAAAAGATGCAAGGTCTGGGAGCTAGTTCCTAAACCCAAGGACCACAACATTACTGGAACTAAGTGGATCTTTAGGAACAAGTTGGATGAGAATGGAATCATCATAAAGAATAAAGCTAGACTTGTTGCAAAGGGATATAGGCAGGAAGAAGGTATTGATTTTGATCAAACCTTTGCTCTAGTAGCAAGACTGGAAGCAATAAGAATGTTCCTTGCCTATGCAACATATCAAGGGTTCAAGGTATATCAAATGGATGTAAAGTCAGCTTTTCTGAATGGAAATCTGAAGGAAGAAGTCTATGTAGAGCAGCCATCAGGTTTTGTTGATTCTCTTAAACATGATTATGTATATAGACTTAGGAAGGCTTTGTATGAGTTAAAACAAGCCCCTAGGGCTTGGTATGAAACCCTGTCTAGTTTCATCATTGAGAACAAATTCTCAAGGGGGAAAATAGACAAGACTCTATTCCTTAGGGAATCTAAAGGCAATATTATTCTAGTCCAAATATATGTAGATGACATAATATTTGGGTCTACAGAAAGTAGTCTTTGCAGAAAGTTTGCAAAACTTATGCAAGGACAATTTGAAATGAGCAGTATGGGGGAACTTAAGTTCTTCTTGGGTCTCCAAGTTAGACAGACTGAAGATAGATTATCCATATGCCAGTCTAAGTTCACCCTAGAGTTAATAAAGAAGTATGGTATGAAATCATCCACTACCATAAAAACTCCTATGGGGTCAAGCATGTCTCTAAGCAAAGATGATGCAGGGAAACCTGTAGATGAAACTTTGTATAGAGGAATAGTTGGCTCCCTACTGTATTTGACTGCTAGTAGACCAGATATCATGTATGCTACATGTGTCTGTGCTAGGTACCAAGCATGCCCTAAAGAATCTCATTTGACTGCAGTCAAAAGAATTTTGAGATATCTTAAGGGCACACCTTATCTAGGCCTTTGGTACCCTAGGAATGGAGATTTTGTACTAACAGGTTATTCAGATGTAGATTTTGCAGGCTGCAAGGAAGATAGGAAGAGTACTACTGGAACCTGTCAATTTCTAGGTGGAAGGCTGGTATCATGGAGCAGTAAGAAGCAGACCAGTGTGGCCATCTCCACAGCTAAGTCAGAGTATGTGGCTGCAGGAAGCTGCTGTGCACAACTTCTATGGATTCAACATCAGCTAGAAGATTATGGTATTCAAGTAAGTGGAACACCTTTATTTTGTGATTCTACAAGTGCCATTTCTTTTGCAAATAATCCTGTCTCCCATAGTAGGACTAAGTACATAGAAATTAAATACCATTTTCTTAGAGAACATGTAGAAAAAGGAGACATTTCCCTAGAGTATGTTAAGACAGATAATCAGTTAGCTGATATGTTTACTAAGCCCCTAGATGAAACCAAATTCAAGAAGTTTAAAATTGAATTAGGAATGATAAACTTAGAATAGTTTAAAAAATTGGCTAAGTAAAATAGTATCGACACACAGAGTTGTCTGTGTCGACACATAGAAGTGGTGTCAACATTTCAGAGAAATGGTGTCGACACATCTAGACAGTAAGTGTCGACACTTCAGAGAATTAGTGTCGACACATCCAAAGTAGGTGTCGACATATCTAGGGTGGTGTCGACACTTAGGATTTACACAACATTCGTCGAGTGAAGTATCGACTAATCGTCGAGCTGAGATGTATAAGTGTCGACACATATATTCTGTCGACTATATTTGTGTTGACACATAGTTATCGAGACATTAGAAGTAAATGTCGACACTTTTCCACAGTGTCGACACATTTCAAGTATTTTGACGCGCCTTTTTGCCTTCGATTTTAGAAAGGTATAAATAGGTTTTCACCATTGTTTGTCGACATGCTCACCATAGTTTCGAGACCAATCTTGTGTGTCGACATCTCTCTTCTCTAAATTCAAAATTTCTCCAAACCCTAATGGCGCCCAAGCTAGAAGAGAACATCAATGAAGGTTATGAGATCGTGCAACACGCCTTTCATGACGCGGAACCAGAAATCCAAGGTGTTGTAACCCTAGTTGCAGAAACTGGGTTAGAGTATCTTGTATCAGAACCAATCAAGATTTGGAAGAAGGAGGTCCTTGAATTCTTTAGTGCAGCTACACTTGCTGAAACTGGACTCAAGATTAAGTCCAAAGTCCATGGGGCAAAAGTCAAAATCACCCAGAAAAGTCTAAGAAAAGTTCTACATCTCCCTAGAACTAAAGAAGAGGAAGATGTATCTGCATCAAAGACAAGGGAGGCACTGCAATGGTATGGATTAGATTCAAGCATGAAGATTGGATCAGTCTTTAACAGGAAAGGCATGAACATGCAGGGCAAGTTCTTATCTGAAATAGTGGGCAAGGTGATACTGAGCAAGCCTGGTGGGCATGATAGGATATCAGCTCACATGTTCAGTTTGATGACAAGGATAATTTTCAAACTTAAAACTGATTGGTCAGCAGTAATGTTTGATAAGATAAAGGAAAGTCTGAAGAAGCCCAATCTGGGTAGGATTATGAGTTTGTTCTTAGCTGGAAGTATTCCTGAAGTCATGAACCAAGCTGCTGGTTCTAAGATAAACCATATGAGGAGAATGGATGTTAGAATTATCTCAAGGTGGGATAGAGTGTTGACAAAGGAAATGCCAACTCCAGAAAAGGAAGTTCCTCAACAGAAGAAGAAGAAGAAAGCCATTGTGGCTCAAGAATCCTCAAGTAGCTCAGAGGAGCAAGTGGTTTTTAGTTCTGATGATGGAGAGGATGGCAATGCTGGACAGTCACCAGCAAGACAAGAAGATGCCCAGAGGCAGGGGGAGCTACCATCTGCTAGCCCTATTCACCTAGATCCACTCCAGGGGGAGTCTCAACATGTGGATGAGTCCACTCACTTGGATAGTGAGCTGGCTACCCAAACAATTCTAGAGGTAATACATGAAGTTAATCAATCTATTTTCAATATTGAGGATGAAATATTGACTGAATAATTACTTGATGTTGATCAACAAACTCAGATACATAGTCAACCACAAGATTTTGTCATGGAAGACACATCAGTTGCAGAAAATGCTCATGAGATAAGAGATTCTCCAGTACATACTCAACATGAGTTTACTCTAGAAGAACTATTTCCTGATCTATTATAGACTGATTTTGAGGGAGAGAAAGCAGCTTTTGAGGGGGAGAAGGTCAATCTTGAGGGGGAGCATGTAGAGGAGACTGCTAGAAATGAGACAGAGGAGCAAAGGAATGCTGAGGAGCTACCAAGGACTGAGAAGGATTTACCTCCTAGTCCTAAGGATAGGGTAGACATTGCTAGTACTTCTGCTTCAGATAATGAAGAGGCTGCTAAAGCCAAGAAAAGAAAGTTACAGGTTTTCAAAAGGAGAAGCCAGACCTATAAGAAAGCACTGCAAACCATTGTTCCACAACAAGCCCCAACTGCTGATTATAGTTCATTGTTGGTGGCTCTACAGATCAAACTGGATGAGCAAAGGAAGGCTCTCCAAACTTATATGGATGAAGGACATAAATCCCTTCAATTTGATTTGGCTCAAGATAAAAAATCTATTAGATTTGAAGTTAATCAAAATAAGAAGGAAATGACAGACTGTTTTCATAAAGGAGGCAATGCAGTGGTCTATCTGACTACTCATTAAGAGAATATAAAGAAACAGGTTGATGACATGGCAGTAAAACAAGGATATGTTCTGGAAAACCAGATTAGAATGAATGACAATTTAACTGAATCACATAATGTGATAGTAACTGAAATGCAGAATCTTGCAGCTGCTCAGACTGCAGCAAGGACTACTGCCAAGGCTGAATTTGACAAGCAATTACAAGAGAGCCTAAATGTTGTAAAAACTGCAATTGAAGATTATCAAAAGGCAATTAATGACAAGCTTCAAAGATTAAAACCTTTTTACAAAGATGGAGTTAACTATTTAAATGCTCAGATCAGATTTCAGAAGGATAATCTTAGGGATCATATAGAAAGAGAAGTCATAAAGGGGGAGAGGGTACTAGTCAAAGCAGGCTCTGACCATGCTAAATGGATTTCAAACAGCATCAGAGCTACCCTTGGATATCCACCTTTGTGTGATGATGATAATGTTGCTGAATCTGGGCTAAATCCTGCATATTTTGGAGGTGAGCAAGCTGAAGTGGCTCAAGTGATCTATCCTCCAGCAGATTTTGACATGATACATCAGGAGGTACAATCTATGTATAGCCCTCCTAAGGGTAATCAGAATATTATTTTTGAGAAAGTAGTACAGCCTGTGCTAGAGGCAATATTAAAAGAGCAAGAGGCATTATTAAAAGAGCAAGAAGCTCAATTATCTAAGAAGAGGTTCAGAGAACAGGCAGAGTTAAGGCCTGATTTTTAACAGTGGAGCCCAACTCCTAGGAATATCATATTGACTGCTTGGAAGGCTGCAAAGGATAATTTCCTAGAGAGGGGTAAATGGTACTCTAACCAGGAGTGGAGAAAACATGAAGCTAGGCAAGAAGCCATAGTACAATACAGAAGGAAGGCTAAACTGGGGAAGCTACCTCCTAATGCACTGGAGCCTAGCAAGTATTTCCCTAAGCCTTATCATTATTTTGAGAGATAGAAGATAAGGGCTGAAGAACAGAAAAAGAAAGATCTTAAGGGCAAGAAGCCTGCTGATGACAATGATGCTCCAATTCAAGCAAAGATTCAATCTGGAAAGGGCATTGTTATCAAGGAGCCAGAGCAGCCATAGAATAGAATTTTCTTAAGTTTACTACTCTGTAATCTTTTGCATTAAAATCCATGTAAACTTTTGATTAATAAAACTTTTGAAAGTTGTAAAAACAATGTTTAATGTTCAATCTATTACATTGTTATTCTGAGATAATTGTTTATACATGTTTTGTTTATACATGTTTAGTATTTACCCTGTCATATAATACTGTTATACATCATATTGAGTATTTGTTATGTATGGTGTATATCATTGACTAAGGGTTATGACTTCTCCAAATAGGGGTAGATTGTTGGGTATATTGGAATATATGTACCAGATTTGAAGAAGCCTCACCCTACTCAATGATATACATCAAGGTGTATTTGATGTGCTTTGAGTTTATATGTGCATGTTAAGTAATTGCAGGAAATGCAGAAAAGTTTCTAAGTCCATGTGTCGACACCTAGAGGTGAAGTGTCGACACTTATGAAGGCTTGTGTCGACACCTAGAGAAGCTGTGTCGACACTTGGAGTAATTGTGTCGACACCAGGAAAGACAGAGTCGACACCAGAAGAAAAGTGTCGACACATACAGGCAGTGTCGACACACTGTGAAGAATTGTAAACATAATCTGTGTCGACACTTAGAGGCAGTGTCGACATCCAGAGGAACTTTGTCGACATCAAATGTGTCGACACCAGGAGGCTGTGTCGACACTCAGCAAGCTTCAACAAAGTTAAAGTACTTGTGTCGACACAAAGGAGATGTGTCGACACTCAGCAAGTTTCAACACATGAAGGCATGTGTCGACACAAAGGAGATGTGTCGACACTCAACAAGTATCAACAACAAAAGGAGATGTGTCGACACAAAGGAGATGTGTCGACACACAGCAGAATTCAAAAAAGTGTTAAAGAAGAAGTACTTGTGTCGACACACAAAATCAGTGTCGACACATTCAACAGGAGGCTTGTGTCGACACACAGAATCAGTGTCGACACATTCTGAAGAAGCAGTGTCGAGAAGCTGTTACAACAACACAAGGAGTTGTGTCGACACCACTAAGGCTAGTGTCGACACTTAGTCCACTTGTGTCGACACTTGGTCTATTTGTGTCGACACATAATGACTATCTGTCTCGACACTTTCAGACAGTGACAGTGATTTCAAGAAGTGACTGGATGACTTGACAGCTGCCATTTCAACCGGTCAACTGCAACTGTCAGAGCTGTCAGAAGTTCGTTAGAAATCGGGCCAGCTGGTTACCTTGGAGGAAGACTATTTAAAGGCCTTTCTCCTTCAACAGAAAGAGATTACAATTATTGAGAATCAATCAACAGATTATTCATTGAAGATCAATAACAGATTGAAGATCTACACAGAAATCTAACAACACAAAGAAGACCTTCGACAGAAGATCTAAGAAGTTGGAGAGAGAGAGAGATCCTTCTAAGAAGAGCAGCTGCTGAACCAGGCTGCTAAGTAAGATTCAGATTGAGATCTGAATCTCAAGACAGAAGTTGATTGAAGATCATCTTCATAGGAGATTCAACCATACTAAGTTCTAATTCAAGAAGCTTTGAAGAAAGCTAAGGGAGGTTGATCTCTGCCAAGTTCTTCCAAGAACTCATCAAGAAGCCAGTCAACTCATCTCTCTCTATCAGAGTTGTGGTTAATTACTTTGTATTATCCAATTCCTGTAGGATCTTGTATAGATCTACGTTGTAAGCCTAAATCTATAAAGGCTAAGGTAGGGCTTTTTGAGCCTGAGTGTAGGAGAATTAATTCTCTGAGTGTAGGCCTTGTTGAAGGCTGAGGTAGGGCTGTTTAGCCTGAGTGTAGGTCTTGTTGAAGACTGAGTGGTAGGGCTTTGTGCCTAAGTTGTAGGAGTGGGGACACTCTGAGTTGTAGGAACCTGTTTGGGGTTCTGAGCTGTAGGATCTGAGGATCTGAGGAGTAGTGCAGAAGTTAGTCCGAATCTAGTACACTACTAGATATGCGAAGGGGGAAAGTGGATGTACCCAGACCTTGGGGAACCACTATAAAAATCTGTGTGCACTCTGTGTTTGTTTATTTCTGTGATTGCTGAGCTAGCTGTGCTGAATTGCTATAGAAAATTGCAAATATATGTTTAATTGTTCAGTGTTTCTACCTTACATTTAAAAAGATAAAGTTCACCTATTCACCCCCCCTCTAGGTGGTTAGGCACAATTTCTTTCATTCACCAAGCCAGTATCCGCCTCTTTTTATCACATTTGCGACAAGCTGGGCATGATCGATATATGCTCCAGCTTGATGGGGAGTGTTGCAGATTAGAGACCGGGCAGTCTGGCGGTCTGACTCTAGAGGGTTGCAGTCCGGGCGGTCTGTCGGTTTCTCTCCTGCGGGTTGGTTGCTGTCCTGTTGTTGTTGGTGCTCTGGCGGTTTGTCAATAAGTCCCTGACGACTTGGAGACCGGGCAACCTGGTGGTCTAGTGTGGCGGTTTGGTGTCTTTCTCTTGTGGTTGCCGGGGTGGTTGCCCATTCATCAAACCGCACGGCTTGACAACTTGTATTTATGTTAAACCGCATGTACATGATATTTTTTAGTCCCACATTATTTATTTTTAATCTCTCTCATTTCCTCCATTCTATAAAATGGAGGCTATACCATGTAATTTATACTTTTTTTGGAATACAAATATTTCTGTTTGTCCAATTTCCGGACTTCCTTTTTCTGTTCGCACACCATTCATAATATGGCCAGGCTAAAGAGCAATATAGAAGTTCTTCAAAATATTAATAAGAATGTTGTAGCAATGATTGAGGCTCATAATTGCTCAATGACTCATTTTGATAAGACAATGGAATCGTATGTCAATGTTGTAGCAGCTGAAGTCAGAAAGGGGGAGGATGCTATTAAAGCTAATGTGGAAGTTGTTGAAGCTGCAATGCTTGCAAATTTCCAACAACTCAATTACTACAGCTATGATAATTTTGTGCGGCTATATGGACATATATTTATCTCTCAAGTACCTATTGTGCCCGCTCATGTTGAAGTTCATCCTGCTGAGGATTACTCACAATATTGGACAGACATACAGGAGTTTTCTCAAGACAAATCTACTGTTGCTACTGCTGCTGCTGCGATCCCAGATGTTCAAGTGGTTGAAGATATCCCTCCTCCAGTGTATAAGAGAAGATGATATGGTGAATGCACCTCTGCTGTCAGGTCAGAGCCTGTCAGAGAAGAGCCGGTTAGAGAGATTGCTGAGGTGTGGAGTCCAATATCAAGAGGAATTATCATAGACTCTTTCACCTTAGTCGATGTTGGGGGAGAAAATAGATGGAGCCACTACAACAGAGATGAATGGAAAAAGTATGCGTTGACATGTGCTCAGAGAAGGATAAACTTCAGGAACCACAAGCACGATGATCCAGCTACACCTCCAGCCCCTCGAAGATACTATCCAAAGCCCAAGGCATATTTTTATAGACAACTTCAGAAGAGCCAGGGCAAGCAGGGTTGATGGGTTTGTGTTATGGATAATTATGTGTGGTTGTGGTTGCCCCCTAAATATGAACTCTTATTGATTTATATATATATATGATTTAATATTTTGATTGGAATGTGCGTTGTGTTTAATTTTCTTTTATTCTTATATCATTTTAGTTTGCTTTATCATTATTTTTTTGTAATTCACCTTAGCTTATAGGATTCTGACTTCTTCAAATAGGGGGAGATTGTTGGGTATTGTATCCACAATAATCCTGATTTGAAGAAAGGTCTAGTTAAGCTAAGATGAATTGAGTCTGTATTTGATGCTTTGTTTTAGGTATGTACTTGCAGTTCTACATTGTTAAGTACACATCAATGTCAGGTTACAGTAGGTCAGTAAACACAAGACTATACAATGTAATCCTTCTTTGTGTAGGCCAATGTGTTGACTCGTGTGTAATCTCTCTATTGGGGTGTACTTTTATCCCAAGTACATGAGATGGATCAAGGCATGAGAAGGTTTCAGTTTCAGAAGAACAAAATTTTACAAGTAAAATTCGTCGAGTATGGTAAGTGATACTCGTCGAATTCATCGAGTATACTCGTTGATACTCATCGAATTCGTCGTATATCCTTACTAGCACCCGTTGAATTCATCATAGGTACTTGTGGTAAAATTTCTGAGAGTGGAAAAACAGTTAAGTAAAATTAGTCGGGTATCATCAAGTATACTCGTCGAATGTATCTAACGATACTCGCCAAATTCGTCGAATATACTTCTCGATACATGCCGAATTCGTCGAATCATCTCGACGCTACATATCTGATTTTTTCCAAGGCATTTTCGTCGAGTGCATCAGTTTCGTCGAGTGCACCAATGGCATCGAGTGCATCGAGTCAGCTAATCGATACTCGTCGAATTTGTCGAGTATACAGCCGATACTCGTTGAATTCGTCGAGTATGACTCCAACATAGGAGTTGAGTGGCTAGCTGGTTTGAGCTGAATTTCTCTAAGTCAATTTCGTCGTATATCACTACTAGTTTGGCGAGTATACTCAGCTATACTCGGCGATACTTGATGAAAAAGACTTGCATTATTTTTCAACCTGATTTTCAGTTACAGCTCGGGTTGACGACAAACATGTACAGTATATTTCTCAGGTCTGTTTTGGAAATTCTTTTATGACTGTTGCTATCAAGGTTGCCTATAAAAACTTTGGGTGGATTTTTCATCAACCCTAATCGTGCTAATTGTCCAAAGATTCGAAATCGTAAAAGATTCCAAAAAGAGGAACCGTCGGCTCATGTACGTACATGGCTTCCGTTCGGCCGACGCAAGCTATACACGATTCTATCTCCCTCTTCCGATTGGACTGGATCTTTGTATTCTGAAGATCTCTAATCCTTCAGATCTAGTCTATTCAAGATTCAAGATTCAAATTCTTCAAAGTTTTTGATTCCGTGTTCTCCAAGAGATTGAAGTTTGACCTAAACGAAGAACGGCGGATAGAAGACTTTAGATCTTGACATAGTTTATTTGTATATCTTTTGTGTAATTTTTTTTACATTTGTTGGAGGTTTATCTCCGAGTTGTAGATCTGTTTGTCGATCGAGTTGTAGATCCGTTTATGGATCGACTTGTAGATCCGGTTGTGGATCGAGTGGTAGGAGAGGTTATTCTCCGAATTGTAGGAGTTGCGGCTCCGAGGTGTAAGATTCGTTGAAATCTGAGAAATGTGAAGTTGTCGAATCTAGCCCTTCATGGTAGATAGGCGAGGCGGGACAGTGGACATACCCAATACGAGGAACCACTATAAATCTTTGTGTTCTGTGTGCTCTCAATATTTAAAGTATTTTTATTCCACGAAAAGATACAAACATCACTTATTCACCCCTCTCTAGGTGATTTAGGTAGACTCTAGATACTTTCAGCAACCCCAGCCCCCTCCCCAAAACAGTCGCCTATCTTCTGTGCACGCAGGCTGCCTATAGCAGGCCGCTTCACTATTTTCCCCCACCCGGCCAGCCGCCGGCCCTCCTTTTTCACCCGGCCGCCGACCCCTTCACCAGCCGACTCTTTCCCCTCCACCCTAGCCACCGTCGACCACCATGTTTTCCCCTATAGCCAGCCCTCATCCCAAGTCGTCGGTTTGGCCTCCCTCCTTCTTCCCGCACGTGGATCCACTCTCCTTTAGCCCTAATTCCTTGGATCAATTCAGATCTTGGAATTTCCACACTGATCCGTTATTTCGACCTTTCGTTCATCACCCCTCCATCCGGATCTGATCCCTAAATATCAGATCTCATCTTCCCTGCCCGGATCTCCATCCTATTGGCCAGATCTTTCCATTTTCGGCCCGATCTCCCCACTCGCCATCGAGGACAACCATCTCCACCATTTCCACGCCTCTGGTTCCACCTTCGATCGTCGATCTACACATCCGGACTCAAATTTTTCAGTGTCTCAGTTCAGCACGCTACTTTGTGAGTTTCTTGTGGTATTGACTTATTTGATTCGACATTTTTATTGATGAATTAATATATGTGTTGTGATTCTTGCTTGTATAAAATTATTTTCAATAAGCTATTAATTTACAGGAGGGGTTATTGGTCGCGCGCTTTGCTTTGGCCCTCCGAGCGGAGGAAAGCTGTTATAAAATTGCCGAATTAAATAATTGTTTTCAATTTTAAATATTTGCGTGGTGTTAGAAAATTTTATTGCTCAAATTTATTTATCGTTGTAACAGACGGCCGCATTGCACTTAGGGTCATACTAGAAAGTCACCTTTGCATTTACACCTAGAGTCCTAGGTTTTGTGCACCCCTTAGCCTACCCTACATCAAGGTGCCTCTAATGGTCTCCATTGTACGTGTTCAAACCATCTTAGTCGATCTTCTCGCATCTTCTCTGCAATTGGTGTTACTCCTGTCTTATCCCTGATACATTCATTCCTAATGGAGTGACTAAAAAAATAATTAAATCATTGAAACCAAGTGGGTATTTAGAACTAAATTAGATGCAGAAAACATCATAATAAGAAACAAGGCAAGACTGATTGCTCAAAAATACAGGCAGGAAGAAGAAATTGACTATAATCAAACATTTGCTCTTGTTGCAAGGTTGGAAACTATAAGAATGTTTCTAGCTTATGAATGTCAAGAGTGTCTTCCTAAATGGTAAACTTCAAGAAAAAGTATAAGTTGAGCAACCTCCAGGTTCTATTGATCATAACATTTCTTCTCATATCTTTAAATTAGATAAAGCCTTATACAATCTTAAGCAAACTCTAAGGGCCTGGTATGAGTCTTTATCTTTCTTTCTCCTTGAGAAGTCATTTCTTATGAGAAAAGATGATAAGACTTTTTTTATTATGAAGCACAAGGACAAGCTACTCCAGTGCAAATATATGTATATAATATAATATTTGGTTCTATCGATGGCAAGCTATGCAAAGATATGTCAACCTGATGCAATGGAAGTTTGAAATGAGTAACATTGGGGATCTATCATATTTTCTAGGACTCCAAGTAAAACAAAATGATGAAGGAATTTTCATTTCTCAATCTACATATGCCAACAAACTCATAAAAATTTTGGAATGGAAAATGCTTCCACCTTGAAAACTCCTATGACTACTAATGTTGTAATAGAAAAGATGAGTATGGAAAACTTGTAGATCAAAAGATCCATATGACAATAATTGGCTCACGTTTATATCACACGGTAAGTAAACCAGACATTATGTTTATCACGTGTGTATGCTAGATATCAAGTTGCTCAAAAGAAATCTTATCTCACTTATGTTAGGAGAATTCTGAGATAAAGGAGCACCTGAACTTGGCTTGTGGTATCTTGTAGAGTCAGGAATTGATTTAATGATATTTTACATAGAGATTTTGCAGGATGTAGATTGGATAGAAAAAGTACTATAGGAACATATCGATTTCTAGAAGCCAAACTAATTTCATGGTTTAGAAAGAAACAAATAATTGTTTCTACATCCACAGTTGTAACTGAACATATCTCAGCTGGAAGTTGTTATTCTCAACTCCTATGAATGCAAAATCAGTTGTTTCCCTTCTCAACTCCAACTGATAGCAAGCTATGCAAAAGGAATGTCAGCCTGATACAAAGGAAGGTTGAAATGAGTAACAAAGGAAATCTATCATATTTTCTAGGACTCCAAGTATAACAAAATGATGAAGGCATTTTCATTTCTCAATCTAAATATACCAATAAACTCATTAAAAAATTGGAATGGGAAATACATCTACCACAAAAACTCATATGGCTACTAATGTTGTAATAGAAAAATATGAGTCAGGAAAACTTGTCGATCAAAAGATTTATATGGAAATAATTGATTCACTTGTACATAACATAGTAAGTAAACCAGATATTATGTTCATCACGTATGTAATCTAAAATATCAAATTTCTCCAAATGAATTTCATCTCACTCATGTTAAGAGGATTCTGAGATAAAGGAGCACCTGAACTTGGCTTGTGGTATCATGTAGTGTTCGGATTTGATTTAATGGTATTTTTATGGTGATTTTGCACTATATAGATTGTGTTAGCAATATTAGCATTTATGTTTTTTATCCTTTGTTTGTCGTCTATATATAGAGGACCCCTTTATTGAAATGTGTTCACTTGTTTTTTCCCGCAACATGGTATCAGAGCCAGGTTCATTTCTCGTGCCCTAAATTCCCGCTCGCGTCCTCCGCTTGCCAGCCCGCCTCTCTCCCACTCGCGTCTCTCGCTAGCGCCAGCGCTCCGATCTCTCTCCCGCTCGCCGTCCAGTCGCCCGCTCCCTCTCCCGCTCGCCGTCCAGTCGCCCGCGCCCTATTCTGCTCCTCTCCGCCACTTCTAATGATGCCGGAATAGTGCTCTTGCTTCCTCCGGTGCCTCCTGCCCGTGTGATGCTTGGATGGCTGGTTCCATTTGCCTCTTGATACCCTAATTTCTTGGGTTTCCTCCCTTTTCAGATTTCTATTCCGTCTTGCTCTTTCTCTCAGGATTTCTATTCCTGTGCTATGGGATCTAGTGGAGCGGATTCTCTCTCTCCCTCTACCAGTGGTACTCCGACCCCTCTTTCTGCTGGTCCTCCTTCGCCAGTCTTCTACCGTGGAACCACCAATCACAATACCTCTCAGATAACTACTATCCGACTTGATGAATCCAATTATCTCTCATGGTCCCGTTCTATTACCCTGGTGCTTAAAATTCAGCATCTCTTTGGCTATGTCTCCGACCACATGCCGGAACCTGATAGGACTTCTCCTGAATGGCCGTAGAGGGAATCCGAGAATTCCTTGGTCATGTATTGGCTAACCAACTCGATGCAAGAGTCCATTGCCCGCAACTATCTTTTTCTTGACAGTGTTTCTGCTATTTGGTGTCGTGCAGAGTCTACGTACTCTCGCCACGGCAATGCTGCTCAGATATTTTAGCTTCGCCGCCAGATCAGCTTACTCCGTCAGGGTGACCGTCCTCCTTCCGCATATTACTTAGAGTTCACTCAGCTTTATCAAGAGTATGATCATTTTGATCCTCTTGTCTTTGTTAGTCCTATTGATGAGGCGAGGGTTCGGGTCAGGGATGACCGCAATCCCATATTTGAGTTCCTTCATGGCTTGCACTACGACTTTGATCAGATCAGTGTTCAGATTCTGGGGCGACTGCCGATCCCATCTCTTTCTGAGGTCTATAGCATCGTGCAGCAGGAGTTTGATCGTCATCAGACCCTTCTTACGGACCCTATGCCAGAGGTCTCTGCTCTGGCTGCTACCATCACCTCCCTTCTTGGCAATCATCCATCCCGGGATCCTAGGTTGAGGAGCTCAGATAAAGATCATCTCCTCTGTGATTACTATGGCAAGAGTCGCCACACTCGGGATACCTGCTCCAAGCTTCATGGGTTCCCTGCCCCGAGAGGGGGTGCCCCGCCTCGTGGAGGTCGTGGTTCTAGACGCTCCTCGGGTTATCATGTTGTCTCCCGTGAAGCCCATCTTACTGACGCTACTGCTGATGTTTCTCCTGGCTACTCTAGTACTGATGCCCCTGGCACCCATGGTGTTTTTACTGCGGATGAGGTGCTTGCTCTTCAACGCCTGATGCATGATCTTTCTACGGAGCCTTCTGCCTCTTCCTCCTACACTCATACGGGACTGCCAGGTGCTCTCTCTGATGTTTCTTCTCCGTCGACTTAATGGGTCATTGACTCTGGGGCCACAGATCACATGACTGGGTCCTTTACTGGTTTTGTCTCTTATACTCCTCTTTCTGGGCGTGATAAGGTGAGCATTGCTGATGGTTCTCTTTCCTCCATTGTTGGCAAGGGAACCATCCCCTGCTCATCCCTCACCTTGTCCTCTATTCTTCACGTATCTTCCTTTACTCGTAATCTGCTTTCAATTAGTCATTTGAACAACTCCATGCGTTGATCTGTGACATTTCTTCCGTCTTCTTGTATGTTTCAGGACCTGACGACGGGGAAGGTGATTGTCACTGGTAGCATGGTGAATGGACTCTATGTGCTTGACTCTGGCGCTGCTTCCTCTACTCTAGCTCTTCATTCCAGCACTGTTCATCCTTTGTACTCCTGACACTGTCGCCTGGGACACCCTTCTCTTTCTATTTTGAAATTGTTATTTCCTGCAATGTCTGCTGTTTTTTTGAGTCTTTTGTGTGTGATGTCTGTAGTGTCAACAAACATCATCGTACTTCATTTAAACATGTTTTGTTGCCTAGTTCTATTCCATTTGCTATTATTCATACTAATATCTGGGGCCCCTGCTCGGTCCCTTCTATTTCTGGTTGTACATGGTTTGTTATATTTATTGATTGTTTCTCATGCACTACCTGGTTATATTTGATTCGTCACAAGAGCGATGTGTTTTCTGTTTTCCGACAATTCCATGCCATGATCTCCACCCAATTTCAGTCCCACATTAAAATTCTTCACAGTGACAATGACCGCGAATACATGGATTCATAGTTTGAGCGCTACCTTACTGATCACGACATCCTACACCAGACTTGTAATGCCCCGAAAATCGTATCGAGCTGATCATGTCCAAGAGAATTTTTGGTTCCTGTATAGGGGTACACGTCCTAGGACACGGGCGTGTCCAAGGCCGTGTGATTGTTTGTGTTGGCCGGCTGTGTACAGAGAAGGACACGACAGGAAACACGGCTGTGAGCAGTTTTGACACGGAAGTGTCAGAGGTGACACGGGCGTGTGCCTACCCGTGTCACCACCCGTGTTCCCAAGAGTTGTGTCGGTTGGCGTGGCGGTTACTGGTGATACGGCCCTAGTACACGGGCGTGTCAGAAACCGATACGGGCGTGTTAGGTGGAGACACGGGCGTGTCTCGACCTATGTCAGTTTCTATGCTCGACGATCGTGCCTAGATCGAGGCACACAGCCTGGGACACAGCCGTGTGCGAGGCCATATTCGGCCCAGGTTTGATGATTTTTGGGCGGATCTGAGCCATTCATTTTCTTTAATTAAGATCCAATGGCCCAAATGCGTTCCTGCTCTGATAAGGCCGGGAATGAGGGTTAAACTCCTCATTTGCTGTTTACCATTCTCTTTCTAAGGAGTTGGAGAGAGGAGGAAGGAGAGGGAGGATTCCAGCCACCAGCGGAGCATCAGAGCACCATTTTGAGAACCAAGAGCGGATACGCGGAGGAAATTCCATTGCGAAGCCTTCTATTCGTATAGTTTTTCCATGGCGCAGAAGCGTACTTCAAGGGTAACGATTCTCTACTTGAGCATGTGAAGCTCTCCTTCTTTTACATAGGGAAACCCGCTCCTGCGAGTGTGTTGTGAGTGTGCGGTGTTCCTTGGGGTTGACAGAAATAGTCCCCCTTGTGTTGCATATAGAGTCCGTAAGCGAAGTACGAACATAGGAATTGTGTGTGAAGCCTACCCGGACATGTTGGTCCGGATCAGTGATGTTGCATTTTGTATGGTTTCCCGGAGAAGACTCCGTGTTTTGTGTTTTCGGGTTTCTACACGGTAGATTGCAGCAGGGATCCTTGGGGATTAACTCCAAGGCGCACCCGGAAAACTGAGCGGAAACGTAATTCTGCTAATTTGGCGGCCTGGGAGCCGACCTTGTACATAACTAGGTTATGTGTTGTTTGGATTGTTGCGTGATCCGAGAGAAGCTTGGCTCGTGCGTATGTCTTAAGGCGAACTACGCGTTGTGAGCAACAAGCAAGTGGAATCAGACCCAAGCTATGTGGTTCGGTGTGAGAGACCCAAAGAGGGACTGGCCGTTGGCATAGTCGGGAGCCTTAGACAGTGGTTAGAAAGGCTAAAATGCTCACGTTATTGCCATCCCGGGGATGGTGGTGAAGCCACTGAATTGACATGATTCACCGTTAATGTGCCCTGAGTGCACGGGGTGTTTGGGCCGTGAGAGCCTACACCTGTGGCATAGTATATTCGCACTTTTATTATTTAGCTGGGCTAATGAATTGCAGGGAAGGAGCACCGCCGTCCCGAGTAAGGGGCGGTGTCGTTATAATTTGGTCGGCTTTGGCTGACCGTTGCTTTGTTTGCCACCGTGCGGTGGAATGTTGCTTGCAGGTGCTGCGGAGCCGAGTACCAAGTAGCGGGATGAAGCCCATGTTGCTGAGCTGGCCCTCGAAGTCCAAAGAAAATAGTTGTATTTTATTTTGTCATGTGTGGCCGGCCTGCGAGCCGATGTATGTAAGACACTATTTTGTTAAGTGAAACTCTTGTAAGGCAATAAGGCCAAATACTTCCTTTATAGTTGCTATTTCATTCCTGTGGTAGTTGTGGACATTCATATTAGTTGATATATCAATTATGGGTTCTTTATAAATGTGTTAAAACTTCCACTAGAATGCTCTGTGTAGGATGAGTAGTCTTAGTTTGTTGGTTTTGATATTCTTATGTAACCCTTCTGACTGTCCGTGGTATATGGCGTCGGGTTCCAGCTGGACCTTCTGTTATATGACATACGACGGTTGGGAGTGTTACAATTTGGTATCAGTCTTTTGGTTCAGGTTAACTTAAATGAATTCGTGGATGAATTATTTTAAGGGGTGCTGAGCACATGTGTGCGTCATCGTTATAACATAAAAAAAACCCATGAATGTCCACTTAGGAAAAAAATACTCTTGTTTAGAGGAATCTGAGTGTTCCAATGATTGTTTTTAGCAATCTATTTGTCGTCTAATCAAGGGTCTTTTCTATTATAGGCAGCTAGTTGCGGTGCTGGGCAATTGGAATGCCCGTAATCGGCGGAAAGTAGTGCATCGAGGGACGTGCCTACAACACCTCCTTCAGCGGAAACCATCAGATTGGTTGCTGAAGCAGTCTTCGCTAAGATAAATGCCCAACCTGCAGGGAAAATGGACCATGTACCACCTGTTAATGAGCAAGAACCGATTAGGGCGGAAGAGCCGAGAGTGGTAGAACGTGTTCTAGTTGGTCAAGTAGCGCCAAGGAGGGCTACGGAGAAGCAGCTCAAGCATGTAATGAGCTTTAATCCTCCGAGGTTCGACGGGATTGGAACGCCAACTCAAGCTGAGGATTGGCTCTCTACGATAAAGAGGGTCTTGACGGCCACAGAAACTGTTGAGTGGCAGAAGACCACCATAGCGACCTTCCTTTTGGCTGGTGAGGCGAGGCTGTGGTGGGACGAGTTAGAGGTTCACCTCTTAGTGGGAAGGCAACTTGCGGATGTGCTAATGGAGGAATTTTCAAGGTTGTTCTTGGCCAGATATATACCCTTTGCTCAGAAGCTGGAGATGGAGAATCAGTACCTTGGTTTGATTTAGGGAGGCAGAAGCGTGGATGAGTATCTGCACGAGTTTATGCGATTGGGTCGTTATGCTGATGCTATGTTTACTGAAGATGAGCGGAAGACCAACTGATTTTATGAGGGTCTATGTGGAGACCTACAGCTACTCCTTGCTGGGCCTAAGGCCCAGGGCTTCCTAGCCTTGGTCAATTCGGCTCGGTCTTTGGAAAAGGTTGTGAAGAAAGTGAAAGAGAAGAAGGACCCAGGGGAAAATAAGTCGGAGTTCAAAGTGTCGAATGCAAATTCGGGTTTCCGCAGATGGAACAAGAAGTCGAAGACTTTGAATTCAGCCCCTTCGTCTGGTGCGGCGGGGGCAACCACAAGTCGAGTCCCAGGAGCGTGCTATAATTGCGGAAAGATGGGGTATTTTGCTCGTGAGTGTTGGAGCGGATGTGCAAAGTCCGAGAGGAAGCTTGAAGCAACCTACGAAGAGAAAGGGAAGGCGGTGGAGTCAACCGCGTCCCACCATGCTCCAGCCCAGCCTAGAGTTTATAACCTTGGTCTGCAAGAGGTCATAAAATAAGCTGACGTGGTGATAGGTATGAGTTAAATTATAGCAGTTTAACTTTATGTAGTTGTTACCTTTTCATATGTTAGCTTACATTTGTGTGTGCTAGGCTTCGTGTTGATTTTTGATTGTCCGGCGAGAGCCCTGTTTGATATGGGAGCTTCGCATTCCTTCTTGTCCGAACGATTCGTATCGCGCATTGGAGTCCCTTCCTCGATGGCTAAAGACAAGTTGGATGTGTTGTTACCCAATGAGTTCTCAATGCACGTGGATAGAGTCTGTGTGGTTAAGATTCGGATTGGGGATCAGGAGTTTGACTTGCAAGCGTCGGTATTGCCGTTAGCGGAGTACGACGTAATCTTTGGTATTGACTGGCTCTCGGAGCAGCGAGCATGTATTGATTGCAACCGAAAAGAGGATAAGTTGGGACTGAATACTGATCGGGATACTACGTTCGCGGGCATGAAGGGGTCGGGTAAGGTTTTAATGTCGGCCCTACAGGTGATCAAGGCAGTTCGGTCTGGGGCAGAGCTGTTTGTCACATTAGTGCTGACTTCATTGCCTAAGCCAAGTCTGAGCAGTATTCCAGTTGTGTCCGAATATCCTGATGTGTTTCCGGATGATCTCCCAGGAGCCCCTCCGCAGTGGGAGATTGATTTTACTATTGAGCTGGTGCCGGGTGCCAAACCGGTGTCACACTCTCCGTATCGGATAGCGCCAAGAGAGATGGCAGAGTTGAAGGTGCAATTGCAAGAGTTGTTGGAACAAGGGTATGTGCGTCCATGTTCGTCGCCTTGGAGTGCACCGGTCCTTTTCGTTAAGAAGAAGGATGGGAGTTTACGACTCTGTATTGACTATCGGGAGTTGAACAAGCTTATGGAGAAGAATAAGTATCCGATCCCAAGGATTGACGATCTATTTGATCAGTTGGTTGGGTCAACAGTATATTCGAAATTAGATCTGAAATCTGGTTACTACCAATTAAGGATAAGGGAAAGTGACATCCCAAAGAGAGCGTTCAGCACGCGGTTTGGACATTACGAGTTCACGGTAATGCCGTTTGGGTTGACCAATGCGCCATCCGTATTTATGGATCTGATGAACAGTACGTTCAGAGAGTACCTGAATCATTTCGTGATAATATTTATCTACGATATCCTGGTGTACTCGCAGTGTGAGGAAGATCACTATAAGCATATGCATATGGTGTTGGAGACGTTGAGAAGAAACCAGTTGTATGCTAAGTTCTCCAAGTGTGAGTTCTGGTTATCCTCGGTAGCGTTCCTTGGTCATGTTGTTAGTGGAGAAGGGATAGCGGTGGATCCGGTGAAGATAGTGGCGATACGGGAGTAGCCTGTATTGACTTCACTGGCGGAAGTCCGAAGCTTTCTGGGGCTTGCCAGCTACTACAGGCGCTTCGTAGAGAACTTCTCGTGGATAGCACTACCACTCACGACGTTGACAAGGACGGATCAAAAGTTTGTGTGGTCGTTGGAGTGCGAGCAGGCTTTTGAAGAATGGAAGAGGCGGTTGACTACATCGCCTATCTTATGTTCGTCGAGTGGGACTGAAGGGTTCGAAATCTATAGTGATGCTTCGGGTAGTGGTTTGGGCTTTGATCTACTACAGCATAGGAGCGTGATAGCGTATGGTTCTCGATAATTGAAGGTTCATGAGCGGAATTATCCGGTCCATGACTTAGAGTTAGCGACTGTGATATTTGCTCTAAAGCTGTGGAGGCACTATCTGTACGGTGTGAAGGTCGATATCTACACTGATCATAAGAGCCCGAAGTACCTGTTGGATCAGAAGGACCTGAACATGAGGCAGCGGAGGTGGATGGAGTTCCTGTGGGACTACACCTTCGAGATACATTATGTGTCTGGGAAAGGAAATGTAGCGGAGGATGCATTGAGTCGCAGGGTTCCTGCGCGAGCCAGCTGGTTGTTGGTACATGATGAGATTTTGGTCCGTGAATTGGAGGTATTGGAGATAACTTGCGTCGACAAGCAGTCTAGTGCCGAGGCGAAATTGTTTTGGACAGAGGTGCAGTATGACCTAGCTGATAGAGTTCGGCGGGCATTGGTTCAGGATAACAACATGAAGCAGATCTTAGATGAATCTTTGGATGGGTCAAATTCCCAATTTACTGTTGAGGATGGACTGCTAAGGAGGGACAGTCGCCTATGCATTCCTAGTGCGGATAATCTTCGGGAGGATTTGATGTACGAGGCTCATCATACCAAGTACTCAATCCACCCGGGGAGCACGAAGATGTATAGAGACATGAAGAAGTTGTTCTGGTGGCCAGGATTGAAGAAGGATGTAGCACTTTATGTGGCTAAGTGCCAGATGTGTGCCATGGTAAAGGCAGATTGTCAGAAGCCCGGATGTTTCTTGAAGTCCCTACCTATCCCGGAGTGGAAATTCGACGACATTTCTATGGATTTTGTGCACGGTTTGCCAAAGTTACAGAGGGGAAACGATGCCATCTGGGTGATCGTAGATAGATTGACAAAGGTGTCGCATTTTATTCCAAACAGGAAGGAAGATCCGGTGGAGAAGTTAGCCAAACTCTATGTGGATAATATTGTACGATTGCATGGTGTGCCCCGCAGTATTGTCAATGACCGAGATGGACGCTTCACGTCGAATGACTGGAGGATGGTGCATAGTCTGTTGGGAACTAAGTTGAGTTTAAGCACAGCCTTTCATCCGCAGACGGATGGTCAGACCGAGAGGGTCAACCGGACGATGGAGGACATGCTTCGTATGTGCGTCATGGATTTCAGAAAGCAGTGGGAAGATCACCTGTACATGGTGGAGTTTGCATATAACAACAGTTATCAGGCGAGTATTGGAATGATGCCTTTCGAGGCCTTGTATGGGAGAAAGTGTCGCACGCCGTTGTCTTGGTTGGAGACAGGCGAATCGAAGTTATACAAACGTCAAGTGGTAGAAGACGCTACTTCATTGATACGTACAGTTCAGGAAAGGTTGAGGATCGCTCAGGACCGACAGGCAAAATACTATAACGCCAAGCATAGGAACATGGAGTTCGGTGTTGGCGACTGGTTGTATTTGAAAATCAAGCCGTTCAAGGGTGTCTCGAGGGTTCCACGCTTGAAGAAGCTGAGTTCGAGATACCTTGGACCGTTTGAAATCCTGGAGCATGTTGGCGAAGCAGCATATCAGTTGAAGCTGTCAGTGGAGTTGAGTGGGCTACATGATGTATTGCACGTATCGGTGTTGCGGAAGGCGGTGCAAGAGCCTTCGCAGGTCGTTGCGGTCGATCAAGTGCCGGTTGATTATGGGTTGACGACGAAGGTCAAGCCAGTACGCATTGAAGACTTGGAGGTTAAGCGACTCCGCAATAAGGAAATCCGAATGGTTAAAGTACGTTGGGATAACTGTGGACGTGAGGAGCTTTCTTGGGAGCGAGAGCAGACTATGATGGAAGAATACCCCGATTTATTCCACTCAGGTAACATTTAGATTTTTGTGTACCTTTACATAATTTCGGGACGAAATTTTTTAAGTGGGTGAGATTTGTAACGCCCCAAAAATCGTATCGAGCTGATCGTGTCCAAGAGAATTTTTGGTGCCTGTTTAGGGGTACACGGCCTAGGACACGGGCGTGTCCAAGGCCGTGTGATTGTTTGTGTTGGTCGGCTATGTCCAGAGAAGGACACGACAGGAAACACGGCTGTGAGCAATTTTGACACGGGCGTGTGCCTAGCCATGTCACCACCCGTGTTCCCAAGAGTCGTGTCGGTTGGCGTGGCGGTTATTGGTGACACGACCCTAGTACACGGGCGTGTCGGAAACCGACACGGCGTGTCAGGTTGAGACACGGGCGTTTCTCGACCCGTGTCAGTTTCTGTGCTCGACGATCGTGCCTGGATCGAGGCACACAGCTTGGGACACGGCCGTGTGCGAGGCCGCGTTCGGCCTAGGTTTGACGATTTTTGGGCAGATCTGAACCGTTCGTTTTCTTTAATTAAGATCCAACAGCCCAGATGTGTTCCTGCTCTGATAAGGCCGGGAATGGGGGTTAAACTCCTCATTTGCTCTTTACGAATCTCTTTCTAAGGAGTTGGACAGAGGAGGAAGGAGAGGGAGGATTCCGGCCGCCGGCAGAGCATCAAAGCACCGTTTTGAGAATCGAGAGCGGATCCGCGGAGGAAATTCCATTGCGAAGCCTTCTATCCGTATAATTTTTCAATGGCGCAGAAGCGTACTACAAGGGTAACGATTCTCTACTTGAGCATGTGAAGCTCTCCTTCTTTTGCATAGGGAAACCCGCTCCCGCGAGTGTGCGGTGAGTGTGTGGTGTTCCTTGGGGTTGACAGGAATAGTCCCCCTTGTGTTGCATATAGAGTCCGGAAGCGAAGTACGGACATAGGCATTGTGTGTGAAGCCTACCCGGACGTGTTGGTTCAGATCGGTGATGTTGCATTTTGTATGGTTTGCTGGAGAAGACTCCGTGTTTTGTGTTTTCGGGTTTCTACACGGTAGATTGCAGCAGGGATCCTTGGGGATTAAATCCAAGGCGCACCCGAAAAACTGAGCGGAAACGTAATTCTGCTAATTTGGCGACCTGGGAGCCGGCCTTGTACATAACTGGGTTATGTGTTGTTTAGATTGTTGCGGGATCCGAGAGAAGCTTGGCTCGTGCGTACGTCTTAAGGTGAAGTACGCGTTGTGAGCAACAGGCAAGTGGAATCGGACCCGGGCTATGTGGTTCGGTGCGAGAGACCCAAAGAGGGACTATCTGTTGGCATAGTCGGGAGCCTTAGACAGTGGTCAGAAAGGCTAAAATGCTTACGTTGTTGCCATCCCGGGGAAGGTGGTGAAGCCACTGAATTGACAGGATTCACCATTAATGTGCCCTGAGTGCACGAGGTGTTTGGGCCGTGGGAGCCTACACCTATGGCGTAGTATATTCACACTTTTATTGTTTAGCTGGGCTAATTAATTGCAGGGAAGGAGCACCGCCGTCCCGAGTAAGGGGTGTGGTCGTTATAATTTGGTCGGCTTTGGCTGACCGTTGCTTTGTTTACCACCGTGCGACGGAATGTTGCTTGCAGGTGCTGCGGAGCCGAGTACCAAGTAGCGGGCTGAAGCCCATGTTGCTGAGCTTGCCCTCGAAGGCCAAAGCGAATAGTTGTATTTTATTTTGTCATGTGTGGCCGGCCTGCGAGCCGATGTATGTAAGACACTATTTTGTTAAGTGAAACTCTTGTAAGGCCATAAGACCAAATACTTCCTTTGTAGTTGCTATTTCATTCCTATGGTAGTTGTGGACATTCATGTTAGTTGATATATCAATTATGGGTTCTTTATAACTGTTTTAAAGCTTTCGCTAGAATGCTCTGTGTAGGACGAGTAGTCTTAGTTGGTTGGTTTTGATATTCTTATGTAACCCTTCCGACTGTCCATGGTATACGTCGTCGGGTTTCAGCTGGACCTTCTGTAATATGCCATACGACGGTTGGGGGTGTTACAAGACTACCTGTGCGTATTCCCCTGCTCAAAATGGCGTCGCTGAGTGAAAAAATCGCCATCTGTTGGAGGTTGCTCGGTGCCTATTGTCCACAATGCATCTCCCAAAATTCTATTGGGGAGATGTCATCCTCACTGCTGCATACCTCATCAATTGGATGCCCTCCAGTGTCCTCGGAAACTCTACTCCTCTGGATATGCTTGGCGTGCCTCCTACTCGCCTTCCTCCTAAGGTGTTTGGCTGTGCTTGTTTTGTTCACATCCATCATCCTCGTCCCTCCAAACTTGATCCTCGTGCCCTCAAGTGTGTATTTATTGGTTACTCCCCTACGCAAAAGGGGTACAAGTGTTTTCACCCCCTACTAGGAAGGTGTTTGTTAGCATGGATGTCACTTTCTGTGAATCAGAATGATATTACCCTCTGTCTACTCCCTCATCCTCGGGTGTTCGCTCTGTTTCTTTGCCCATACCTCCACCATATCCCTCACTTCAGGGGGAGCCTCTACTAGTGGAAGTGAGTCCTCCTCTACCAGTGGAAGTGAGTCCTCTTATTCGTGGCTCTCCTATCTCCTCACCACCAACCTTGCCGGTATATACTCGGCGTATAAAGAGGACAAGCACACACGGGCCTGCTATGTTGCCAGAACATTCAGTGGATCCTGACTCAGGACCTTCTGATTTACCTATTGCTCTTCGAAAATATATCTGGTCTTGTACCCACCATCCTCTATCTAATTATGTATCTTATGATTCTCTGTCTACCTTCTACAAGGCCTTTGTCTCCTCTCTTGCTACTTCTTCTATCCTTGTGTCATTGCAACAGGCTCTTGAGGTCCCTATGTGGCGAGAGGCAATGGTTGAGGAAATGAAGGCTCTGGAGAAGAACCATACATGTGATCTTGTCCCTCTTTCCTATGGAAAAAAAAACCTGTTGGGTGCAAGTGGGCGTTCTTTGTGAAACAGAATCCACAAGGGATTGTTGAGAGATGCAAGGCACGGTTGGTTGCAAGGGGTTATACCCAAAACCATGGCATTGATTATCAGGATACGTTTGCCCCGATTGCTAAATTGAATACCATCAGGGTATTGGTATCTGTTGCTGCTTGCAAAAATTGGGATCTTCTACAGCTGGATGTGAAGAATGCCTTCCTCCATGGTGACTTGGAGGATGAGATCTATATGTCTATTCCTCCTGGCCTCACTCCGGCTGGTGTTGAAGGGAAAGTTTGTCGATTGTTAAGGGCTCTATACGGACTGAAGCAGTCCCCAAGAGCTCGGTTTGGCTGGTTCCATAAGGCGATGGTGTCGTTTGGATACTCTCAAAGCAATGCTGACCATACGTTGTTCATCAAATGTAGGCTTGGTAAAATTACAGTTCTCATTGTGTATGTTGACGACATTGTTATTACTGGTGATGATCATGAAGAAATTCAGAATCTGAAACAGAAGCTTGCCAGAGAGTTTGAGGTCAAGGACTTAGGAAAACTCAAGTATTTCTTGGGAATTGAAGTTGCAAGATCAAAGCAGGGGATCTTTCTCTCTCAGCAGAAATACACGTTAGATCTTCTTGAGAAGATGGGGATGAGTGGGTGCAGACCTGCTGATACTCCGATTGAGGCAAATCACCGATTGGGGCGTGATGATGGAGAGGAGATTGAAGATATTTCAGGGTCCCAAAGGATAGTGGGGAGGCTGATATATCTGTCTCACACTCGTCCGGATATCTCCTATGCGGTGAGTGTCTTGAGTCAGTACATGCATGCACCAAAGACACGATACATGAATGCGGTACACATAATTCTTTGGTATCTCAAGTCTTCATCTGGAAGGGGAGTTTTGTTTTCCCCGAGTTCCGACCTAAAGATTGAAGTCTATACTGATGTTGATTGGGCCGAATCTGTGGATGATAGGCGATCCACCTCTGGATATTGCTCTCTTATTGGGGTTAACCTTGTTACTCGGAGAAGCAAGAAGCAACAGGTTGTGGCACTATCTAGTGCGGAGGCTGAGTTTAGAGCTATGACCCATGGGGTCTGTGAAGGCTTGTGGCTTCGGGCCTTATTGAGCGACCTTGGTCTTGTGGAAGAGGGACCCATCCGCCTGTATTGTGACAATAAGTCATCCATCAGTATTGCTCACAATCCAGTTCAACATGACCGAACAAAACACATCGAGGTGGACCGACACTTTATCAAGGAGAATATTGAAAGAGGAATCATATGTACATCCTTTGTGCCCTCCAACAAGCAACTTGCCGACATTCTCACCAAAGGATTGCGTGGGAATTCATTTGACCAGATTGTGAACAAGTTGGACATGGTTAACATTACAAGTCCAACTTGAGGGGGAGTGTTAGCAATATTAGCATTTATGTTTTTTATCCTTTGTTTGTCCTTTATATATAGAGGACCCCTTTAATGAAATGTGTTCACTTGATTTTTCCCGCAACAGATTGGATAGAAAAAGTGCTACAAAAATATGTTGATTTCTGGGAGCTAAACTGATCTCATGGTTTAGAAAGAAACAAACAACTGTCTTTACATCCATAGTTGAAACTGAATATATCTCAAATGGAAGTTATTGTTCTCAACTCCCATGGATGCACAATCAATTTCTTAACTATGGTTGTATGTTTACCGAAACTCCTATTTTCTGTGACAGCACTTGTAATTTTATTGCATCAAATCCTATGTTGCATATTAAAACTAAGCATATTGAAATTAGGTATCCTTTCATTAGAGATGATGAGAAAAGAAAAGTGACATTAGAGTACGTTTCCACAGAGGATCAAAAGGTTAATCTCTTCCCAGAACCTCTCAACGAAGTGAAGCAAACTAATTTAATTCATGCCTTAGGATTGTTTGATGATACAGGCTAAAATGAAAATAGGGGAATTGTCACTTGACAGTTTTTGGCATATGTTGAGAAGTTATTCGACATAAGTTGATTTCACAAACGTATGACTTGTAAAGTTCTTGAACATTGAACACTAATACAATATGCGTTGAGATCTATTCGGTGTATGCTTATAGGTCTCGACATTTATTTAAGGAACAAGAAATCAGCATTTGTTCATACACTCTTATGCAAACAGTTTCGTCTTCCTTTTCTTTTTCTTTTCCTTCCAACATTTTCTTACACGAAATTAATGGCAATGATCAATGGACGGTACGACATTGACCTAGATTCATACAAAAATGTTGAGGTTAAGTTTTGAGATATCCTAAAGCTCCCTGAATAACAAAGATTGAATAAATTCCTTTCCGACCGAGAGAATTTTTGAAGAACTTCAAAAGCTCCACGGGTCAGAACAAACACGGGATGCTAGTCCGATTCTTGCAGCTATCAAAGAAACTGCAATTAAGATTTTTGTCGAAGAGATATCAAGTACATTTGAGTTCGATAAAGATGACGAAGATGAGGATATTCTGAAAAAGAATTCAAGAATGTACTTTCCAAAATGAATTTTACCGGAAAGAAACTCTCAAATACTAAAAGGATGAGATCTCAGAACTCAGATGCAAACAGATTTTTGGCGGATGTGGTTGAAAAAGTTATTTTATACAAGATTTTTGCTCATGATGCAAAAACAAACGAATATTTAATAATTATGACCTACTTAATTCTAAATAAGAAGATGAATTGGGCAAAAATTTTGTTGACAATGATTAGGCAAAAATTAGTGCAGTCCACAATACCTTATGGTATGGCTTTTAAGTCCAATTCTGCTCTGCTTCTATCCTTCCATTTATAGCTAAACAAGTATTCGTATACCACTTGGGAAGAGGCAATCAATTGCACTTTTCTCCAAATGGAAGAGGCACATTCCAAAAATTAAACATATTTCCATTCCTGAGCACTCCTCTCCCTATTCTCCACATTCCCCTCCACAAGCTGACATTTAACCTCCTCCACCCTCTGCACTTTTTCCTACCTCTTAAGCAGCATCTTCTCCTCCACCACCCTTTCCTTCTCCTGGTCCAACACAAATCTCTTCACCACGTTTCATACCTATTCCACCAAGTACAACCATCTCTCCGCATGATCTTCCTCCTATATCACAACCTACTTCGACCTTTGGGAATCGTCCTTCAGACACTCCACACAATCTCTCTAATATCTTCTCTCATTTTCGCCTCTATTTTGATATTATACGAACCAATATTGCTTCTGTTTCTCAATAATGTTCTTTAAAATGTGACTTTATTCAATGACAATTGGCTGCACTTGCAATTACTGTGGCTCAATTCTCGCAACCCTGCACTAAATTACCTGTCATTAGGGAATTATTGACATCTCTATTTGACAATGTCAAGAAGGGAGGAGTCTGTTCTCCAAACAGGCACCCTGGTGTCAGCTTCTAAAGCGTCAATGAAAATTCAGGCCAAGAAGATTATTATTATTCTCCCAATCAGACTGCTGATGTTGTGGATGAAATTTCTCCAATTATTGATAAGGTTGTTGAGAATATTATGCAAAAAGAATAATTCAGAAAAAGTTGATAATCCTATTGGAAGTATGCATGATGAAGACAGTGATGATATTATATCCTTTGCACCAAGGTATAGTAAAGCCAAAACTGCAGGTAACATTTTCCTTGAAACATCAAATATTGCAATACCTCAGAGTGGGATCAGATTGAAAGAAATGCTGATGTCACTTCATCATTGCAAATTATACCTACTTAAAATCCTCTAAAAGATCTAGTCACAGTTTCTTCTATTTCGAAGGTTTCTAAAACTTATCAAAGACACATGGCGAGCCTTAAAGAAGTATGCCTCACAGTCCCTCGGGTTAGAAGAAACATTTGTATAGAACAAATACTATTCTTTGCTCTTTTTCCAGGAATGAGGGGCACTCCAAGCAGCTTTGAAAAAAGTGAGTCAAGTTCAGCTAAAAGAAAGCTAGGCAGTATTGATTGTGATACTATTGTTCAGACTAACTATAAGAAGATAAAGCATGAAGAAATCAAGTTAAAAGATGCTCTTATTCTTAAAGGAGGTACACATGCTGACACTGTATTACCTGAAAAAGAAATTAAAATCTTCAGGAAATTTGCAGAACAAATTAGAAGAAATGAAGAGAATATTATCAAAGGTAAACATTGTTGCAAAGTTAGGAACAGAAATATCAATCATTATGAGAATGATTGCAAAAATAAAAAGAAGAGGCTGATCTTTGAATGAAGTATAGTTTAGTTCTTCGGAATAACAACAACACTCAAGCTTTTATCCCACCATAGTTAGGCCAGCTATATGGATCCTTTGTCACCATTGCGCCCTACCATTAGTCATAATCTCACTAAAGCTTATGTACATCATGTTTCTCCTTAGAGTTTCATTCCAAATCTTTTTTGAAGCTAATTTCCAGACTGCGACTGCGATAGCACTTGGAAACCTCCAAATTTCAATTGCGGTCAAGCCTTTACTGATCACCAAAAAGGCACAGTTGAGGTAAACATACAAGGCCCATGGGGCGGTTAGGCAATTACTAACCGTCAGACCGCAACTATGACTAATCTCAGCTGACCGCCAGACCTGGCTCTAACAAACAACAGTAAGACCTTGACATTCACCAGAACGCACTGCCACTAACTCTGATCACCAAACTGCACTGTGGTTAACTTTTGCTGACCGCCAGATCACACTGTAGTTAAAAAGGACAACTGCTAGACCGTCAAACCAGGTCGCCAGGTCGCCAGAACAAGAGCTCTACCCAAGCTGTAACAGCCAGATCTACCAGACAGGCAGACCGCCAAACCAAACCTACAGTCTGACAGTCCTATTTTCCAGACTGCCCAGACTCCACATGTTCTAACAGTTTCATTCCAAGTCTTTTTTGGTTTACCTCCCCCCCTCTCTGTTTAACATGCCTAGTGGTAAACTCTCACAACACCTAACAGTGCTTCTAATTATCTCCTTTGTACGTGTATGAACCCTCTTAATCAAGCTTCTCGTAACTTCTTTGCAATTGTGTCACGCCCTTCTTATCCCCGATGCATTCAATCCTAATTTTATTCAGACTCATGTGTCCACGCATCCACTTAAGCATTTTCATCTCTGCAACTGCCATTTTTTGCTCATGTACACAATTCAGTGTCCAACACGCAGAACAATAGATCATCGTTGGTCTAATTGAAGTACGGAAAAACTATAGGTTTTAATGGTACTTTACGATCACATAATATCCCAGACACGCCTCTCCACTTCAACCAACCTGCTTGGATTCTATATATCACATTTGTATCTACACCTCCATCTTTTTGAACTATCGATCCCAGATATTTAAAGCACTCACTGCGAGAAATATCCTGGTCACCCTACTTAATAACAGTGTCATCTATTCTTCTTGCACTACCAAATTTAATCTCCATATACTTCATTTTTGTCATGCTCAACCTAAAACCCTTCTTTTCTAAAGTGTCTCGCCAAGATTCAATTTTAATCTTTACACCCTCGCGCCTCACCGACCAAAATAATATCATCTGCGAACAATAAACACCAAGGTATTGCTTGTTGGATATGTCTGGTGAGCTCATTCAAGACAAGGTAATGCGGGATAGGAGTCCACCTGCCCGCCACCCTGGAGTCACACCAGGGGGCCCACCTGGAGTCAGCACCAGGCGGCTATATCAGGACCACGGGCCGTACACCCCAACCCATCCCCCACCCCACAATAGGGCCGATAGGTTGTTGAGGTCGGGGCTCGATCCCCCGACCACCTTGATAAAGATCTCGCATGCGAGTTCTCATCACCAACTGAGCCGCTGATGTAGGGTAGGCTAGTGGTGCTCGGAAACTATAACTCTAAGTGCTGGTGCTGGGGTGACACACTAATGCAGCGCTAAATGCAATATGACCATCGGTTGACGACGACAATTAATAAGAGCAATGTGATTAATAACACCATGCAGATAATTAAAATAAAAGAGACAAACAATTAATTTTTAGCAATTAGACAACGGCTACCTCCGCTCGGAGGGCCAAAGCAATTGTGCGGTGAATACCCCCTGCAATTATTAGTATAAAAGAACCAATTTCTACGCAACAATAATCTCAGCACAATATAATAAAACACCAAATGAAAATGTCAAGTCCAAGAATACAATATCACAAACGCTCACAAGATAGAGGGCCGAACCGAGACACTGAAGATTTGGAGGGCCGGATGTGTAGATCGGCAATCAGAGGTGGAACCGGTGGCGAGACGACGGTGATGGTGGCTGCCCTTGGCGGAAAACAGTGGTAACAGATAGTAAAACGGCAGATCCGGCCACGAATAAGTAGATCCGGTCGGGGATGGGTAGATCCGCTATTTAGGGGCGGATTCGGGCAAAAATGGAAAGTATGAGATGTGAAAGAAATTCTCAGATCTGAATGGATCTAGAGAATTAGGGTTGTTTGGAAGTGGTTCCACGAAGGGGAGAAGAAGTGGAGTGACGGGTGAACAGTAACGGTGAAAAGTTACGATGAACAGTAATTTCGTGTGAACAGTGACTTCGAGTGAATATTAATTTCGGGATTCCTGGACAACGGTATTGGGGTGGGGTTTGGGTACTTTTCAGTGGCTGGAAGTGGGATTTGAAGGGTGGGAAATGAAGGTGGGGGTAGGGATTACCTTGAGGAGGAGTTTGGAGGCCTAGGAATCGTCACCTAGGGTTCCACGACGTCGGCACCGGGGAGGGATCACTGGAATCCGGGAATGCTTCTTCTCCAAATCCAACGATGCATCATTTCAACCCTCATAGCTCCCATTTATAAGAAAAGAAATGCTAGGGCATCCCATTTGACAGCTATGATTGGCCAGCGGAAGATGCCTCAAAAAACATGAAATAAAAGTCCAAAACATAAAGTAATATAAGATTTTGACTCGCGGCGACGCTCCGGACGCAATCGCGGAGTCCGATCGTCGATCTGGGCCCGCCATATATGGAAAGTTGTCAAATCGGCCCCTAACGGGCCTAAAGCGCGTCCTCGTCTCTATTCCACATCAATCTCCCCGGCTTGAAAGAATTCATCTCCCGATGAATTGGGATTGGAATTCTCTCACTGATCGTCATGTACAGCTCAAAGAGATTGTCACAACCCGCATTTTCACCGTAAATAAGGCTTATCAGAGTAAGGGAAAATACACGTCATGATGCCACGTCAGCAGGGGATAACTGCGGACGCTCAGACAGACACCAAACTAATCATGAAGAAAGGTTCCTTTTAAGTTATTATAAGGAAAATCAGTTAAGTGCAGAAGTTAGCCGTATCCCTCGGCTTAGTGGCTCATCTAGTCCACGAATCAAAATATATTATACGCTGCGGAAAAATACTTGATTAGATTAACTCAAACATCCTACATGAGTAAAAATGTCCCTAAAGGATAACTCATGCTATGCAAGACTCTAAATTTATTATAGTAGGGAAGATAGCTTTTACGGTCGCCAAAAATAACAAGTTAGAGTTTCAAAATATGCAATGCATGAAGTAGTAGTAGTAGGTTTTATAGTTTAAAATACCTAACATGCATTCCTAGCATAAATCCTCCCAGAGAGCAAGTAAAACATCCACTTTTAAATAAATGAGCAGCTAGCAAGTATCAACAACTAACAATCAGTGGGAGCCAACAAGCTGACACGAACCCACGTACAAAAGTATGTCTGAACTAGTAAAAACAAAACCAACAACAACCTACCTCGCTATAACGAGGCAACAACCACGACCAACACTACCGTCAGAAATCCAATACCGGCACTGCTAACTGCTACAACTCTGAACCTGAGGCATTCCAAAAACAGAATATCTCAGCAAGAAGGTACAAGTAGTGGCAGGAAAAGTAATAAGCCAAAATAAACAAAGGTCAACAGGGGTACCAACCCAAGACCAAAAGCACTGAAGTAAAGTACAAAAGAAAATAGGGCATCAATAGGAAAAGAACTCCTTCGTGATTTTTCACGTCCACAAGGGTGCACCAGATGCACAAGGCTATAAGGTGGCTACATGATTATTTCACCAGAAAGAAAAATACAAAAAACATTATTAGGCACCTGTGGTCGACTCTACCCGAACACACGGGCGAAGTGGTCACTCTTGGACGCACCACCCAAAAACACACGCGAAGTGGTCGCTCTTGGACACACCTCCCAAAAAGGCACTGGCGAAGTGGTCACTCTTGGACGCACCACCCAAAAACACGGGCGAAGTGGTCGCTCTTGGACACACCCCCCAAAAAGGCACGGGCGAAGTGGTCGCTCTTGGACACCCCCCCCCCAAAAAAAAAGACACCAAACGGATATATAATCCGTCTAACTACGAGGGAGTCTCATACTCTCCACCATACACTGTAGACATCCAAAAACCAGGTAGACTTCCATAGGGCACTAATGAAGGTGACAAACACTGCAGAAGTGGAATCGTCCACCAACTCTCGCATTTAAGAACCCAAAGAAACCGCAACACAAAATATCTCAGGATTTGGCTCGACAGATTCTACTTGACATTTCTAGACTCGAGACGCGGTTGATCAACCCTTAGGAACGATTTACAACCTTAATTAAACTCTAAAACGTTTGATAACGAGAGCTAAGATACTTAAACCATCGCAAAAACACTTCAAGAACGATTAAACATAAATAGACAAAATCGAGTTTAGCACGGCAAAACATCATAACGACATGTGATCAACAGAGCGGTTAATAATAACAATAATTTGGAAGAATAATTGTAGAAAATGTTAGGGGACATGAAAAACATAGCCGTTACCATCGAATCGGACAAGGAGAAACGAGGAGAAACCACCACTTGCCTTGGTTTTACCGGAAAAGTCCACCGAATCAATGCACGTCGTAGATCGGGGCAAAAGAATGCGGGAGAGGTTGAGATCTGGACAAAAATGGTGGAAAAGGGATTAGAGCCGAAAAACCTTACGAAAAAAAATTCAGGGAATGGGGAAGAAATTACCACGATAGCGTAGCTCTCGTCAAGAGCATTCCAGATCTAAGTTCGGTTGAAGATTTTGAGCACCGGAGAACCGTCGGCGGCCACCGGAAGATTCACGAAAAAGAAAATCTCTCTCTCGCTCGCTGCTCTGGTTCGGGAGAAAAATAACGAAGAAGATGAAGTTTGGTTCTAAAACCTAAGTCCAAGAATATATATATATATATATATATATATATATATATATATATATATATATATATATATATATATATATATATATATATATATATATATATATATATATATATATAATATGTTTATAAAAAGTTTTGTCAAAAACGGTTTATTTCGAGAGGTTTTGCGGGAAACCAAAATAGAGGTCTAGGATTACTTCAAATCAAAACGTTGTCAACACGAAAGTTGTAGATCTCGTCGAGACGAACAAATTATATGTCGACCATTTTTCAATACGATGCCGTTTTCACCCTCAAAACGGCCTTTGAACACAAACAGAAACAGGCTACTCGAGTGGCAGCATACCTACTCGAGTAGCAGCATACCTACTCGAGTAACAACATACCTACTCTTGTAGTAACATACCTACTCGAGTAATAACATACCTACTCAAGTAGTAACACAATATACTCGAGTAGAGGCTCATTACTCGAGTAAAAACATGACTTACTCGAGTAGAAGCAGCATATACTCGAGTAGCAGCTCATCACTCGAGTTATAGTAGAAAAAACGGAATTAGGGGTTTAAAACGAAATTAAATCGAAATGTGCTCAACATGAAAGTTATAGATCCCGTCGATACGAACAAAGTTAATGTTGACCATTGTTTGATACAATGCCGTTTTGACCCTCAAAACGGCCTCTGAATGCAGACAGAAACAGCCTACTCGAGTGGCAGCATACCTACTCGAGTAGCAGCATACCTACTCGAGTTACAACATACCTACTCGAGTAGTAACATACATACTCGAGTAATAACATACCTACTCGAGTAGTAACACAATATACTCGAGTAGAGGCTCATTACTCGAGTAAAAACATGACTTACTCGAGTAGAAGCAGCATATACTCGAGTAGCAGCTCACCACTCGAGTTATAGCGGAAACAACGGAATTAGGGGTTTAAAACGACCTCAAATCGAAAAGTGGTCAACATGAAAGTTGTAGATCTCGTCGAGACGAACAAATGTCATGTTGACCAGATTTTTATACAACGCTGATTTGACCATCAAAACGACACCCGAGTAAAATCTAAAACGGGCTAATCGAGTAGAACCATAGCTTCTCGAGAAGACTCAGCACGGAAGCCCAAACGAGCGCCGAATTAAACGAAACTTGCACCGAATGCGAACACCAATGATAAAAACTCTAACGGCGAAATCAAAACCAGAATCCGACGGGCCATTCCTGAGATATTAATCTTCGAAGTATACGACGAACATAAACAATCCAAAACTTCAATCGCGCGCCGAGACTCCAAAAATGCTCGGATTGCGATGAAACTTGACGAGCAAGTCCAAAATTACTTAACTTAAATTCCAAATGCAAAATCTTCCCATTACAACAAGAATTCGGCCTACTCGACCGCACGGACGCGAAATTGCCTTAACGACATTGCGCCGTCAAATCGACGTTAAAAGTAACGCCACGACGTCATAAATCTGATGTTCCCAAACAAATAAAATCATCGAAAAATCGGGGGCGTTACAGTCACCCCCCCTAAAAATAAGTTTTGTCCCGAAACTTAACACAACTCCAAAACCAATCAAAACGATAAAATCAAACATAACTGAAAACATAACGACATACCTGAAACTAAGAGAAGAGGTGCGGGTGAGATCCCCTCATCACCGATTCCAATTCCCACGTCGCGCTCTCGACGTCTTGATTTCTCCAAAGAATCTTGACCATAGGGATGGTCTTTCTCCGCAATACCCGCTCTTGAAAATCCAGAACACGAACAAGTTCTTCCCCATAAGTAAGGTTGGGCTGAATCTGGGGTATCGAGTCGAGGACTTGACGATCATTACGAACACATTTCCGCAACTGGCTCACATGGAACACATCATGGACACCAGGGAAGGTAGCAGGCAATTCCAACCTATAATCCGACACTCCGATGCGCTCAAGAATCTGGAAAGGTCCCACATACCGGGGGTCTAACTTGTGGTTCCTACCAAATATTTTAACACCGGACATTGGAGAAACCTTCAGAAACACCAAGTCTCCAACCGCAAACTCCAGATTGACCCTTCGAAGATTAGCATATTTCTCATAGCATTCTTGAGCCACACGAAGCTTTTCTCGAATATGAGTCACAGCACAATTCATCTCTTCAAGGGCTTCCGGACCTAACAACGGCCTCTCACCAACTTCAGCCCAAAATAGTGGGGTTCTACAACGCCTCCCATACAAGGCCTCAAACGGAGCCATCTGCAGACTCTCTTGATAACTGTTATTGTAAGCAAACTCCATGAGTCTGAGACGCTCATCCCAAGCACCACCATGATCCAAAATATAATACCTGATCATATCTTCTATGATTTGATTTACTCTTTCCGTCTGACCATTAGTCTGAGGATGATAGGCGGTGGAATACCTTAAATCGGTACCTAACCCCTCCTGTAAACTCTTCCAAAAGCGAGACGTAAATCTAGAGTCCCGATCTGATACGATGCTAACAGGCACACCATGTAACCTGATGACCTCCTCAAGATATAACTCAACTATCTTATTCATCGAGTACCCAATCTTAAATGGAACAAAGTGAGCACACTTTGTCAATCTGTCGACTATCACCCAAACGGAGTCATGCCCACGGGGAGACTTTGGCAGACCGGTGATAAAATCCATTGAAATACTTTCCCACTTCCAACTTGGAATATCAAGCGGTGTCAACTTACCACCAGGCCTTCTATGATCAGCCTTAACACGCTGACATGTAAAACATTCCGATACAAACTTTGCGATGTCGTTCTTCATCCCTGACCACCAAACAATTTGCTTCAGATCTTTATACATCTTTGTGGAGCCAGGGTGGTAGGCTACACTGGAACCATGAGCTTCAGCACAGATCTTAGCTCGAATATCGTCAAAGGCGGGGATGCAAAATCTACCCCGATACTTCAGGGTGTCCAACTCGTCCACAGAGAAATCGGGTAGCTCTCCCTTCACCGTTCTATTCCGGAGATGTAACAAGTCCGGATCATCCTTCTGATGTGCTCGAGTAAGGGAAATCCAAGAGGGTTCTTCTGCTTCTAGACTAGCAGGCACAGTACTACTCCCAACCTCAATATCCATCAACAAAAATTCTTCTATCAAGGACTGAACCGACAGATTAAAAATCTTAGCGGTCTTTCTACTCAAGGCATCGGCTACTACATTACCCTTTCCTGGATGATAAAGAATTTCCACTTCATAATCTGCTACATATTCTAACCACCGACGCTGGCGCAGATTTAGCTCCTTCTGAGTGAAGACGTACTTCAAACTCTTATGGTCAGTATAGATCTTGCACAATGCACCATGTAATAAGTGTCTCCAAAGCTTCAGCGCATAAATTACGGCAGCAAACTTCCAAATCATGCGTAGGATAGTTTCTCTCGTGGATCTTTAGTTGCCTTGGTGCATACGCGATCACCTTACCATCTTGCATTAGAACACAACCAAGTCCGATGTGTGATGCGTCAACATACACAGCATACTCAACTCCTTCCGTAGGTAAGGTTAAAATCGGAGCAGTACATAATATCTTCTTCAACTCTTGGAAAGCCTCTTCGCACTTATCGCTCCAAATGAAAGCAGTATTCTTCTGAGTAAGTCTAGTTAGAGGAGCAGACAACACCGAAAACACCTCCATGAATCTTCTATAATAGCCAGCCATGCCCAAGAAACTCATAATCTTCTTGGGTGTAGAAGGTCTCTCCCATTCCATCACGACAGAAATCTTGGTCGGATCTACCGAAATACCGCCCTTGCTTACAACATGACCAAGAAGGACACCTGGAGTAGCCAAAACTCACACTTGCTCAACTTCGCATATAGCTTATGCTCCCTCAGGGTCGACAAAATCAAAAGCAAATGCTGAGTATGATCCTCAACATTGCGGGAATACACCAAGACATCATCCTCTAGACACGGTAAACCTACCTTGGTTTCCAGAACTGGAACCAAATAAGAAAACACCCAGAAGCTAAAAGCCTCCGAGCACATACCGCAGAAATAACTGGAGAAGCCTGAAGCGGATAACCATAACCACTCCTGGGTTGACCGTCGTCCATCTTGAAGTCCAAGCGCTTAACCTTACACTGGGTAATAGAGTCATGCCTAGACAACCAGTACAGGCCTAAGACTACACAAAACCTTCCAGGTCTATCACCTTTAAATCAGCAACCACTAGAAAAATAAATAACTGAATCGGACAACCCTGAATATCTTCGTCCGATACCACATAAGCACCAGAAGGAAACTTGACACAAAACACGTCACCAAACTGATCGAGGGTCAAACCATGATGCTCTACAAAGGGCCTAGCCATGAACGGGTGGGTAGCGACACAATCAAAAGGAACACGCGCCCAACGGTTCTTTACCTTAATTTACTTATAAAATCGTATACATACTTATTCAATCAATAACAAAACCAGATAGAACCTAACCTGAAATCACTTGTGTTGAAGACTGAGTTTCTTCTTCGGTCGTCACGATCAGTTTAACTTTTCCTTTGTCCTGATTTTGTGGCAGCGGTAGAGCCCGAGGCGTGGCCGGCTGCAGTGGGGACTGAGCCTGGGGACACGAAGTCTTCAGGTGTCCCTTCTGCCCGCAATGGAAGCAAGTCTTTTCCTTCAACCAGCAATGACTCACGTCATGTCCCTTCTTTGAGCAGAACGTGCACACCCGATATCCCTTGGGTACTCCTTGGATGGAGAGCACCCGCTGCTTCTTTTGAGTGGCACTTCTCTTGAAACACCTTTCGAAAAGGTGGCCAGGTCGACCACAGAAGCTACATATTTCTCCACTTTTCTTTTTTGAAAAAGGGACAGATGCCCTAGAGCTTCCATGCTCGACACCCTTCCTCTTCTCTTTCCTCGGTATCATATCACGATCCTTAGCATATCCAATGGTCTCAACTTCAAGAGCAACTTCTACTGTCCTCGCATTAGTCTCAGACTGGTAAGTATTGGCGAACTGCTGAATGTCATTTTGGAGACCGCCCAAGAAACCTTTAACCCTGCGCTCCTCAGCAGCTCTCAACTCAGAAGCAAACTTATTAAATTTACTGATCTCACTCTCATACCCAATCACTACGGGGGTTTGCTCACCAGGATGCTGTCCTAAGGTGGTAGCCAATAATGCCTGCAACTGTGCTTGCATTGCCACGATCTGACCTGCCATGGTCTCCATGCTCTAGCGTAGTTCAACAATCATCGCCTCACGCCGTGTACCTGACGACTCGCCCTCAGACTGGGGAGTCGACCTTGTCGTAACACGCTCATGCGACATTCTAAAAAAACACATAACACCTCATTAAAACTCTAGCTTAAACTAGGACTACACCACTTAGTTCAGACCATACTTAAAAGACACTTGCTTACGCTGCAACTTGCTCTGGGATTTTTATAATGATGCTATGTCCTACTTAGGATGATTTCCTCTCATCCTATTGACTCTTGTGCCTATGACATGAAGGCATGTATTCTTTATTATTATTATTTTTTTGATTTAAAACCATGTGTGTACATATGTCATCCCGCAAATCTTTAGCTTGGCACGTTGTGCTTATGCAGTGTTATGCTATGCATGATTGTGCTATGCATTCTAAAAAGGCCCTAATGCATGTTATGAGCGGCGTACGCATGAAAATGTTATGCATCCCATACTACATGACATTCTCATGCAATGAAAAAGAAACGTGCTAGTCGCATTCATGTGGTGAGGTTATGCATCCCATACTACATAACCCTCACATGTTGCCCCTAAGGTGGATCCATATACAGACACATATTATGCATCCCATACTACATAATATGCCCCATATACTTCATGTTATGCTATGAGTGTAGTGTTCGTGCTTCAGCCGAGACGTGATGATGACATATCGGTGTGTGGTATGATATGATGCTAAACACCTAATACCAACAAGGAAAAGTTGCCAGACAAATTGTCAAGCAACCTGCCTCTGATACCAACTGTCACAACCTGCATTTTCACCGCAAATAAAGCTTATCAGAGTAAGGGAAAATACGCGTCATGATGCCACGTCAGCAGGGGATAACTGCGGACGCTCAGACAGACACCAAACTAATCATGAAGAAAGGTTCCTTTTAAGTTATTATAAGGAAAATCAGTTAAATGCAGAAGTTAGCCGTATCCCTCGGCTTAGTGGCTCATCTAGTCCACGAATCAAAATATATTATACGCTGTGGAAAAATACTTGATTAGATTAACTCAAACATCCTACATGAGTAAAAACGTCCCTAAAGGACAACTCATGCTATGCAAGACTCTAAATTTATTATAGTAGGGAAGATAGCTTTTACGGTCGCCAAAAATAACAAGTTAGAGTTTCAAATTATGCAATGCATGAAGTAGTAGTAGTAGGTTTTATAGTTTAAAATACCTAACATGCATTCCTAGCATAAATCCTCCCAGAGAGCAAGTAAAACATCCACTTTTAAATAAATGAGCAGCTAGCAAGTATCAACAACTAACAATCAGTGGGCGCCAACAAGATGACACAAACCCACGTACAAAAGTATGTCTGAACTAGTAAAAACAAAACCAACAACAACCTATCTCGCTATAACGAGGCAACAACCATGACCAACACTGCCGCCAGAAATCCAACACCGGCACTGCTAACTGCTACAGCTCTGAACCTGAGGCATTCCAAAAACAGAATACCTCAGCAAGAAGGTACAAGTAGTGGCAGGAAAAGTAATAAGCCAAAATAAACAAAGGTCAACAGGGGTACCAACCCAAGACCAAAAGCACTGAAGTAAAGTACAAAAGAAAACAGGGCATCAATAGGAAAAGAACTCCTTCGTGATTTTTCACGTCCACAAGGGTGCACCAGATGCACAAGGCTATAAGGTGGCTACATGATTATTTCACCAGAAAGAAAAATACAAAAAACCTTATTAGGCACCTGTGGTCGACTCTACCCGAACACACGGGCGAAGTGGTCACTCTTGGACGCACCACCCAAAAACACACGCGAAGTGGTCGCTCTTGGACACACCCCCCAAAAAGGCATGGGCGAAGTGGTCACTCTTGGACGCACCACCGAAAAACACGGGCGAAGTGGTCGCTCTTGGACACACCCCCCAAAAAGGCACGGGCGAAGTGGTCGCTCTTGGACACCCCCCCCCCCCAAAAAAAAAAGACACCAAACGGATATATAATCCGTCTAACTGCGATGGAGTCTCATACTCTCCACCATACACTGTAGACATCCAAAAACCAGGTAGACTTCCACATGGCACTAATGAAGGTGACAAACACTGCAGAGGTGGAATCGTCCACCAACTGTCGCATTTAAGAACCCAAAGAAACCACAACACAAAATATCTCAGGATTTGGCTCGACAGATTCTACTTGGCATTTCTAGACTCGAGACGCGGTTGATCAACCCTTAGGAACGATTTACAACCTTAATTAAACTCTAAAACGTTTGATAACGAGAGCTAAGGTACTTAAACCATCACTAAAACACTTCAAGAACGATTAAACATAAATAGACAAGATCGAGTTTAGCACGACAAAATATCATAACGACATGTGATCAACAGATCGGTTAATAATAGCAATAATTTGGAAGAATAATTGTAGAAAATGTTAGGGGACATGAAAAACATAGCCGTTACCATCGAATCGGACAAGGAGAAACGAGGAGAAACCACCACTTGCCTTGGTTTTACCGGAAAAGTCCACCGAATCACTCCATGTCGTAGATCGGGGCAAAAGGATGCGAGAGAGGTTGAGAACTAGACAAAAATGGTGGAAAAGGGATTAGTGCCGAAAAACCCTAACGAAAAAAAACTCAAGCAATGGGGAAGAAATTACCACGATAGCGTAGCTCTCGGCGAGAGCATTCCGGATCTAAGTTCGGTTGAAGATTTCGAGCACCGGAGAACCGTCGGCGGACACCAGAAGATTCACAAAAAAGAAACTCTCTCTCTCGCTCGCTGCTCTGGTTCGGGAGAAAAATAACGGAGAAGATGAAGTTTGGTTCTAAAACCTAAGTCCAAGAATATATATATATATATATATATATATATATATATATATATATATATATATATATATATATATATATATATATATGTTTATAAAAAGTTTTGTCAAAAACGGTTTATTTCGAGCGGTTTTGCGGGAACCCAAAATAGAGGTCTAGGATGACTTCAAATCAAAACAATGTCAACATGAAAGTTGTATAACTCGTCGAGACGAACAAATTTCATGGTGACCATTGTTTGATACGATGCCGTTTTGACCCTCAAAACGGCCTCTGAACACAGACAGAAACAGCCTACTCGAGTGGCAGCATACCTACTCGAGTAGCAGCATACCTACTCGAGTAACAGCATACCTACTCGAGTAGTAACATACCTACTCGAGTAATAACATACCTACTCGAGTAGTAACACAATATACTCGAGTAGAGGCTCATTACCCGAGTAAAAACATGACTTACTCGAGTAGAAGCAGCATATACTCGAGTAGCAGCTCACCACTCGAGTTATAGTGGAAAAAATGGAATTAGGGATTTAAAACGACCTCAAATCGAACCGTGGCCAACATGAAAGTTGTAGATATCGTCGAGACGAACAAATGTCATGTTGACCATGTTTTGATACGATGCCGTTTTGACCCTAAAAATGGCCTCTGAACGCAGACTGAAACAGCCTACTCGAGTGGCAGCATACCTACTCGAGTAGCAGCATACCTACTCGAGTAACAACATACCTACTCGAGTAGTAACATACCTACTCGAGTAATAACATACCTACTTGAGTAGTAACACAATATACTCGAGTAGAGGCTCATTATTCGAGTAAAAACATGACTTACTCGAGTAGAAGCAGCATATACTCGAGTAGCAGCTCACCACCCGAGTTATAGCGGAAACAACAGAATTAGGGGTTTAAAATGACCTCAAATCGAAACGTGGTCAACATGAAAGTTGTAGATCTCATCGAGACGAATAAATTTCATGTTGACCAGTTGTTTATACAACGCCGTTTTGACCCTCAACACGGCGCCCGAGTAAAATCTAAAACAGGCTAATCGAGTAGAACCATAGCTTCTCGAGAAGACTCAGCACGAAAGCCCAAACGAGCGCCGAATTAAACGAAACTTGCACCGAATGCGAACACCAATGCTACAAATGGAACGGCGAAATCAAAACCAGAATCCGACGAGCTATTCCCGAGATATTAATCTTCTAAGTATACGACAAACATAAACAATCCAAAACTTCAATCGCGCGCCGAGACTCCAAAAATGCTCGGATTGCGATGAAACTTGACGAGCAAATCCAAAATTACTTAACTTAAATTCCAAATGCAAAATCTTCCAATTACAACAAGAATTCGGCCTACTCGACCGCACGGACGCGAAATTGCCTTAACGACATTGCGCCGTCAAATCGACGTTAAAAGTAACGCCACGACGTCATAAATTTGACGTTCCCAAACAAATAAAATCATCGAAAAATCGGGGGCGTTACAGAGATCCACCGGAAGTTGTCCAATTGTCATCGGCGGAAGGGTGTCCTTGCCAATCAATTTCCACTGACTGAAAAGCTGTCATCTCCGGCGAATGGAGACGGTCGTGCTTAAGTTGAAGTATAGGGGCAAATCGATCAAGCTCTGCTGCAAATATCCAAACATCAAGTGCCTCGGGGCAGTCCCGCCAATGTACCAAGTAGCGAGAATGCGGCCCCTCTAAAGTAGGAATAAATTGGTGGAATCTGAACTTTGTGATGCTCTCATCGCTCATCTCTCGAAGGGTGAAACCCGGTGCGATCGGCGGTGCCGGTGGTGAAACCAAAGATGACGAATCCCCAGGTGGGTGGCTGGTAGCACGGGGTGGACTGTTGTAGCCATCAGACGTAGGTGGGGTAAGAGTGTAACTCCCCGAAAATCGTATTTGAGCTGGTCGCGTCCAAGGAAAATTTTGGTGCCTGTATAGGGGTACACGACCTCGGACACGGGCGTGTCCAAAGCTGTGTATTTCTTTGTGTGTTGGCCGTCTTGTTGGAGTTACCATTGTGATCTGGAAGTGATCAAACATGTAATCTCACTGTCAACGCGATATGAGCCTGCAGGGTCGCACATAAGAGGTGTGGAGAAGTTGGATAATTGACTGTATTGGTAAAGGTTGCCAATCACCGACCTGAATGGGGTCATGGGCAAAGTGTTGCCTTAAAGGATCGTCGAGTTGGGCAAATGTTGCCCTGGAGAGCTGGTTTGAATAGTCGACCGAAGGTCGACTAGAATCGTAGAGAATGGGTCTCTGATTCTCGCCGATCGACAAGAGTCGTCGAGAATGGTTCTCTGATTCTCGCCGATCGACGAGAATCGTTACTCTGATTCTCGACGATCGACGATTTCGACGAGTGTCGTCGAGCGCGGCTCGACAATCGACGAGTATCATCGTGTATCGTCGAGCGCAGCTCGACGATCGGCGAGAATCGTCGAGTATTGTACTCTGATTCTCGCCGATCCTAGGTGATACTCGTCGACTGCTTCTCGCCGAACTTGCTCAGTGATTCTCGTCGATTGTCGCCGATTCTCACCGTCTGATACTCGCCGATTCTGGAACCCCATTTCTGGGTGGTCTGCGGATAGCGAAGTTTCTAAGTCTTTTATGCTTTTGGTATAAAAGGGATACTTAGGGTTTTATCGGGACTTAAGCTTTTGGCTGCTGTGCGAATCGAACCCGATGGAAACCGTTCCGCGATCGTTCCGCCGATCCCGAATCCCGCCGCCGACGGAAGGGTTCCGCCGCCGCCGTGTTCGCTCCGCTGACCTCCTCTTCTCCGGCGACCGTCGCTGGTGCTGCTCTTCCTGGCGCGGACCTAGCAGTCCGTGGAATAACAGAGGTGCGGTCTTCTCCTTCCCGATAATCCGTGCGACTGATAGATCGGCGTTCTCCCGCTCATGTGGACTTCTGTAGAAGCGTGGACATCATTCTACGTAGAACTCGCCACTAGCACGCAGAAGATATTTGGAGCATCACCGTTGAGTTGTGACTCAACGCCACCAAGGTAATTTTTGCCTAGTTTTTGCTAACTTCTTGATTCAACGTTCATGGCCCGATCCACTTCTCTTTGGGTTTTTCTTGATGTTTTTCTTTTCCGCTGCGTGCACAAGTGTTGTGCCATCCTTATAGAGAAACCCAACAGTGGTATCAGAGCGAGGTTCGGCCATGATCGTTGTATTGGAAGTTTGTTATTCCAGTGCATGTAAACCTAGGGATTTAGAAGTGTTCTAAATGCCTAGATTTAGTCTTGGTTCCCCGCCAAGAACCTCTGGAATTGCGTGGAATTTCTAATTGTTAGAAATTGTGATCTCCTTAGCAGTAACCATCCCTCGATTTTGTTTTGGATTTTGAATCCAACAAAGAGAGATGAGCTTGTCTACTGCTTTAAGTTGAGCTGTCTTTGCCTTTGTCCAATGCATGTAAATCTGAGGATTTGGAAGTTTCCGGATGTTCAGATTTATCCCTTCCTTCTATCAATTGTTGATGGTGTTAGGATGTGCACATAAGGGATGCATGTGGTTTAGAATTGTTTTTCTTTGGATGTGCACATTGATCAAATGTTGATCATGGTTAATTGTTAACCTATAATTGAAAATCCCTTCATCTAATATTAAGTGTTCGGATGCCTTCCGATGGATGACACTCTTCCTGCCTCGATCGATGAAATGTGGGCTTGCCAAAGCAAGGTGCATTAATCTATCTTGGTAAGGGTGCGAGCGGATAATTGTGATATCCCACTGTCGACATCGGGTCATACTTAAATAGGTGACCTCAAAGGTTGAGTGCCTAGAGGCATAGGGTTGGCATGCACCATATGATGGATGCGAATAAGGTGTTATTCACCAACCATACAAGAATTGCATGAGGATGCAATTGGCAAGCGTTGCCTACCTAAATAACCTCATCGTGAGAGGAACGCCAAAGCGGACTCATAGTGTTGGTGAAATACGGATCTTGTCCACTAAGAGAGTAGCTCGCATGAACTCTCCGAATTGTTAGTGAGGGCTATCATTTCGAATAAAATAGTGGGAGTATTTTAATTGAAGTCCAAATTAAAATAAATTGTATTTGAAATTTTGGTACTGATTTTATTCTGCATAAATTCTTGTAGAATTCCATGGCAAGTGTTTCACACTCCACATTGTCTCTGAGAGCCATCCTTGAGAAGGATAAGCTCAGTGGGACTAATTACATGGACTGGTACAGGAATCTGAGAATTGTTCTCAGGCAAGAGCGAAAGCTCTATGTCTTGGAAGAAGAAGCCCCCGAGGTGCCGACCGGGAACTCTTCCCGTGCTGAGAAAGATACTTATAAGAAGTATACTGACGATGCTTTAGATGTAGAATGCCTTATGCTTGCCACTATGAACTCTGAGCTTCAGAAGCCACATGAGAACATGGGGTGCAAGGAGATTGACGAGCATCTCAAGAAAATGTTTCAAGGGCAGGCTGGTCAAGAGAGGTTCGACATCACAAAGGCGTTGTTTCAGTGCAAGATGGGAGTTCGAGACTCAGTAGGGACTCACGTACTCAAGATGATTGGGTATATAGAGAACCTTGAAAGGCTGGGTTTTCCTCTTGGTCAAGAGTTGGCCACGGATCTGATCCTACAATCGTTGCCGGACAGTTATGAGCAGTTTGTCTTGAACTACAACATGAATGAAATAGACAAGACACTGCCCGAACTCCTAGGCATGTTGAGAACTGCCGAAATCAATATGAAGAAGGCCAAGCTAGCCAGCCCCATACTGATGGTGCATAAGGGCAAGGCCAAGGGCTCTAAGAAGATGAAGGTGGGACCTAAGTCATACCTTGAGCCCAAGTCTTCAGCACTGATGAAAAAGAAAAGCACGGTGAAGGAAGGGAAATGCCACCACTGTGGCAAGGCTGGTCATTGGAGGAGGAGCTGTCCTTCGTACATTGAGGGTCTGCAGAAATTGAGGGGAGGTATGACTTCCGCTTCAAATGTTTACGTTATAGAGATAAACCTTTCTGCTCCTTCATCTTGGGTATTGGATACCGGATGTGGTTCTTACATTTGTACAAATGTGCAGGAACTGGGAAGGAGAAGATTGCTGAGTAAAGGGGAGGTGGACCTCCGCGTCGGCAATGGAGCAAGAGTTGCTGCTGTAGCCGTAGGGGTTTATCGTCTTTCTTTGCCCAGTGGGCTTGTAATAGAACTTGATAATTATTATTTTGTTCCGGCCATAACTAGAAACATTATATCTATTTCATGTTTGGACATGATTGGATTTTCTTTTACAATTAAGAACAATTGTTGTTCTATATTTAAGAATGATGTTTGTTATGCTGTAGCCCAATTGTTTAATGGTCTTTATGTTTTGAACTTGGACCATCTGATCTGTAATGTAGAAAAATATAAAAGACTAAGAACAAATGACTCAAACCCTATGTATCTCTAGCATTGTCGTTTGGACCATATCAACGAGAAGCGCATATCCAAGCTCCATAGAGATGGACTTTTGGACTCATTTGATTATGAATCATTTGAGCGATGCGAGCCTTGTTTGTTAGGCAAGATGACTAAAGCTCCTTTCACTGGTTATACTGAGAGGGCTGAGGATCTCTTGGGTGTTGTACATAGTGATGTATGCGGACCCATGAGTTCCATGGCTAGAGGTGGGTATTTCTACTTTGTTATATTTACTGATAATTTCAGTAGATACGGATATGTGTATCTTATGAAGTGCAAATCCGAGACCTTTGAAAAGTTCAAAGAGTTCAAGAATGAAGTAGAAAACCAGTTTGGTAAAAGGGTTAAAGCACTCCGATCTGATCAAGGTGGCGAATACCTGAGTCATGAGTTCCGTGATCATCTGAAAGAGTGTGGTATTGTATCACAGCTCACTCCACCTAGAACACCACAACATAATGGTGTGTCTGAGAGGAGAAATCGTACTCTGTTAGACATGGTACGTTCGATGATGAGTCATGCAGACTTGCCTGTTTCCTTTTGGGGTTTTGCTTTAGAGACTGTTGTAATAACATTGAATCGCGCTCCAACGAAAATGGTTCTGAAGACACCATATGAGATATGGACTAGGAAGCGTCCTAGTATGTCGTTCATTAAAATTTGGGGCTGTGAGGCATACGTGAGACGTCAAATGCCTGACAAGCTGGAACCCAAATCGGATAAATGTTATCTGGTGGGATATCCTAAGGAAACAAAAGGGTATTACTTTTACCTACCGTCTGAGGGCAAAGTGTTTGTCGCAAGGACTGGTGTCTTCTTGGAGAAAGAGTTCTTATCAAGAAAGACTGAAAAGGTAGAGCTTGAAGAAGTTCAAGAACCACATGTAGTGAATGAAGCAGAATTGGATTCTGAGACAAGACTACAAGATGTTGTAGCTAGAGAACCTGCTCAGGGAACACAAGTCCTACGCAGATCTGGTAGACCGAGGTTTGAGCCTGAGAGATATGGATTTCTCGTGTCTCAAATAGGTAATGTGTTGCTTATGGATCATGATGATGAACCAGCAACCTACCAAGAGGCTATGAATGGACCGGACTCCGACAAATGGCTTGAGGCTATGAAATCCGAAATGGACTCCATGTATGCAAACCAAGTTTGGAACTTGGTGGAACCACCTGAAGGGGTACGACCCATAGGGTGCAAATGGGTCTTCAAGAAGAAGACCGACATGGATGGGAATGTACAGACATTCAAAGGGCGACTGGTGGCTAAGGGTTTCAAGCAAATTCATGGTATTGACTATGATGAGACCTTTTCCCCTGTTGCCATGGTAAAGTCCACTAGGATATTGCTTGCTATTGCTGCGTATTATGACTACGAGATCTGGCAGATGGATGTCAAAACGGCTTTTCTTAATGGAAACCTCCTTGAGGAAGTGTATATGACACAACCCGAGGGTTTTGTATCCCCAGATGAAGCCACTAAAATATGCAAGCTGAATAAGTCCATTTATAGACTGAAACAGGCCTCTCAAAGTTGGAATCTTCATTTTGATGAGAAAATCAAAGAGTTTGGTTTCATCAAGAATGAAGATGAGCCTTGTGTTTACAAGCGAATCAGTGGGAGCATTGTTGTCTTCCTGATATTGTATGTAGATGACATACTGTTGATTGGGAATGACATTCCTACCCTGAAAGTTGTTAAGAACAACCTAGGGAACTGCTTTTCAATGAAGGATTTGGGTGAAGCGACTTATATACTCGGTATTAAGATCTATAGAGATAGATCGAAGAAGTTGTTGGGTTTGACCCAGAGTATGTACATCGAAAAGGTGTTGAAGCGGTTCAACATGCTTGAGTCCAAGAAAGGATTTTTGCCCATGTCTCATGGTGTGAATCTCTCTAAGGACCAGTGTCCAAAGTCTTATGAAGATAAGGACCGCATGAAGTTGATTCCATATGCTTCGGCAATTGGATCAATCATGTACGCGATGTTATGTACTCGACCCTGATGTCTCCTTTGCTTTGAGCATGACTAGCAGGTATCAGTCAGATCCCGGTGAATGTCACTGGATTGTAGTCAAGAATATCCTGAAGTACTTGAGAAGAACTAAGGATGTATTCTTGGTGTATGGTGGAGAGGAAGAGCTCGTCGTAAGTGGTTACACGGATGCTAGCTTCCAAACTGACAGAGACGACTACAAGTCTCAGTCAGGTTTTGTGTTTTGACTGAATGGAGGAGCTGTGAGCTGGAAGAGTTCCAAGCAAGAGACAGTTGCTGATTCTACAACAGAGGCCGAGTATATCGCAGCAGCAAATACGGCGAAGGAGGCTGTATGGATTAGGAAATTCATCGGCGAGCTTGATGTAGTTCCTAGCATTGTTGGTCCCGTAGTTCTCTACTGTGATAACAATGGTGCAATTGCACAATCTAAGGAACCTAGATCTCATCAGCGCTCCAAGCACATACTTCGGCGGTTTCATCTTATTCGTGAGATTGTCGAACGAGGAGATGTGAACATCTGCAGAGTGCCGACTGAGGAGAACATTGCGGATCCACTGACAAAGCCTCTCGCGCAGAGAAAGCATGATGGTCATACTAGATCTATGGGTATACGATACCTAAATGATCAACTCTAGCGAGAATCTTGTGGGTTGCATGTAATCTTGTATTTTGTTGGCTGTTTGTTCATATGATGAACATTGTACCTAAGTTTTTCTTTTACAATTAATGGAAAGTTCTTTTATTATGTCTTTTTGTATATGATAGTTAAATGTTAACATAATAGATACCCTTAGAATGTTCGCTTCCATGGGACATCAAGTACGTGACTTGAATGTGAGAGCCCATGATTTATTTGAAGCTTCATTCTTAAAGGTCCCTGGTCGAGTATCATCATAGAAGCTAAGGGTGATGATGGTACATGAAGACTACCACGTGTGTTGACTGATGACCGGTTCTCACAGGTCATGATATTATGATATCAAGTCATCACGTGGGTACTTGTTAGTGAACAAGTTGTACTGGACGGACCCAACCTGAGACTACTCTGTGGATTGTCATCCAATCGTGTCACGAGTACGTCTCAATTGACAATGGTGTTGTGATCCTTTGACCTGAAGTCATAGCATTCATCAAGTGAGGAAGAGCGTGCTTTGATGCCATCTAAAGTCTTCCTTGAGAAAGGTTGATGATAAGGGTGGTTGTTGGGCATGTTATGAATCATTTGGGTGTTTGTGTGTGAGCAGATATGGGATTTGTCCTCCTGTATGACAGGAGTTGCATCCATGGGCCCCTTGATGGAACTGGACTGAGAAATGTATGACCATGCTTGGTTGAGTCAATATGTGATATTGGACTCACCATTCTCTGGAAGTCCGTCCTGGATCAAGAAACTTGGATTGAGCTATTACGAGGGTGACACAGTCCATGCCTCTAGTTCTTTCCGGATGTAAGGGACAAAGGGACAAAGACAACGCTGATACATTGGTCATAAAGGCTTATGAGTTATGAACTCTTATTGCTTGGGGAGCAATGATGCATTGCTAGATGCCGCTCATTGTTTGTGAGGTTTTTGCTTTGATACTTTCGAGATCAAGTGGGAGTCTGTTGGAGTTACCATTGTGATCTGGAAGTGATCAAACATGTAATCTCACTGCCAACGCGATATGAGCCTGCAGGGTCGCACATAAGGGGTGTGGAGAAGTTGGATAATTGACTGTGTTGGTAAAGGTTGCCAATCACAGACCTGAATGGGGTCATGGGCAAAGTGTTGCCTTAAAGGATCGTCGAGTTGGGCAAATGTTGCCCTGGAGAGCTGGTTTGAATAGTCGACCGAAGGTCGACTAGAATCGTAGAGAATGGGTCTCTGATTCTCGCCGATCGACGCGAGTCGTCGAGAATGGTTCTCTGATTCTCGCCGATCGACGAGAATCGTTACTCTGATTCTCGACGATCGACGATTTCGACGAGTGTCGTCGAGCGCGGCTCGACGATCGACGAGTATCATCGTGTATCGTCGAGCGCGGCTCGACGATCGGCGAGAATCGTCGAGTATTGTACTCTGATTCTCGCCGATCCTAGGTGATACCCGTCGACTGCTTCTCGCCGAACCTGCTCAGTGATTCTCGTCGATTATCGCCGATTCTCACCGTCTGATACTCGCCGATTCTGGAACCCCATTTCTGGGTGGTCTACGGATAGCGAAGTTTCTAAGTCTTTTATGCTTTTGGTATAAAAGGGATACTTAGGGTTTTATCGGGACTTAAGCTTTTGGCTGCTGTGCGAATCGAACCCGACGGAAACCGTTCCGCGATCGTTCCGCCGATCCCGAATCCCGCCGTCGACGGAAGGGTTCCACCACCGCCGTGTTCGCTCCGCTGACCTCCTCTTCTCCGGCGACCGTCGCTGGTGTTTCTCTTCCTGGCGCGGACCTAGCAGTCCGTGGAATAGCAGAGGTGCGGTCTTCTCCTTCCCGATAATCCGTGCGACGGATAGATCGGCGTTCTCCCGCTCGTGTGGACTTCTGTAGAAGCGCGGACATCATTCTACGTAGAACTCGCCACTAGCACGCAGAAGATATTTGGAGCATCACCATTGAGTTGTGACTCAACGCCACCGAGGTAATTTTTGCCTAGTTTTTGCTAACTTCTTGATTCAACGTTCATGGCCCGATCCACATCTCTTTGGGTTTTTCTTGATGTTTTTCTTTTCCGCTGCATGCACAAGTGTTGTGCCATCCTTATAGAGAAACCCAACACGTCTGTGTCTAGAAAAGAACACGATAGGAAACACGGGTTTGCACAGTTTCGACATGGGCATGTCAGGGGTGACACGGGCGTGTTCATTGCCGTGTCCCCACCCATGTTCGCTAAGGACGTGACGATTGGCGTGGCGGTTATTTGTGACATGCCCCCCGGTCACGGGCGTGTCGAGGACCCGACAGGGGCGTGTCAGGTTGAGTCACGATGTGTTTTTGCCCGTGTGCTTTTCTGTTTTCGACGATCGTGCCTGGATCGAGGCACACAGGCTGGGACACGGCCGTGTGCAAGGCCGTGTTCGGCCCAGGTTTGCTGATTTTTGGGCAGATCTGAGCCGTTCATTTTCTTTAATTAAGATCTGATGGTCCAGATGTGTTCCTGCTCTGTTAAGGCCGGGAATGGAGGTTTAATCCCTCATTTTCTCCAAAGCTCTCTCTTTCCAAGGAGTTAGAGAAAGAGGAAGGAGGTAGAGGATTCCGGCCACTGACGGAGCATCAGAGCACCGTTTTGAGAGCCGAGAGCGGATTCGCGGAGGGAATTCCATTGCGAAGCCTTCTATCCGTATCGTTTTTCCATGGCGCAAAAGCGTACTACAAGGGTAACGATTCTCTACTTGAGCATGTGAAGCTCTCCTTCTTTTGCATAAGGAAACCCGCTCCTGTGAGTGTGCGGTGGGTGTGCTGTGTTCCTTGGGGTAGACGTGAATATTCCCCCTTGTGTTGCATATAGAGTCCGAAATCGAAGTACGGACATAGGCATTGTGTGTGAAGCCTACCCGAATAGTTGGTCTGGATCGCTGATGTTGCATTTGGTATAGTTTGCCGGAGAAGACTCCGTGATTTGGGTTTTCGGGTTTCTACGCGGTATATTGCAGCAGGGATCCTTGGGGATTAACTCCAAGGCAAACCCGAAAAATTGAGCGGAATCGTTGTTCTGCTAACTTGGCGGTCAGGGAACCGGCCTTGAACATAACTGGGTTATGTGACTGTTTGGAATGTTTAGGATCCGAGAGAAGCTTGGCCCGTGCGTAGGTCTTAAAGTGACTAGGCGGTGTGAGCAACGGGCAAGTGGAATTGGACCCGGGCTATGTGGTTCGGTGCGAGAGATACATTGATGGGACTGGCCGTTGGCATAGTCGGGAGCCTTAGACAGTGGTTAGAAAGGCTAAAATGCTCATGTTGTTGCCATCCCGGGGATGGTGGTGAAGCCACGGAATTGACCGGATTCACCGTTAATGTGCCCTGAGTGCACGAGGTGTTTGGCCGTGCGAGCCTACACCTGTGGCGAAGTATAATTGTACTTTATTGTTTAGCTGGGCTAACTAAATGCAGGGAAGGAGCACCGCCGTCCCGATAAAGGGGATGGGTCGTTATAATTTGGTCGGCTTTGGCTGACCGTTGCTTTGTTTGCCACCGGGCGGTGGAATGTTCCTTGCAGGTGCTGCGGAGCCAGGTACCAAATAGCGGGCTGGAGCCCATGTTGCTGAGCTGGCCCTCGAAGGCCAAAGCTAATAGTTGTACTTTATTTTGTCATGTGTGGCCGGCCTACGATCTGATGTATGGAAAACATTATTTTGTTAAGTGAACTCCTGTAAGGCCATAAAGCCAAGTATTTTCAGTGTATTTGTATTTCATTCCTGTTGTAGTGATGGTGGACATTCATGATAGATGGATTTTAGTTTGTGTTCTTTCAACTGTTTAAAAGCTTCCGCTAGAATGCTCTGTGTTAGGACGAGTAGTCTTAGTTGGTATAATTTTGATATTCTTTTGTAACCCTTCCGACTGTCCGTGGTATATGGCGTCGGGTTCCAGCTGGACCTTCTATTATATGCCATACAACGGATGGGGGTGTTATAATTTGGTATCAGACTTCTGGTTTCGGTCAGTCTTAAATGAATTCGTGGGCGAATTCTTTTAAGGGGTGATGAGCACATGTGTGCGTCATCGTTATAACATCAAAAAGAACCCATGAATGTCCACTTAGGAATGAAAAATACACTTGTTTTGAGAAACTTGAGTGTTCCAATGATTGCTTTTAGCAATTTTTTGTCATCTAATCGTGGGTCTTTGCTATTATAGGCAGCTAGGAGCGGTGCTGGTCAATCAGAGCATTCGCAATCGGCGGAAAATAGTGCACCGAGGGACGTGCCTATAACACCTCCTTCAGCGGAAACCATCAGGTTGGTGGCTGAAGCAGTCTTTGCGATGATAAATGCCCAACCTGTAGGGAAAATACACCACACACCACCTGTTGTTGAGCAAGAACCGGTTAGGGCGGCAGAGCCGAGAGTGGTAGAACGCGCGACAGTTGATCTGGCAGAGCTGAGGAGAGCTACGGAGAGACATCTCAAGCATGTAATGGGCTTTAATCCACCGGTGTTTGACGGGATTGTAACGCCAACTCAAGCTGAGGATTAGCTCTCTAGGATGAAGAGGGTCTTGACAGCCATGTTAACTGAGGAGTGGCAGAAGACCACCATAACGACCTTCCTTTTGGCTGGTGAGGCGAGGCTGTGGTGGGATGAGTTGGAGTTTCATCTCTTAGTGGGAAGGCAACTTGCGGATGTGTCTATGGAGGAATTCTCAAGGTTGTTCTTGGCCATATATCTACCCTCTGCTCAGAAGCTTAAGATGGAGAATCAGTACCTTGGTTTGACTCAGGGAGCCAGAAGCGTGGACGAGTATCTCCACGAGTTTACACAGTTGGGTCATTATGCTGGTGTTATGTTTACTGAAGAGGAACAGAAGACCAACCGATTCTATGAGGGTCTACGTGGTGACCTACAACTACTCCTTGCTGGGCATAAGGCGCAGGGCTTCCTAGCCTTGGTCAATTCGGCCCGGTCATTGGAAAAGGTTGTGAAGAAGGTGCAAGAGAAGAAGGACCCAGGGGAAAAGAAGGGAGAGTTCAAAGTGCCAAATACAAAGTCAGGATTCCGCAAGTGGAACAAAAGGCAGAGGACTTCGAATTCAGCCCCTTCGTCTGGTGCGTCGGGTGCAACCACAAGTCGAGTCCCAGGAGCTTGCTACAACTGTGGGAAGATGGGGTATTTTGCTCGTGAGTGTTGGAGCGGACATGCAAAGTCCGAGAGGAAGCCTGGAGCAACTTATGAAGAGAAGGAGAAGGCGGTGGAGTCAACCGCGTCCCACCATGCTCCAGTCCAGCCTAGAGTATATAATCTTGGTCTGCAAGAGGCCATAAAAGAAGCTGACGTGGTGACATGTATGAGTTAAATTATAACAGTTTAACTTTATGTAGTTGTTACCTCTTTTTATATGTTAGCTTATAATTGTTGGTGCTAGGCTTTGTGTTGATTTTCGATAGTCCGGCGAGAGTCCTGTTTGATACGGGAGCTTCGCATTCCTTCTTGTCCGAAAAATTTGTAACGCGCATCGGGGTACCTTCCTCGATGGAAAAAGACAAGTTGGATGTGTTGTTGCCCAATGGGTGCTCAATGCGCGCAGATAAGTTCTGTGTGGTAAATATTCGGATTGGGGACCGGGAGTTTGATTTGCGAGCGTCAGTGCTACCGTTAGTAGAGTTCGACGTAATCTTTGGTATGGAATGACTCTCAAAGCAACGAGCTTGCATTGATTGCAACCGAAAGGAGGTTAATTTGGGACTGAATACTGGTCGGGAGACTGCGTTTACAGGCATGAAGGGGTCGAGTAAAGTTTTGATGTCGGCCTTTCAGGTGATCAAGGCGGTTCGGTCTGGGGCAGAGCTGTTTGTCACATTAGTGCAGGCTGCAATGCCTAGGCGAAGTCTGGACAGTATCCTAGTTGTGTCCGAGTATCCTGATGTGTTCCTAGATGATCTCCCAGTAGCCCCTCCTCAGTGGGAGATTGATTTTACTATTGAGCTGGTACCGGGTGCCAAATTGGTGTCACACTCTCCGTATCGGATAGCGCCAAGAGAGATGGTGGAGTTGAAGGTGCGACTACAAGAGTTGTTAGAGCAAGGGTATGTGCGTCCAAGTTTGTCACCTTGGAGCACACCGGTCCTTTTCGTTAAGAAGAAGGATGGGAGCTTGCGACTCTGCATTTATTATCAGGAGTTGAACAAGCTTACGGAAAAGAATAAGTATCTGATCCCAAGGATTGACGATCTATTTGATTAGTTGGTTGGGTCAACAGTATATTCGAAGTTAGATCTGAAATCCGGCTACTACCAATTGAGGATAAGGGAAAGCGACATCCCAAAGACAGCGTTCAGCATGCGGTTTGGACATTATGAGTTCACGGTCATGCCGTTTGGGTTGACCAATGCGCCATTCGTGTTTATGGATCTGATGAACATGACGTTCAGAGAGTACCTGGATCGTTTCGTGATAGTATTTATCGACGATATCTTGATATACTCACAGTGTGAGGAGGACCATTACAAGCATCTACATATGGTGTTAGAGACGTTGAGGAAAAATCAGTTATATGCTAAGTTCTCCAAGTGTGAGTTCTGGTTATCCTCGGTAGCGTTCCTTGGTCATGTTGTTAGTGGAGAAGGGATAGCGGTGGATCCGACGAAGATAGGGGCGATACGGGAGTGGCCTATTTTTACTACGGTGGCGGAAGTCCGGAGTTTTCTGGGGCTTGCCGGCTACTACAGGCGCTTCGTAGAGAACTTCTTGAAAGTCCACCTAGTGTCAACTATCTTCACCTATGGGGGGGGGGGGGAATAGGTGACGTGCAGCGTTTTTGCGGAATTTAAAATTGTACCTGCACAATAAAAATAAACAGCACAGCACACAGAATACGCAAGCTATTTATAGTGGTTCCCCGATTTGGGTACATCCACTTTCCCCCTTCGACCTATCTCCCAACAAGGGACGACTCGGTCACTTCACCAACAGGATTGAAATCCAATCCTTGCACTATCGGAAGGAACCCTTCCACACGTAGGAGTCAACACTCCCACAACACGGGTTGCACACAACCCTTATAACTAGGAACCTACGTTCCTTTACAACAAAAGTAAGACTAGAATGTACAAAAGATACAAACTACGTTTGGAGACTAAGGTGTCCCTCTTCGTTGACGACGTGTTCTTGAAGTCCACAAAGAGTCCACAACCCTAGATCTCTCTTGGAGAGGATCTCCCCGGAACCGGCGGCGGCAAGATGGGCGGCGGCTAGGTTCACAGGATCATCAGTGACGACGATGTGCGGCTGCTGTACTTTGGAGATCCAAACTTCGTAGCGAAGACAGCTAGGTCTACCAACGGTCACACTAGGATCAGTCGTCTCGATCGATTCGGACGGGGAAGGTTTTCCCGATCAACAAATCAAGAGACAAGAGATCTCCGGTTAGACACGTGAGACTCTAAGCTTGGCTAAGCTTCTGTCGACCGGAGATCTGGAAGGAACCACGATCAAGACCGGCGAACAACTCTCTCGAGCGGCGACGGCGGCGGCGGCGGAGCGGAACTCGCGATCTAGGTCACGTCGCGGCTCGTGTATTTATTTTCTTCTTCGCTTACTTACTGTTCAAAAATACGCCTGTATTTATACAGTGAAATGATCCTTTATGACCGTTATGGGTCCCACCAGAAGAAACCCTAGATCCGGTTCAAAACAGTGTCAGCGGCAGAATCCGGTCTAGCTTTTTCCAGAAAAATGCCCAAGTCAAAATCGGCGAGAATCGAAGGTGATTCTCGACGAATCGGCGAGAATCAGTTAGTGATTCTCGCCGAATCACTTGATGATTCTCGCCGAATCACTTGTTGATTCTCGACGAATATTACTTGGCCATGATCTGCTCAACGATGGGTTCGGCGAGAATCACTAGTGATTCTCGCCGAATCTTACTTGGCACCGCTTTGAGGTAGCCGGATAGAATCGACGAGAATCACTAATGATTCTCGACGATTCGGCGAGAATCACTAGTGATTCTCGCCGAATCGGCGAGAATCACTTGGTGATTCTCGTCGATTTATACTTAGACGATTTTTCGTCTTTCCACCCAAGAGCTGCTCCTTGACCCATCCTTGCTCCTTGTCTGCTCTTGCATAGTTACAGCCCTGTACTTGAAAGTAAGTGCACTCCAATAGAGAGAGTACACGTAGGCCAACACATTGATCTGCTCAACGAGAGATTACGTTGTGCAGACCTGTGTATATTGACCTACTGCACCCTGACATTGGTGTGCACTTAGCGTGGAATAACTGCAAGCACAACTTGAAATATTTTATCAAATACATTGTGAATTCATCTTAGCTTGACAGGTGGCTTCCTCAAATCCAGGTAATTGTGGATACAATACCCAACACTTCTCGCGGATAGCGTTACCACTCACGACGTTGACAAGGAAAGATCAAAAGTTTGTGTGGTCACTGGAGTGTGAGTAGGATTTTGAAGAGTTAAAGAGGCGGTTGACCACGACGCCTATTTTATGTTCGCCAAGTGGGACCAAAGGGTTTGAAATATATAGTGATGCTTTGGGCAGTGGTTTGGGCTGTGTTCTGCTACAGCATGAGAGCGTGATAGCCTATGGTTCATGACAATTGAAGGTTCATGAGAGGAATTATCCGGTTCATGACTTAGAGTTAGCGGCCGTGATATTCGCTCTGAATCTGTGGAGGCGCTACTTGTACGGTGTGAAGGTCGATATATACATCGATCATAAGAGCCTGAAGCACTTGTTAGATCAGTAGGACCTGAACATGAGGCAGCGGAGGTGGATGGAGTTCCTAGGGGACTACACCTTCAAGTGACATTATGTGCCTGGGAAAGAAAATGCAGTGGCGGATGCATTAATTCGCAGGACTCCTGTGCAGGCCAACTGGTTGTCAGTACATGATGAGAGGTTAGTCCGTGATTTGGAGGCATTAGAGATCTCCTGCGTTGACAAGCAGTCTAGTTCCGAGGCGATATTGTGTTGGACAGAGGTGCAGTGTGACCTAGCTGATAGAGTTCGGCGGGCTTTGGTTCAGGATAACAACATGAAGCAGATCTTAGATGAATCTTTGGATGGGTCAATTTCCTAGTTTGCTATTGAGAATGGGTTGCTAAGGAGGGACGGTCGCCTATGCGTCCCTAGTGCGGATAATCTTCGGGAGGAGTTGATGTACGAGGCTCATCACACCAAGTACTCAATCCACCCGGGAAGCACGAAGATGTATAAAGATATGAAGAAGTTATTCTGGTGGCCAGGACTAAAGAATAATGTATCACTTTATGTGGCCAAGTGCCAAACTTGTGCCTTGGTAAAGGCGGAGTGCCAGAAGCCTGGAGGTTTCCTGAGGTCCTTGCATATCCTGGAATGGAAATTCGACGACATTTCTATGGATTTTGTGCATGGTTTGCCAAAGTCGCAAAGGGGAAACAACGCCATCTAGGTGGTCGTAGATAGGTTGACAAAAGTGTCGCACTTCATTCCGAACAGGAAGGAAGATCCGGTGGAAAAGTTAGCCAAACTCTATGTGGATAATATTGTACGATTGCATGGTGTTCCCCGCAGTATTGTTAGTGACCGAAATGGACGCTTCACGTCGAAGGACTGGACGCTGGTGCATAGTCTGTTGGGAACTAAGCTGAGTTTCAGCACAGCCTTTCATTCGCAAACGGATGGTCAGACTGAGAGGGTCAACAGGACAATGGAGGACATGCTTCGCATGTGCGTCTTGGATTTTGGAAAGCGTTGGGAAGATCCCCTGTACATGGTGGAGTGTGCGTATAACAACAACTTTCAAGCGAGTATTGGAATAACACCTTTCGAGGCCTTGTATGGGAGAAAGTGTCGTACGCTGTTGCCTTGGTTGGAGACAGGCGAGTCGAAGTTGTACAAACATCAAGCGGTGGAAGATTCCACTTCAATGATACGTACAGTTCAGGAACGGTTGAAGATCTCTCAGGACAGGCATGCAAAATACTATCACGCCAAGCATAAGAATGTGGAGTTCGGGGTTGGCGACTGGGTGTATTTAAAAATCAAGCCATTCAAGGGTGTCTCGCGGGTTCGATGCTTGAAGAAGTTGAGTCCGAGATACCTTAGACTGTTTGAAATCCTGGAGCGTGTTGGCGAAGCAATGTATAGATTGAAGCTGTCGGTGGAGTTGAGTGGGCTACACGATGTGTTCCACGTATCGGTGTTGTGTGAGGCGGTGCAAGAGCCTTCGCAGGTAGTTGCGGTCGATCAAGTGCCAGTTGATTACGAGTTGACAACAAAGGTCAAGCCTGTACGTATAGAAAACGTTGAAGTTAAATGTCTCTGCAATAAGGAAATCCGAATGGTTAAGGTCCGTTGGGATAACTGCGGACGTGAAGAGCTTTCATGGGAGCTAGAGCAGACTATGATGGAAGAATACCCCGAGTTATTCCACTCAAGTAACATTTAATTTTGTGTACCTTTACTTAATTTCGGGACGAAATTCCTTTAGGGGGGGGATTTGTAACGCCCCAAAAATCGTATTTGAGCTGGTCGCATCCAAGGAAAGTTTTGGTGCCTGTATAGGGGTACACGACCTCGGACACGGGTGTGTCCAAGGCTGTGTCTTTCTTTGTGTGTTGGCCGGCTGTGTCCAGAAAAGAACACGGCAGGAAACACGGGTTTACACAGTTTCGACATAGGTGTGTCAGGGGTGACACGGGCGTGTTCATAGCCGTGTCCCCACCCATGTTCGCTAAGGACGTGACAGTTGGCGTGGCGGTTATCTATGACACGCCCTCGGTCACGGGCGTGTCGAGGACCCGATACAGGCGTGTCAGGTTGAGTCACGGGCGTGTCTTTGCCCGTGTGCTTTTCTGTGTTCGATGATCGTGCCTAGATCGACGCATACGGCCTGGGACACGACCGTGTGCAAGGCCGTGTTCGGCCCAGGTTTGCTGATTTTTGGGCAGATCTGAGTCGTTCATTTTCTTTAATTAAGATCTGACGGCCCAGATGTGGTCCTGCTATGTTAAGGCCGGGAATGGAGGTTTAATCCCTCATTTTCTCCAAATCTCTCTCTTTCCAAGGAGTTAGTGAAAGAGGAAGGAGGTAGAGGATTCCGGCCGCCGGCGGAGCATCGGAGCACCGTTTTGAGAACCGAGAGCGAATCCGCGGAGGAAATTCCATTGCGAAGCCTTCTATCCGTATAGTTTTTCCATGGCGCAAAAGCGTACTACAAGGGTAACGATTCTCTACTTGAGCATGTGAAGCTCTCCTTCTTTTGCATAAGGAAACCCGCTACCACGAGTGTGCGGTGGGTGTGCGGTGTTCCTTGGGGTAGACGTGAATAGTCCCCCTTGTGTTGCATATAGAGTCCGGAATCGAAGTACAGACATATGCATTGTGTGTGAAGCCTACGCGGACATGTTGGTCTTGATCGGTGATGTTACATTTGGTATGGTTTGCCGGAGAAGACTCCGTGCTTTGGGTTTTCGGGTTTCTACGCGGTAGATTGCAGCAGGGATCCTTAGGGATTAACTCCAAGGCGCACCCAGAAAACTGAGCGGAATCGTTGTTCTGCTAACTTGGCGGTCAGGGAACCGGCCTTGAACATAACTGGGTTATGTGACTGTTTGGAATGTTTAGGATCCGAGAGAAGCTTGGCCCGCGCGTAGGTCTTAAAGTGAGTAGGCGGTGTGAGCAACGGGCAAGTGGAATTGGACCTGGGCTATGTGGTTTGGTGCGAGAGACCCATTGAGAGGACTGGCCGTTGGCATAGTCGGGAGCCTTAGACAGTAGTCAGAAAGGCTAAAATGCTCATGTTGTTGCCATCCCTGGGATGGTGGTGAAGCCACGGAATTGACCGGATTCACCATTAATGTTCCCTAAGTGCACGGGGTGTTTGGCCGTGCGAGCCTACACCTGTGGTGAAGTATAATTGTACTTTATTGTTTAGCTGGGCTAAATAAATGCAGGGAAGGAGCACCGCCGTCCCGACAAAGGGGCGGGGTCATTATAATTTGGTCGGCTTTGGCTGACCGTTGCTTTGTTTGCCACCGGACGGTGAAATGTTACTTGCAGGTGCTGCAGAGCCAGATACCAAATAGCAGGCTGGAGTCCATGTTGCTGAGCTGGCCCTCGAAGGCCAAAGCTAATAGTTGTACTTTATTTTGTCATGTGTGGCCGGCCTGCGAGCCGATGTATGGAAAACATCATTTTGTTAAGTGAACTCCTATAAGGACATAAGGCCAAGTATTTTCAGTGTATTTGTATTTCATTCATGTTGTAGTGATGGTGGACATTCATGATAGATGGATTTCAGTTTGGGTTCTTTCAACTGTTTAAAAGCTTCTGCTAGAATGCTCTGTGTTAGGACGAGTAGTCTTAGTTGGTATGGTTTTGATATTCTTATGTAACCCTTCCGACTGTCCGTGGTATATGGCGTCGGGTTCCAGCTGGACCTTCTGTTATATGCCACACGACGGATGGGGGTATTACAAAGAGAGTGGTAAGGCAACGACTATGGGTGTGGGGGTGGCTGGGTATCTCCACTGCTCGGGTCCACATACTCATGAGGCTCAAATTATGGAGTCAGATCCTCAAAATTAAACACAGGGTGAATTCCCATACTGGCCGGGATGACAAGTCGGTAGGCGTTGGTCCCAATACGACTAATAATAGAGTACAGAACCATTTGCTTCATGATTAACTTCTTGGCAAGCACCGAAGGGGGCCTCTCAGGGTAGACTCGCACCATTACCTTCTCGCCTAAATTAAATATTTGCTCTCACCTTCGCTTATCTGCACAGGCTTTATAATTTTCATTGCTTATTATTATTCGTCTGCGAACCAACTCATGCAACTCATGGAAATGTCATGTAAAAGACTCAGCAGACTCATGCAGATAATGCAAATGATGGAAAGATAACACGACAGACATGGTACACTCCTTAAAGGAAAATCTAATAATGTCTGAGATGTCTCTCAAATGTGGTGGCCTATCAGGAGGTTCTTTTGGCGGAGTGTAGACAAACTCATCCCGTGTGTGACGAGTGCTCAGATGACCGTGAGAGGCAATTATACTCAAATACGGGCTCGTAAAGAGCCAAATGTCTCTCTGGGAACGTACCGCATCAGGGGGGTCCCCAGAAGGTATGTCAGAAAAGTCATCACGAAGGAGACGACCACCTGAGTGAAAATCGTGTACACTGACTAGAAGTCGTGACTCTAAAATATGGTGAGCGTCCCAGACAAGAAAGAACTCATCGGGTGGCTCAGTGGGTGGCGTGCCCCAAAACGCATCTAGAGTGTGAAGCATCATAAGGTAGGTCCTCATAATATGAGTATACTCAAGTGGACTGAAGGTTGGCCTTACATATGTCATGCTCCACTCAAGGTCCCTTCTCTGGTGCAAGGCCAGATGTTGATAATGAAAGAGGCGTAATACTTAAGTGGCTCACCCAATCTCAACCTCACCAAGATGTGGCGGTTCATCGGGAGGCTCAACAGGGGGCTCGTCATAGAGTTTGTCACTAAGGTCAAGGTCCTCCTGATGAGTACCATCGAAAGGGGTAGTGCCCTCGTGCATGAGTGACATAGCCACTACGAGATCAACACTATACTCTCAAGTCTCAGTAGTGAAGTGACCCGAGACAGTACTAAGGGAAGAGTAGGGGGTGCCCAGACTCAAGTGTGGGTCAATCGATATAGTGTCCAGAACTGTGTCTCTGTTCAAATGGGCACTAGGTTTAGGTGTAGGTCTAGGTGAGGTGAAAAGGATGGGTATACCATTACTGTGTCACTAGGTCGCTCGTCCTCACCCACGTGACCATGCTCACTAGTCATGTCAGTATCACTCTCCACATGTATCATAAGGTCATGATCAGGTTCAACCTCAAGATCGCATGAGCACTGAATCTCATCAAACTGAGAAGGATCAAAACCAAGTGTCGGGGCTCTTATCTTGGTGGGAGCACTACTCGCTGCATCGGTGGCTTGACCCAAATCCCTAGGCTTTCTTCATAATGTAGATCCTAGGTGATCAAACTGAGTTTCTAAGAGATCAAAACGGTCAAGTACTAATCTCATAAATTCAGCCTCAAGTAACTCTATTGGTGGAACATTAGAAGGGGCTTGACATGTACTGTGATCCTGCCGATAGTGACCTCTATAGGGTTCCTGAGGGTCATCTCGACGGTAGTTCCTAACATAATTAGATTGTTCTCGTGGGTGCGTATGAGCCCTGTGAACGTGTAGTGGAGGTTGCACATATCCAAACTCAAGTTCCTGTACTAGAGGAGATGTGTAGCTGATATGAACTGAGCAATATTCAATTCTATCATCGTTAAGTTGCGGAGAGGTGTCATGATGAAGATGCGATGACCTCTCGTCATGGCGATCGCCTCTAGCAAGATGGGAATGTGTCGAGGGATCGATACGATCTCTAGGAGTGGTGTATGGGGAGCGCTGATAATTATAATGATAACATGTAGGTTTCTCTAAAGGGGTTCTATGAGGTCGGCTATAAGTAGACTCATGATACCTAGGTAGGGGAGACTGCCGTCAGTGAAAACTAGACATAAATGAACTCAAAGACTATTTAAAACCTACCACTACGAAGCATGCAAATGGCCTAACCTTGACCTCTGATACCAAAATGATGTAGGGTAGGCCAGTGGTGTTCGAAAACTATAACTAGTGCAGGTGCGGGGGTGATACACTAGTGCAGCGTTAAATGCAATGTGACCGTCGGTCGATGACTATAATTAATATATGCAATGTGATTAATAACACCATGCATATAATTAAAATGAAAGAGACAAACAATTAATTTTTAGCAATTAGGCAATAACTTCCTCCGCTCGGAGGGCCAAAGCAAGCGTGCTGTGAATAACTCCCCCTGCAATTATTAGTATAAAGAACCAATTTCTATGCAACAATAATCTCAGCACAATATAATAAAACACCAAATGAAAATGTCATGTAATGCCTCCATTCGTCATATGGAATATAACGGTGGGTCCGGCCGGGGCTCCACGCCATATTTCACAAACAAACGGCGGAGTCACGTATGAATATCAAAATCACGTGCTACCCGCATCTTAGCTCAGAGCATTCTAGCGAAAGCGTTTTAAGTTGCAAGAACTCATCACAAGGAATGTCCACTAAATATATAAACCACACATTTATATATATCTCCAGGAATGTATACAAGTACAAAAACGCTCATGGCCTTAAGGCCTTACATGTTTCTCTTTACAAATATGGCTTCATACATCGGTACGCAGGCCGACCACACATGAAATAGAAGACTTCGCACGGCCTTCTAGGGCCTTTAAGCAGCAAGGGCTTCAACCCACTCAATCCAATTCAGCCCGTCAGCACCTCCAGTTGGACATCCACCCCAAGGGTGGTAAACAAAGCAATGGTCAACATTAGCTGACCAATTATAACAACCCTACCCCTTACCCGGGCAGTGGTTCCTTCCCTGTATGTATCGCAATCACAACATATGTCTATGTCACAACAAGTGCTCTCAGGCACAACAACATCACAAGCGCCCACCTCCGCCAGATACTCAGTGCACTCAGGGCACATTTACGGTGTACCGGACTCCTTGGCACCACCACCGATCAGAGGCTTTTAACTTGTTGGATATGGGTCTTAATTCACCACAACACGCATGCTGGAGACATTCTCGCCCATCCCACTCAGAGGTACTAACTTCACGACAAACTTGAGCATTTAGATGGACCCACCCCCATGGTGCAGCAACCCGTGTCTGGCCCACAGCCCCCCATTTGCATTGCCACCAATAGATCTCTCACAACATAGGTACAGGTCACCCTTTTCCCATTGCTCAATTAATCAATAGCTCAGATCTTGATGCGGGTCGGCTTTCCCTTCCTTGCTCTTCACACAGCTCTCGCAGAGCCGCTTTCCAGTTCAGCACACATAACACAAGGGCTCATCTAGAGCTTCCTAGGTATTCACAATATATAGTCATCCACACAATACATGGAGTCTTCTCCGTTTCACAACATAAACATCACCAATCCAGACTAACCGTCCGGATGAGCTTCACACAGCATGCCTATGCCATACTACACATTTCGGCTCTAGATGCAGACTCAACCGGGGATATCAACTATCAACCCACTGGAATCGCTTACACTTTCCACTACTTGGTGGTGGATTCCATGCTCATGCATAAAGGAGGGCTTCACTTGTCCAAGAAGGAGATCGTTACCCTTGACGACCTCGTTGTAGCCATGGAAATCTAACCAGTTGGAAAGCACCACAGTGGCCTTGCCTCCACAAATCTGGCTTCGGATCTCGATTTGGAACTCTGAAGCTCCACCGGTTGTCGGATCCCTTTCTCCTCCTCCTCCTTGCTCTCCCTTCTCTCTATCTCTTTTAGAAAGAGAAATAACCAGGATGAATTAGAGTTAATCTCTCCTCTCCCAGTCTTTAAGCAGCAAGGGGAAAACTGGATCGTTAGATCCTGCTTGGAGGGAATGAACGACCACGAATCGCCCTGAAAATGTCTATTTTAAGCTGAACACGGCCTGTGACACGCCCGTGTCACAGGTCGTGTACCTTAAGCGACACATAACCGACTTAACCCGAACAGGACACGGCCATGTGACATGCCCGTGTCACAGGCCGTGTACCCTGACACCGCTTCAGACACGCCCGTGTCTATCCTGTGTTCACCAAGCCTCACATCCCTGGCCAAATCCAGAGAAGGACACGACCATGAGACACGCTCATGTCACATGCCGTGTGCTCAACTCGACTCACCTCTCGAGTAGCGTCGAATGCATTTCGTCGAGTGGAGTTCGTCGACCCAGAGGAGGACATGGCCTAGGACACACCTGTGTCCCAGGCCGTTTGCCTCACTCGAGACACACTCGTGACCCACTCATACCTACTCGAGTGCACAGAGCAGGACACGGCTTGGGACACGCCTGTGTCCCAGGCCGTGTTGCCCAGCCTGCACCCAATTTTGGGATTTGGGGTGTTACAACCCTCCGCTCCTTACAGAAATTTCGTCCCGAAATTTAGCTTCCGAAATTTAGCTCACCTATAGACACCAACATAACCACGCCTTTGTTGCACCTTGATAAACAATCCGGGTTAGAGCTCAGAGACCGCAGCTTGTCTCTCCCCACGGTATCACACAAAACAAGTCGTTAACAAACATAGTGTCATACAAGCATACACCATATATTTACATCACGAAAGGAACAAAGTTCACTTATTTCCGCTCATCCACATCTCTCATAATCCGTTTTATGGCCTCTTGTACTTACAGACTAACTACTCGAGGCTGTTGTACTTCACCGGTTGAGATTTGCGACTCCTGTAATTCGAGATTGTACACTCGCAGTTGCGCCCGGGACGTAGATGACTCTGTCACTGCCTTACCCTTTTCCTCATAAGACGCACCCGTCTTTTTCTCACCCCTTGAAGGGCCACTCCAACAATCACGGGCTATATGTCCCTGCTTCCCACATTTAAAACATGTACGTGTCTCAACACATTCTTGTCCATATGTTGCTCCTGAAGAAATAGTCGAAGGAGTTTATTCAGTAGGCCTAAACAGCTTCTTGTCTCATCTCTTAAACTCTGATTGTTCCGACTGTGGAACTTTGAATTCTGGCTTTTCCATTGCCAAGATCTTCTCGTCCTGCACCTGTTTCAAATCTTTCTCCAATGCACGGGTTGTATCTACTAACGCTTGGAAACCTTGGTTCACCGAACTCGGGAGTGCCAACCTCAGCTCATCACGAAGTCCCTCATAGAACCTATTCGTCTACCGCGCCTCCTCAGCAAAAGTAGACCCCGCATAGCACCCCAACCTGGTAAACTCATGCAGGTAATTATCAACACTACTCGTACCCTGCACTAGGCATTGGAACTCATTTTCCATGATAATTCGCTGCAACACTGACAAATACTTGGCCAGAAATAATCCTGAGAATTCTTCGATCGAGATCTCCTATAATCCTCGACCTACCAAGTGGTGCAATTCCACTTCATCCCACCAAAGCCTCGTGTCTCCTTCCAGTAGAAAAGTGGCTAAGGTAACTTTCTGCCCCTTCTCAGTCCTGATTGTTGTCAGGATCCTCTTCACTCTTGCAGCCAATCTTCAGCCCGCGTTGGGGAACCCTCCCCTCCAAACGTAGGTGGATGAAACTCCATAAACCATTTCAGTTACTCGCCAGCTGCTTGCTCATCAACCAGAGCCTCAACATGCTCTTTACTTGCACCAAGCTGTACTGGCACCACTGCAGGCCTTGCCTTCCCAATAGGCTGTGTATGTAATACTGCGAGCACCGTCTCAGTAACCAAACATATGGTCTCCACCGAGGGAGGAGGTGTAGGCACCTCAGCTGGTGCTGCACTCTCATCCGAACGCTGGGGCTCAGACTGCCCAACACCACTCCTCGTCACCTATCAATGTACAAAACACCATTAATGGCCATTCCATAACAGCAAATATACATTGTCTACACACTCACATTCCTCAAACATATGTATGACATTCCTAGTGGACATTCTTGAGTTCACATATGTTCTTCCTACCCAAAACAAACCTGAACCTGGCTCTGATACCACTTTGTAATGCCTCCATTCGTCATATGGAATATAACGGTGGGTCCGGCCGGGGCCCACACCATAGTTCACAAACAAACAACGGAGTCACATGTTGAAATTTGTGAAGTGAAAGTGGGTGATGGAGCAGGCCGGGCAGTATAAGCGGTCTAAGTCCGCGACCTGGGCGGACTGTTGGTTGCGGCCTGGGTGACCTGGCCTGGTTGGACTTGGTGGCTTGGCTGTTCTTGTGGAACGGCCTATGCGGCCTGTCTTTGGCGGTCTGGTGGCGGTGCTCTGCTTGACCTGTGGCTCTGCAGTTAAGCTGGTTCTTGTGGTAACCGGGCGGATTGGTGGTTATCCGCGGGAGTTGTAGCGGACTTGGTTGCGTCCGTGGTGACCACTTCAACGGGCTATTTTTGGAGATCGACATTGGTCCTTGCCGAGCTCTCCGGTGTTGTAGTGAGTGGCTACATTCTTTGTGGCGGACTGTCCTGTTGTTTGCGGACTGGGTCTTTTGTGTCTGCCATGCTCGCGCCAGTTGCTTGATGGGCTGCTGTACTTGGTCATTTTCTGTGACAAGTCCATGGTGTTTGCAGTGTCCGCTATTGACCGGGCGGACTGCCTATTGTTCGTGGACTCGTGGCGGACTGTTGCGTTGTTGTCGAGCTGTGCGGAATGCCGCTTCATCCGCATATAGTGTATGAACTGATGCAGCATGAGTTGTGGCTGTGTCCGCATACTGTGTTAAGTGGCGGACTGGTGCTGTGCTTGCGTGCTGTGTGGACTCGCGTAATGTCCGCATGGTGGCGGTATGTTTTATAACCTGGCGCCTGGCGGGTTTGAAGTCTGGCCAAGTCCTTGAGGACTCGGCGGATAGAGATGTGTTAGCTGCGAACTGGGGCGGTGACTCTATTCACTAGGGCAGTGACCACACTCCTCACCCTGCCTATAAATAGACCCCCCCGGCATGTCTACAGTAATAGATTGAACAATAAGTTGAGTCTTGGTTAATTGTTGCTGTCTAGGTTTTCCTGTCCGCACGGGTTGAAAAGAGATAACTGATTGCTGTTTGTAGGTTGCACGACTAGCAATGTGGAGACAGGAGTTTGGCTTTGACTTCGGTCGGGATCAGTGAAGGTTGCGGTTACAATGAGCGGTCTCAGCAGGTCGCTTCTGCGGCTTATCAGTTTTCTCTGCTTCAGTTTTCCAAGTTCAATAACCTGTCCGCCAGACTCGGGCGGGTAGGCGGTCTGTTCTTCAGTTCGGCAGCAGCCAACGAATAACGACGTGTCTGCGTGACCTCGCGGTCTCGGCGGACTCCGTATTCTATTCGTATTCTAGCAGCAGTAGTTCGGGCAGCCTCGGCGACTTCAACGGACTGGGAGTTCTCGGCGGTCTCCGGTTTTGTCCACTCGAATTGATATTTGTATTTTTTCTGTTTCCCGGTATACTGGCTGAATCATGTCTCTCCACGTATACCTCACCTTGTAAAGAAGTTAGTAAATATATGATCTGCTTGTTCCTTCTTCTTGCGTTTGGTGTTTGAGCTTGCTTTCCTAGTTTCCGCATGATCAAGGTGTGATCTTGATAGTTCTAAGAATATTAATTTGGCGTCAGACAATCTCGTTGACCACTTTGAGAAGATTCAACATGGTATCAAAGCAAGGTTCAGTTGCTTGAGCGGTGATCAACTTGTGTTGTGCTCTGTGCTTCTGAAAGCTTAACCAAGGTTGCTGTAATGGAAGGGAGCTATGCAGGATGTCTGGGTATTGAACTTTTAACCACGACTAACTTTAAAAAGTGGAAGTCGTGTTTGAAGAGTTTTATTCTGGGCGAGGAGCTATGTGAGGTCGTCGGTGGTTACGATAGATAGGAAGTTACTGCTGTGTTTGGGATTGCTGAGCAGGTGAGAGTCTGGAGGAAAACTAAGGCAAAGGCTGAGTTTACCCTTAAGAGGGCTGTTTCACCGGAGCTGTTTGATCACATCATTGGATGTGAGTCGGCTGCTGATATTTGGACAACTATGGATGAGTTGTTCAATAGGAAGAATGTGGCGAGGCTATAGTTTCTGGAGAATGAGTTGGCTAGGAAGACTCAAGGAGACCTGACCATCTCTATGTTCTTTCTGAAAATGAAGAGTCTGTGTGCTGAGATATCAGCGCTTGATCCTGATGAGCCCATCTCTGAGGCCAAGTTGAAAAGGCACATTATCCGCAGCTTGCGGAAGGAGTATGTTGCCTTTGTAACTTCTATTCAATGCTGGGCCACTCAGCCATCTCTGCTGGAGCTTGAGAACCTGCTTGCTTCGCAGGAAAGTTTGGCCAGATAAATGGTTGGAATCACTATCTCTGAAGAAGGTAATGAAGTGCTGTTCACAGGCAAGAAGAAGAAGAGATGGAAGGGAAGAAGAAGAACACCGCTGCTGAAAATGAGCCTTCAACCTCTAATCAACCAGAGAGGAGCGCTACTCCTAAGAAGGATTGGAAAAAGAACTTGAAGTGCTACAGGTGTCATCAGCGGGGACACTTCAAGCGTGCCTGCAAGGTCAAACTGCAACCTGGGCATGCTGCAGGCAAGGAGGAAGCTTGCTCTAATGTTGATGAAGCTGGATGGGGTGGAGCTTTCATGGCAGACACCTGTGTCCGTGCCTTGTCCGTCGTCGACTTCAACGACGAGTGGATTGTGGGCTCCGAGTGTGGTCATCACCTCACCAGAGACATGTCGAAGTTCTCCTCGTTGCAAACTTACTCAGGTAACGAAGCTATCATTACTGCTGATAATACTGTTTATGTAGTAGGGAAGGAGGGGGTCGTGTCCTTGGGTAGTGATAAGGGGCCACTCACGTTAAGGAGTGTGTATCATGTGCCGGGAATGAAGAATAACCTCTTCTCTGTGACCAATGCGGTAGACGAAGGTTATCACGTTCTGTTTGGGCCAACAGAAGTGAAGTTCCTTCGTAATGTATCAGTGGTAAAGGCTGATGTTGCTCACGTTGGGAGGAGAGTTAAGAACTTGTTTGTTCTTGAAACAAACTCTTACGTTGATCGGATGAGGGGTAATGATAGTACTGCTATATGACATGAGAGGCTGGGGCATGTAGGAATGGATAAGTTGAAAGCTATAGCAAACAGGAGCCTTGTGAGAGGCTTGCCTAAGCTATCTTCCTTTGGCGATGGTCATGTTTGCGTGGGGTGTCATTATGGTAAGGCTCATCGCCTTCCATTTGATAAGTCACAAACGAGGAGCAAGAGACCATTGGAGTGTATCCATGGTGACTTGATGGGACCAACCGTCACTGCTAGCCTTGGTGGGAGCAGATACATGCTCATTCTGATTGATGACTACTCAAGATACTCTTGGGTATATTTCTTGAAGGAGAAGTCATAAGCTTTTCGATTTTTTGTGGAGTTCAAAGAGCAAGTGGAGGGCCGGCTTGACTTGTGAATCAAGAAGTTTAGATCAGACAACGGTGGTGAGTTTATCTCCTCTGAGTTTTCTAACTTCTACAGGAAGCACGGGATCCAGAGAGAGCTTACTTAGCTCATACTCCACAACAAAACTGATTTGTGGAGCGCAAGATCCGTCATCTGACGGAAACCTGCAAGTGTTGGCTTCATGCGAAAGACATTCCTAGGTCCTTCTGGGCGGAGGGGATGTCTTGTGCTTCTTATGTCATCAATCGGATGCCTCTCAGTCCGATCAACATGAAGTATCCTTTTGAGATGTTGCTGAAGGAGAAGCCAAGCGTGGAACACCTTCGGGTGTTTGGATCAACTTGCTATGTGCATGTCCCGGATGCTTCAAGGACAAAGCTTGATGCAAAGACAAGGAAGCTTGTCTTTGTAGGATATGATGAGCGGAAGAAGGGATGAAAATGCATGGATCCTGCAACGAAGAAGTTTGGTGTATCAAGAGATGTGGTCTTTGATGAACTGACGTCGTTTGGAGGAGGCTTAGTTGAGCTACCAGAGAGCAAGGTTGATGAAGAGCAAAAGGTTGCTGCTGAAATTCTGGAAGAGGAGCTTGCTGTATCACCAGCAGCTCCTGTTGCTTCAAGTTTTGGGGCAGAGGCTTCTAGTTCAGGAAGTAGGGGGAGCATTGCTCAAAGTGTGCCCGAGAATGGAGCTGAGGCTGAAGAAGTTACGGAGGTGGTGAGCAAGGAGCATACCCTTCGGAGATCAGAGAGGATTGTTAAGCCACCAGCTCGATACTGTGATGGGAATGCAGTGAGTTTTGTCTCCTGCTTCTTTGCAGGTCCTCTGGATGAGCGCGAGCCTGTAAACTTCAATGAGGCCACTGGAGTCAAGGAGTGGGAATTGAAGATGCCATGAAGGAGGAGATTGCTGCTCTCAAGAAGAATGAAACCTGGGACCTTTTGCCCAAGGTTGATGACATTACTCCAGTGACTTGCAAGTGAGTGTACAAGTTGAAGAAGAATGCTGATTTGAGCATTAATAGATACAAGGCTCGCCTTGTTGCTCGAGGATTCTCACAACAGTATGGATAGGACTATGAGGAGACATTTAGTCCAGTTACAAAGATGACTTCAGTTCGGGTGGTGATCGCCTTGGCTGCTTGCCAGGGATGGAAGATGTGGCAGCTTGATGTGAAGAATGCTTTTTTTACAGAGAGATTGATAAGGACATCTTCATGGATCAGCCACTTGGATTTGTCTCTGAAGTTCATCTGGACTATGTCTGCAAGCTCAGGAAGGCTCTCTATGGGTTGGAGCAGGCTCCAAGAGCTTGGTATGGGAAGATAGTAGAATACCTCCAATTCTGCGAAAATCTTTCTTCCAACTCGGATTCAAGCTTGTTCATCAAGAAGAAGGGAGAGCTTTAAGTCTTGGTCCTACTGTATGTTGATGATATGATCATCACATAGAATTCAGAGGAGGAGGTAGCTAGGCTCAGGGCTGAGCTAGCTATTCGCTTCGAGATGAAAGACTTGGGAGAGCTTCATCACTTTCTTGGTCTTGAAGTGGAGATGAAGGAGAGCGGGATACTCATCTGCCAGAAAGGATATGCGGATCGCATTGTGAATCGATTTAGCATGAAGGAAGGGAAGAGTTGCTCTACTCCTCTAGATTTTGGTCTAAAGCTTCGACGAGATGAAGGAAGGATTCTTCCTGATCCCTTGGTGTTTAGAGCTCTAGTAGGGAGCTTGATCTACTTAACAATTACAAGGCTAGACATTGCTTACGCTGTTGGCCGAGTAAGTCAGTTTATGGCTGAGCCAAGGAAGTCTCATCTTGTAGAGGCAAAGAATATATTGAAGTATGTCAATGTGACTTCTGATATGGGACTCCTCTATAGAAGAGACACGAGCTTTTCTTTGCTTGGATACACGGATGCTGATTATGGTGGTTACTCGGATGATCGAAGATCAACTTTGGGTTATGTTTTCACTTGTGGATTAGCTTGCATTTCGTGGTGTAGCAAGAAGCATGACTCAGTGTCCGTGTCTACTACAGAAGCAGAGTACAAGGCTTCGGCCTTGGCTGCTCGAGAAGCCATCTGGTTGAGGAGGCTTATAGAGGATGTTCATGAGGAAGTGCAAGGTCCTACTTTGCTTCGAGGTGACAATTCGACTGCTCTCAAACTGGTGAACAATCCAGTTTGTCATGCAAGGACCAAGCATATTGAGATCGAGCATCACTTCATAAGGGAGAAGGTGTTGGAGGGATCTATTATGGTCGGGCATGTTCGTAGTGAAGATAATCTTGCTGATATCTTCACGAAGCCGCTGTCCAAGGGGGGCCATTTCAACGGTTACGAGGTTTGCTGGGCTTGATCACCACTTCTCACTTCAAGGGGGAGTGTTGAAATTTGTGAAGTGAAAGTGGGTGATGGATCAGGCCGGGCGGTCTGAGCGGTCTGAGTCCGCGGCCTAGGCGGACTAATGGTTGCAGCCTGGGTGACCTAGCCTGGTTGGACTTGGTGGCTTAGTTGTTCTTGTGGAGCGTCCTGTGCGGCCTGTCTTTGGCGGTCTGGTGGCGGTGCTCTGCTCGACCTGTGGTTCTGCAGTTAAGCCGGTTCTTGTGGTAACCGGGTGAATTGGTGGTTATCCGCGGGAGTTGTAGCGGACTTGGTTGCGTTCGCGGTGCCCGTTTCAGCAGACTGTTTTTGTAGATCGACATTGGTCCTTGCCGAGCTCTCCGGTGTTGCAGTGAGTGGCCACATTCTTTGTGGAGGGCTGTCCTGATCTTGGCGGACTGGGACTTTTGTGTCCGCCATGCTCGCTCCAGTTGCTTGATGGGCTGCTGGACTTGGTCATCTTTTTTGTGACAAGTCCATGGTGTTCGCAGTGTCCGTAGAGTTTGTTGTTGACCGGCCGGACTGCCTGTTGGTCGTGGACTCGTGGCGGACTGTGGCGTTGTTGTCGAGCTGTGCGGAATGCCGCTTCGTCTGCATATAGTGTGCGAACTGATCCAGCATGGGTTGTGGCAGTGTCCGCGTGCTGTGTTGAGTGGCGGACTGGCGTTGTGCTTGCGTGCTGTGCGGACTGACATAATGTCTGCATGGTGGTGGTCTGTTTTTTTGACCTGGCGCCTGGCGGGTCTGAAGTCTGGCCAAGTCATTGTGGATTCGGCGAACTGGGATATGTTAGCCGCGAACTGGGGTGGTGACTCTATTCACTAGGGCGGTGACCACACACCTCACCCTGCCTATAAATAAACCCCCCCTACACGTCTACAGTAACTGAGTGAACAGTTAGTTGAGTCTTATTTAATTATTGCGGTCTGGGTTTTCCTGTCCGCGCGGGTTGAGAAGAGATAACTGATTGCTGTTTGCAGGTTGCGTGGCTAGCACTATGGAGCCAGGAGTTTTGCTTTGACTTTGGTCAGGATCAGTGAAGTTTGCGGTTACAATCGGCGGTCTCAGCAGGTCGCTTCTGCGGCTTATCAGTTTTCTCTGCTTCAGTTTTACAAGTTCAATAACCTATCTGCCGGACTCGGGCGGTTAGGCGGTCTGTTCTTCAGTTCAGCAGCAGTCAATGAATAACGACATGTCCGTGCGACCTCGCGGTCTCGGCGGACTCCGTGTTCTATTCGTCTTCTAGCAGCAGCAGTTCGGGCGGCCTCGGCGACTTCAACGGACTGGGCAGTCTCGGCGGTCTCCGGTTTTGTCCGCTCAAATTGATATTTGTATCTTTTATGTTTCCCTGTACACTGGCTGAATCATGTCTCTCCATATATACCTCGCCCTGTAAAGAAGTTAATAAATATATGACCTGCTTGTTCCTTCTACTTGCGTTTGGTGTTTGACCTTGCTTTCCGCATGATCAAGGTGTGATCTTGATAGTTCTGAGAATATTAATTTGGCATCAGACTTTCTCGTTGACCACTTTGAGAAAATTCAACAGTATGAATATCAAAATCATGTGCTACCAGCATCTTAACTCAGAGCATTCTAGCGAAAGCGTTTTAAGATGCTTGGAGGGAATGAACGGCCACGCATCGCCCTGAAAATGTCTATTTTAAGCTGAATACGACCTGTGACAGGCCCGTGTCACAGGTCGTGTACCTTAAACGGCACACAATTGACTTAACCCGAACAGGACACGACCATGTGACACGCCCGTATCATAGTCCGTGTGCCCTGACACGGCTTCATACACGCCCATGACTATCCCGTGTTCACCAAGCCTTACATCCTTGGCCAAATCCAGAGAAGGACATGGCCATGTGACATGCCCGTATCACAGGCCATGTGCCCAACTCGACTCACCTCTCGAGAAGCGTCGAGTGCATTTCGTTGACCCAAAGGAGGACACGGCCTAGGACACGCCCGTGTCCCATGCCTTGTGCCTCACTCGAGACACACTCGAGACCCACTCGAGACCCACTCAAGACCCACTCAGACCCACTCGAGTGCACAGAGCAGGACACGGCCTGGGACACGCCCGTATCCCAGGTCGCGTTGCCCAGCCTGCACCCAATTTTGGGTTTTGGGGTGTTACATGTCATGTCCAAGAATACAATGCAACAAACACTGACAAGATAGAGGGCCAAATCGAGACACTGAAGATTTGGAGGGCCGGATGTGTAGATCGGAAATCAGAGGTGGAATCGGTGGCGAGACGACGGTGATGGTGGCTGCCCTTGGCGGGACACTGTGGTAACAGATAGTAAAACTCCGGATCTGGCCACGAATAAGTAGATCCGGGCCGGGGATGGATAGATCTGCTATTTAGGGGCGGATTCGGGCAAAACTTGAAAGTATGAGATGTGAAAATAGCGGATCGGGAGCGAAATTCTCAGAACTGAATGGATCTAGAGAATTAGGGTTGTTTGGAAGTGGTTCCACGAAGGGGAGAAGAAGTGGAGGGTCGGGTGAATAGTAATAGTGAACAGGTACAATGAACAGTAATTTCGGGTGAACAGTGATTTCAAGTGAACAGTGATTTCGTGTGAACAGTGATCCGGGATTCCTGGACAGCGGTATTGTGGTGGGGTTTGTGTGATTTTTGGTGGCTGGAAGTTGGATTTGAAGGGTGGAAAACGAAGGAGGGGTAGGGATTACCTTGGGGAGGAGTTTGGCGACATAGGAATCGTCACCTAGGGTTCCACGATGTCGGCACCGGAGAGGGATCGCTGGAATTCGGGAATGCTTCTTCTCCAAATCCAACAATGCCTCCTTTCAGCCCTCATAGCTCTTATTTATAAGAAAAGAAATGTTAGGGCATACCATTTGACGGTTATGATTGCCCGGCGGGAGATGCCTCAAAATACATGAAATAAAAGTCCAAAAAACATAAAGTAATATAAGATTTTGACTCGCGGCGATGCTACGTAAACGCGGAGTCTGATCGTCGATCCGGGCACGCCATATATGCAATGTTGTCAAATCGGCCCAGAACAGGCCCAAAGCGCGTCCTTGTCTTTGCTCCGCATCACAAGGGTAAAGAGATAAGGGTTTAAAGTTGACTCTTGATGTAAGCATATGTGAATGTTACACAAGAAAAGTTGATTGCTGCCCTATATGACTTCCTGATCAGAAAGCTAATGAAGAAGTGAAAACTTATATCTCCCGAAAATTTATTGTGTGTAATTTCTTTTTGCTTCTTTTGTAAAATGGAAAAGAGAAAAGTTGTAAATGGTATTTTGGAGGTCGGTATATAATTCTCTATTTTCACAAAGTTAATTTCATGCATCTTCCCTAACTCGAGTATCTTTTCTTTCTTCTGTCTATAAAATTACAATTAGCTATATCAAATAAGAGAGATTGTTGAGAAAAATCACTTATTTAGATATTTCAGATTAATTAGGTGATTTAGAATATGTCTATACAAAGACAAAGTGTTTATTTTTACTTAACAGGTAACAGGCAGAAGATTAGAAAAATGGATATTGTTGGGATTATTGTTATTTTATATTATTTGGTTTGTAAATAGTCTTTATAGGTCATATTGTATTTGAGATATATATATATATATACATATATACGAGCATCTTTGCACGGGCTACGCCCATGCTCGGTGCTCTCGGGCGGCCTTCGGCCGCATCAAGGCGGGCTTTGCCCGCCTCCGAACGGGTTTCGCCCGTGCTCGATGTTTTGTTGCGGGCTGCGCCCGCATCAAAGCAGGATGCACTCACATCAAGACGGGCAGTATTCGCAATATATACATATGAGTACTCAAAATGACTGTAAAAAAATATAAATCAATATTACAATTTTTATTTTATAAAAAAAATTATGTTTTATCGTAAAAACATTAATTTCACGCAATCATTCTCTCCCTTTTCTTTCTCTTCCTTCCCCATCTCTCTCCCTTTCTCTCTCCCTCTCTCTCCTCCCCCTCACTTTACCCCTTTCTCCTCTCCCTTCTGTCATCTCTCTCCCTTTCTCTCTCCCTCTCTCTCTCCTCCCCTCTCTCTCCTCCCATCTCTTTCTCAACCGTAGGATTTATTTGATGCAGATCTAATGGTTAAAAATTAAAGTTTGGCGTGACTCAAAATATATATATATTGCCTTATATATATAAGATATATATATATATATGTTTGATCTCCTCAAGGAGGATTAAGGCTTTTCATTCGACAACATGGTATCAGAGCATCACGCCGAGGGTTTTCATAGTTCCCGTTTCTCCGATCTCCGATCCTTCGTCCCATCCCGTTGGCGATCGATCCCGCTGCCGCTCCCGCAACTGTTCCCGCTGTCGATCCCGTTGTTGCCGATCGTTGTTCCCGTGCTGCTGCTCTATTGCCGTTGCTTTGTGTCACTGCTTTGTGTCGTTGTTCCCGTGTCGTTGCCTCTGTGCCGCTATTTTTGTGCCGTCGACTGTTCTGTGCTGCTGTTTTAGGGCTTGCTGCCGCAGATCTTGCCCAATCCTGCTTCTGCTGCTCTTCCCGAGTGGTATCTCGTACCAGTTGCAGCCGTCTATTTCCAGGAAGCCCTACCGCCGCTGTTTTTAGGAAGCCTTGCAGCCGACGGAGCCTCCTATCCCCCTCGTTCTCTTTGTTCTCTCGATCCTCGATCTCTGTTGCTGGTGGGATCTTGTTTATATTTGCTCCATGGATGCCAAGGACACCTATGGGTCTTCTATGGGAAGGATTACTAGCATTCTCCTCGATGAGAAAAACTACTTTGCATGGGCCACATCGATGAAAGTAGCCCTTGCCGGCCGGAATAAGCTTTCATGGCTGACTGGCGGCCCCTCTATGCCTGAATCGACCGACACAAATGACAGAAAGGAGTTAGTCAAGTGGTCGACGGAAAAGTAAATGGCTCTTGGATGGATTCAGTGCTCGATGGAGCCTCGCATCTTTAGTCAGTTTGTGCGCTTTGAGGACATCTCCGAGCTTTGGTCTGCTCTCCAGCGCACGTTTGGGCACACAGTGTTGATGCCCAGATTTTTGCCATCTTTCAAAATATTCCTTCCGCAACTCAGGAAGAGCGTTCCGTTCAGGAGTACTTCACTTACCTTCTGGATCGTATTCTTGAACTTAATGATCTTGAGCCTCTTAGTGCTCTGGTATCTCCTATCGATATTGCTCTTATTCGAAAACAGCGACAATGCCGAGAGACATACCAGTTCTAGATGGGGCTTTGCCTCAAATTCGAGTCTACCCGTGCTTAGATTGTGGGGATGTCACCTTTGCCCAATCTTCTTGAGGCCTACTCCATTGTTGTGGAGCATGAGAGACATATGCAGCGGCACGCTGGTCGCTCTGCCACTCATGTTATCTCCTCTTTGCCTACTAAGCAGATGATGACCCTTGCTGCTTCTTACCGACCTCCCACCTACAGCACTTGTGGACGAGGTGGTCGGGGTTCCTCTACATAGCCTAGAGGTCGTGAACATTCTGGTGGATGTGGATCTATGGGTCCTCCTGACCCTTGCTCTCACTATGGTCGTCTGTATCGTGACTGCAGTCGCTGCCATCAGTTATACCCACACCTACGGGGCTCTGAGCGTACTACTTCTAGTACTGTTCACAGACACACTATTGCATTAGTTGAGTCTTCCGAGCCTGTCGAGCGTACTTTGGGTGCCAACTCCTTTGACTTCCATCACATGATGTCCCAATTTTAGCAGTTCCAGTAATCCCAGCCTTCCACTACTGCCACATCTTTCTCTGTCTCTTCTTCCTCAGGTACTCTATTTGCATGTTCTGCGACCACGATTGACCAGGATTCATCACCCGTGGTGATTGATTCTGGTGCAACCGACCACATGACTGGTACTTCTTCCCGCTTGCTTCAGGTTTCCCCCTGCTCTTCCCGAGACGTGCGCCTCGCTGATGGCTTAATTATCCCTATCCTCAGTCGGGGCACTGTGCCTCTCTTGTCTTCTTTCTCCCTTGACTCTGTTCTTCTTATACCTCAATTTGCCCTCAACCTATTATCTTTTTGTAGTACTACTCGCTCTTTGAACTGCTCAGTAACTTTCTTCTCTAATCGTTGTGTTTTTCATGACCTGAGATCCGGGAGGTCTATTGGTACGGGATATGAGAGGAGTGGGATGTACTACCTGGAGCTTCCTTCTCCCACTACTGCTACCACCTCCACTGACACCTGCCCGCCTACCTCTCTTGCTTCCCCTGTTATGTCGTCGAGTTTGCTTTGGCATGCATGTCTCGACCATGCTAGCCTTCAGCAGATGTTGTCTGTTTGCCTTAATGTGTCTTTTATTTTTCCTTTTCATTGTGATGTATGTGAGCTCTCAAAACACACACGCAACATGTATGTTCCTTCTATTAGTCGTGCTACTTCTTATTTTGAGTTGGTGCATTCTGATGTGTAGGGCCCAACCCCTGTAGTGTCATTTGATGGTTTCTCATACTTTGTAACTTTTATTCATGACTACTCTCATTGCTTATGAGTTTATCTTCTAAAATATAAATCGGAGATCATATCTGTCTACTCTGATTTTTCACGTATGATACAGACTCAGCATGGTACTTCTGTTCATATCCTCCGCTCCGATAATGGAAGTGAGTACACTTCTCATCCTTTTGATCACTTTCTCCGCAATGAGGGCATTCAACACCAATTTTCTTGTCCAGGTACCCCCGAGCAGAATGGGGTGGCCAAACGCAAAAAATGCCACCTCTTAGACTGTTCGTTGCCTTCTTTGGGGAGTGAATGCCCCTAAGTTCTATTGGAGTACTGCTCTTCTTACCACAACTTTCCTTATTAATAGGACTCTTTCTCATCCCCTTTGTGGTGTTAACCCCTTCAGTCTCATTCATCATCCAGTCTCCGCCTTCCCCATCCCTCTTCGGGTGTTTGGTTGTGTGTGCTTTGTCTAGTATCGATGTCCTTCTAGGACCAAACTTGACGACAAGGCCATCCGCTACCTCTTCATCGGCTACTCTACTACCACTAAGGGTTATCGCTATTATGACCCTCAGTTGTGTCGTATCATTTATTCTATGGATGTGATATTTCATGAGGAGGTTCCTTTTTATCCTACACATTTGACAACCCTTGCGCTTCCTACTGTTGTGCAACCTTTCCCGGTCTTTTCCTCACTAACATCCGCTGCCCCCCCCATGTTGCTCCGCCTGTCCTGCTAACATACTCTCGCCGCCAGGTGTAACGCCCCCGGTTTTTCTGTGTTTTGCTTGATCTTTGATTGGCGTTACGATGACGCATTTCCGGCCCTTCGCCGTTGCAGAGCGTGGTCTTAGCTCTTTAGGTTCCTTGTGTAGCCTGGTTGTAGCCTGTTGGCAAGTTTCCCCAGCTAGCCGGAGTCTGTTTTGGTGACTCGGTTGGGCCTCTTAGGGAAATGCTTGTGTTTTGGCTTCGGGAGGTGTTAGCCCGAGTCTGCGATCGTTGGATGTTGTTTTCGACCTCACCGTTGTTTTCGTAGCTTGGGTGTTTAGCTACGGTGCGAGCTTTGGTCGAAGTTCGAGATTGTTTGCTTTCGCATCGTTTCAATGTTTGTTATGTTAGCTGTTATGTTGTTGTGCTGTGCACGGCCTGGTGTGGCCGAGCTTGTTACGCTGGTGCCTGCTCTTCTTTTTTTTAGCTAAGGAGTTAGCTGTTTTTGTGTATGTTTGGGTGTCACGGCCTAGGTCACGGGCGTGACCTAGGGCGTGTCGAGCTCAGGTATGTTTTTGGTAGGAACACGGCCTGTGACACGGGCGTGTCACAGGGCGTGTCCCCCTTCAGTTCGTCGAGCTGCGCTCGATGGTCGTCGGGTGGTGTTTTAGTGAGAACACGGCAGTGTCATGGGCATGTCGTATCGAACACGGGCGTGACACGGGGCGTGTCTCTCTGTTCGACGATCAGCGCTTGACAATCGTCGAGTGGTGTTTGAGTTGGTACACGGCCTGTGACACGAACATGTCACGGGGGTGTCCCATGTTTCATCGAACTGAGATCGACGGTCGTCGAGCGGGTAGGTGAGTGACACGCCTCGTGACACGGGCGTGTCGGACGGGACACGGGCGTGTCTGGGGCGTGTTCCATACTTTTTCTCCTGAGAGCATCTTTTGTTGCCGTGAACCGTTTTTCCTTCCCATTTCATCGTTACCGAGTCAGAAGAGTTTCCAGCGGAGGGGTTTTGGGAGAAGGCGGTGGTTTTTTGGCCGATGATTGTGGGAGGGAGCTCGTTTTTCTCGTGCGGCAGCGGATTCGGCTTGCTCTCGTCCAGATCCTTCCTTCCATGTAAGTTTTTCATGATTTAGGGTTGATTCTAGGAGTTAAGAATTTCTGATTTCTTTTCTTCTTCCTCAAAGCTTCAGTTTTGGTCTTCTAGGTGGCCGATCTTGCCACCGGTGCCAAGCTTTGGAGATAGTTGTTGTTTTTCCTGGAGGTAGAGGCAAGTGGCTCCCTTGCCCTTGCCAAATTATTTTCTAACCCTTACTCTGTTTTCATTTCCTGTGCAATACTTCTGTTTTCTTTATTTTTCCTCCCTAGAAATTAGACTAATAGGATGCCTTTTTCCTTCATTCCAGCCATGGGCTGCTTCATTACTTTCTACATTTAAATCAAGCTTTCTCTCTTTTTGTCTCATTTTGGTGTACAGTGGGTAGCTAGAGTTAGGGTGAGGCTGCGGTCAGTTGTAGTTTAGGTTTAGTTGCGGTAGCCCCGAGTAGATTGGATGGAAGGGAGGGTTGGAATTAAATTCCCAACTCTCTGTTTCCGCGCGTTGAGAGAGTTTAGGCTGTGGTTTTAACTAAACTTTACGTTTACCCTAAGTAGAAAGTGCTGACAGCATTGAGTGAACCGAGTTCATTCAACGCCGTCATCCAGCGCAGGTTTTGCGGCTAAGTATTTTGGGTGTCAAGTAAGTGGAGCTTACTCAACGTCGCGTCGAGTGGGCTTGACGTTTCTGTCTTAGGTTCATGTGTTTCCTTAGGATTGTTAGTATGACTTTTCCCTATTCTCTAGGGGGTGGTATTGGGTGTTCGGCTAGTTTTTGCATGCCGACTCTTGGGTTGTGGCAGGTGGTGGAGTTTTGGAGCCTCTGGAGGGGTGGTTTTGTGTGGAGGGCTGTGGGCACCGCCTTTTGCCCTGGTTTGGGTTGGCGTGTGTGGGACCCTAAAGTTGCCACTGTTTGACCCCTTAGCCCTTTTTTGGATCTGATTTCGGTTATGTATTCAGATCCATGTTTTGACCACTGCCATTAACCCACGTGTTAGGACTGTTAGCTCCTTTCCTATTCTATGGCCTTTTCTTTTGGCATATATGTATATATCTTGTTGCTATTGCAGGCTCTTTTAGGGCATGCTGCTTTTATTGCTCGTACGTGGTGTGCTTTGCTGTGCTTTAGACAGTGCTCTTTTCTTACTGTCATGCCCTTTCTTTTGCTTATAGCAGTTTGTTGCCGGGTTGGTAAACCCTTGTTAATTGCTCATAAATCTAATGCTCTATTTACCGTTTTGATTATTTTCTTGCTGAGGTGTTCTTTTCTTGAATGCCTCAGGTCCAGGTTGTAGCCAGTTCAGCGGCTAGTTCTTTTGGAGGGGCTTGTTGGTGGCCTCTTGGGTAGCTGAGATAGCTGATCCCCAATTTTGTGAGGTAGTTCCTTACCTTTCTGTATGGACATACATACTCACCAGTGGGTTCGTGTCAGGTTGTTGACGCCCACTGGTGGCTTTTTGCGATGCTGGGTATGAACTTAAACTGCTATTTTTGCCTATTTGTGGTTGTTTACTTTCTTCTGGGAAGGATTTATGCTAGGTTGCATGTTAGATATTTTAAACCCTAAAAGCATTACTATATGTATCTCATGCATAACATATTTATAAAACCACGACACTATTTTTCCTTAGCGTAAAAGACTATCTTTCATATATACTATATTCACTTTAGAGTCGTGCATACCATGAGTCGTCCCTCGGAGACACTTATGCTCATTTAGGGTGTCAAATTAATTGAACCAAAGTATTTTCCACTGCGTATAAATATACTTTTAATTGTGGACTAGCTGATCCACCGTGCCGAGGGATACGACCGTTAAATATAACTGGTTTTCTTTCATAATTAATATATGATTTTCCTTAAAATCTAAGGTCTGGAGTTTTGCCTGAACGTGTGCAGTTATCCCCTGCACGACGTGGCATCACGGCACGTGTTTTCTCTTGCTCTGATATGATTTTATTGTCGAGAAAATGCGGGTTGTGACAGTTGGTATCAGAGGGAGGTTGCTTGACAAATGGTCAGGCAACCTTTCCCTTGTTTGCATTAGTGGTTAGCGTCATACCATACACATACCGATATGTCATCAGCACGTCTTGGTTAACGCACGAACACTATACTCATGAGCATAAAGAAGTATACGGGGCATATTATGTAGTATGTGATGCATAATATGTGTTTGTATATGGATCCACCATAGGAGGCAACATGTGAGGGTTATGTAGTATGGGATGCATAACCTCACCACATGAATGCGGCTAGCACATTTTCTTTTTTCATTGCATGTGAATGTTATGTAGTATGCGATGCATAACATTTTTATGTGTACGCCGCCCATGGCATGCATTAAGGCCTTTTTAGAATGCATAGCACATCATGCATAGCATAACATTTCATAAGCACAACGTGCCAAGCTAAATATTTGCATGATGACATATGTACACGCATGGTTTTGAGTCAAAAGGAATACAAATACATGCATTCATGGTTTTGGCACATGAGTTAGTATGATGATGGTGAACCATCTTAGATTAAGCATAACATCATCATGGTAAAAACAAATCCCAGAGCAAGTTTTGCAGTTGAAGTTCATATTTAAGTGTGTTTGTTTGTACCAGGTAGTTTTGTTCTAGCTGTTGGGCTGGGTTTTGTCTAAGCTTGTGCGATATTAGGATGACGAGATGTCCTGTGACGAGATCGACTCCCCAATCAGAGGGTGAGTCGTCGGGAACGCAGAGCGAGGCATTGATAGAAAGCCTGCGATAGAGTAATGAGGCCTTATCGAGACAGGTAGTGGATATGCAGGCTCAGATTCAATCTCTTGTAGCAGTGGTGGCAGGATGCACTTGGGAGTCATTTAAGGTGATGCTGTTAAGTAAGTTTCTGCCTTCAGTTGAGCGGGACCGGCTAATGAATGACTTCCTCCATTTGAAGCAAAGAGAACTCACGGTTAGTGAGTATGAGATTGAGTTTAACAAGTTGAGTCGGTTTGCTCCTGGTTTGGTGAGTGTTGAAGTAGATCGAGTTAACTGGTTTCTGGGTGGACTAAGAAGCGATATTCAGCAGTTAGCAAATGCCTACGGAGCAGTCAGTTTTGCCAGCATGGTTGAAGCTGCCTCGAAGGTCGAGGCCATTGAGAGTGCCAAGAATAAAGGACAGCAGATGAGGAAGGATAAGCGGAAGTCCGGTGGAGGGAAGAGCCCTCAGGAGCCTGATGCTGTCTCGAGAAAGAAGAACAAAGAGCTTTGTAGCTTCTGTGGCCGGCCAGGCCACCCCTTGGAGAGGTGTTTTAAAAGGTTGGGAGCGCAGAAGAAGGAACAGGTGCATGCGATTCAGGGTGCTCCCAGAGGAGACTTGGTATGTGCCTTGTGTGGAAGGAAGGGGCATGATGTTGCCCTTTGCTGGCTAAAAGATAAAGTCTGTTTTCAGTGAGGCCAGAAGGGTCATCTCAAGACAAGGTGCCCTCAGACCCAGCCTATTCTGTAGCCAGGTCCCCTCCAGGCTTTGCCACCGCCTCAGCAAATGGATAAAGGAAATGTGAAGCTGAATGTGCTTTCGGCAGACGAAGCGCAGACTTCGACCCAGGTTATCTCAGGTTCGACTCCTCCCCAGCCGTTTTGTCATGTTCCCTTTTTGGTTGTAGTTTTCGTTTTAGCGTTTGTTGCCTTAGATGGGTGCGCTATTAGTAGGACGAGTTAAGGTAAAGAACCGCTGGGCGCGCGTTCTCTTCGATTCCGCGCTACCCACTCATTTGTGGCTAGAGCCTTCGTGGAGCGGTTCAGTTTGGGCGTAGATCGTGTTGGCGGTGCCTTTTGCGTTAAGTTCCCCTCCGGTGACTCCGTTGGCTATACATCGACTATAGAGAGCTGAACAAGATTACTAGTAAGAGCAGGTACCCTCTGCCTCAGATTGATGATTTATTTGACCAACTGCATGGTAGTGCCGTGTTTTCCTAGATTGATCTTCGTTCAGGCTATCACTAGTTGAGGATTCGGGAGTCAGATGTTCCGCGGACGGCGTTCCGTTCTCGTCATGGGCATTTTGAGTTTTTGGTTATGTCATTTGGTTTGACTAATGCGCCCTCAGCTTTTACGGATTTGATGAACAAAGTTTTCAAGGATTTTCTAGATATGTTTATGATTGACTTTATAGACGATGTTTTGGTGTACTCTAAAGATGCGGAGGAGCATGATCGACATTTGCGACTGGTCTTGGCGTCTCTGAGAGACCATAAGCTATACGCCAAGCTGAGCAAATGCGAATTTTGGTTGCCTCAAGTTTCTTTTCTGGGCCACATGGTTAATAAGGAGGGAATATCAGTGAACCCAGAAAAAATTGCTGCTGTTATGGAATGGGCAAGACCTGTTACTCCCAAACAGATCAGAAGCTTCATGGGCTTGGCTGGCTATTATAGAAGATTTGTAGATGGATTCTCTACCTTGTCTGCGCCGTTGACCAAGTTGACGCAGAAGAATGTAGCCTTCATATGGGATGACAAGTGTGAGGAGGCTTTTGAGGAACTAAAAAGAAGGTTATGTTCAGATCCAATTTTGTCTTTGCCTACTGAAGGTAGTGAGTATGATATATATGTGGATGCATCACATGTCAGACTGGGCTGCGTATTGATGTAGGGAGGGAAGGTGATTGCGTACGGGTCGAGGCAGCTAAAGACTCACGAGAGGAATTACCCTACGCATGACCTGGAGTTTGCAGCTGTGATCTATGCGCTGAAATTGTGGAGGCATTTGCTGTATGGCACGCAGTGCAAGATTTTTCACGGATCATAAGAGTTTAAAGTATGTCTTCACCTAGAAAGAATTGAATCTGCGCCAGCGGCGATGGTTAGAGTACGTGGCCGACTATGATGTTGAAATCCAGTACCATCCGGGCAAAGCTAACGTGGTGGCCGACCCCTTGAGTCGAAAGTCAGGGAAGATTTTCAATCTCTCCGCCGAGCGTCTAGTGGAAGAGTTCTTTTTGATGGACATTTCTGTGGGAAGCTGCGATTCGCAGAGTAGTTTGGCAGTGGCAGAACCTTCGTGGATTGCGCTTACGAGACTGCATCAGAAGGATGATCCTGATCTTCTGCATTTGTATCTTCGAGCTGAAAAAGGTGAATTACCAGATTTCTCTATAGATGATGCAGGTACCTTGAAGGATCGTGGCATGTTTTGCATCCCCGCAGTTGGAGATATCCGGGATATGGTGTGCAGAGAAGCCCACGGATCTAGTGTTTCCTACCATCCAGGGTCTACCAAGATGTATCATGATTTAAAGCAGGTTGCCTGGTGGTATGGGATGAAGAGGGACATAGCCAGATTTGTTTCTGAGTGTTACACCTGCAGGCGTGTGAAGGCCGACCATGGGAGGCCTGGTGGCAAGCTGACTCCCTTGGAGATTCCGATGTGGAAGTGGGAGAGTATCTCGATGGATTTCATTTCAGGCTTACCGAGATCTCCTAAGGGGCATGATTCAGTTTGGGTGATCGTAGACAGATTGACGAAGTATGCTCACTTTGTACCATTTAAGATCGATTATCCGATGAGGAAGATAGCCGAGCTGTACTTGGATGAGGTTATCAGATTGCATGGCGTACCCGTGAGTATCATATCGGATCGAGACTCCAGGTTCATGTCTCATTTTTGGAAGAGCCTTCAAGAGGGGTTGGGTACAGATTTGAGATATTCCACGGCTTATCATCCGCGGACCAATGGTCAGACGGAGTGAGTAAATCAGATTGTGCAAGATTTGATCCGATACTATATTCTGGACCACAGAGGAGCGTGGGGCGGGCACTTGCGGCTTATGGAATTTGCATATAACAACAGTTATCAAGAAAGCTTGCAAATGGCTCCTTTTGAAGCTTTGTATGGGAGGCGATGCAGGACTCTCTTGTTTTGGGCTGAGGTTGGCGAGGGACCTTTGTTGGGTCCAGAAGCGCTCGAGGAGATGGAAACCGCTGTGAAGCTTATTCGGGAAAAGCTTCGGATAGACCAGGAGAGATATGAGAAGAACGCCAACCGACGTAGATCGGACTTGGAATTTGTTTTGGGGGACTCAGTGTTCTTAAAGGTCTCCCCGTTGATCGGAGTCAAGCGGTTTGGCAAGAATAGGAAGTTGGAGCCGAGGTACGTGGGACCGTTTTTGATTGTTGAGCGGATTGGGTTATTAGCTTATAGGCTGGCTTTGCCCGCAAATTTTTCCGGGCGTGCATGATGTCTTCCACGTCAGTCAGCTGCGAAAATGTGTGCTGAATGGCAGGCAGGTTTTGAATTCTGTGCCTCAGTAGGAGCCGAATCTTTCTTATGTGGAGGTGTCTGTCCGCATTTTGGATTCTCAGGTTCGTGCGTTGCGGAAGAAGACTATTCCTATGGTTAAAGTTTTATGGAGGAATCAGGATGTAGAAAGAGCGACTTAAGAATTGGAGTCGGCTATGAGGGAGGCTCACCCTCATCTGTTTCCCTGATCTTGTGCCTGATATGTTCTGTTTTATTTATATATATATAGCCCTTTCCTGGCTCTTTCTCTCTTCTTCTTTATAGGAGTATTGTGAGTAAAGTTTCGAGGCGAAACTTTCTTTTAGGGGAAGTGGCTGTAACGCCCCCGGTTTTTCTGTGTTTTGCTTGATCTTTCATTGGCGTTACGATGACGCATTTCCGGCCCTTAGTCGTTGTAGAGCGTGGTCTTAGCTCTTTAGGTTCCTTGTGTAGCCTGGTTGTAGCCTGTTGGCAAGTTTCCCAGCTAGCCGGAGTCTGTTTTGGTGACTTGGTTGGGCCTCTTAGGGAAATGCTTGTGTTTTGGCTTCGGGAGGTGTTAGCCCGAGTGTGCGATCGTCGGATGTTGTTTTCGACCTCACCGTTGTTTTCGTAGCTTGGGTGTTTAGCGACGGTGCGAGCTTTGGTCGAAGTCCGAGATCGTTTGCTTTCGCATCGTTTCGACGTTTGTTATGTTAGCTGTCATGTTGTTGTGCTGTGCACGGCCTGGTGTGGCCGAGCTTGTTATGCTGGTGCCTGCTCTTCTTTGTTTTTTTAGCTAAGGAGTTAGCTGTTTTTGTGTATGTTTGGGTGTCACGGCCTAGGTCACGGGCATGACCTAGGGAGTGTCGAGCTCTGGTAGAGCTCTCCTTTGTGTGGTCGACGAATTTTGGTCGACGGGTGTTTTTGGTAGGAACACGGCCTGTGACACGGGCGTGTCACAGGGCGTGTCCCCCTTCGGTTCATCGAGCTGCGCTCGATGGTCGTCGGGTGGTGTTTTAGTGAGAACACGACAGTGTCACGGCCGTGTCGTATCGGACACGGGGGTGACACAGGGCGTGTCTATCTGTTCGACGATCGGCGCTTGATGATTGTCGAGTGGTGTTTGAGTTGGTACACGGCCTGTGACACGGGTGTGTCACGGGCGTGTCCCGTGTTTCGTCGAGCTGAGATCGACGGTCGTCGAGCGGGTAGGTGAGTGACACGCCCCGTGACACGGGCGTGTCGGACGGGACACGGGCGTGTCACGGGCGTGTCTGGGGCGTGTTCCGTACTTTTTCTCCTGAGAGCATCTTTTGTTACCGTGAACCGTTTTTCCTTCTCATTTCGTCGTTCCCGAGTCTGAAGAGTTTCCAGCGGAGGGGTTTTGGGAGAAGGCGGTGGTTTTTTGGCCGGTGATTGCGAGAGGGAGCTCGTTTTTCTCGTGCGGCAGCGGATTCGGCTTGCTCTCATCCAGATCCTTCCTTCCATGTAAGTTTTTCCTGAATTAGGATTGATTCTTGTAGTTAAGAATTTCTGATTTCTTTTCTTCTTCCTCAAAGCTTCAGTTTTGGTCTTCTAGGTGGCCGATCTTGCCGTCGGTGCCAAGCTTTGGAGATAGTTGTTGTTTTTCCTGGAGGTAGAGGCAAGTGGCTCCCTTGCCCTTGCCAAATTATTTTCTAACCCTTACTCTGTTTTCATTTCCTGTGCAATACTTCTGTTTTCTTTATTTTTCCTCCCTAGAAATTAGAGTAATAGGATGCCTTTTTCCTTCATTCCAGCCATGGGCTGCTTCATTACTTTCTACATTTAAATCAAGCTTTCTCTCTTTTTGTCTCGTTTTGGTGTATAGTGGGTAGCTAGAGTTAGGGTGAGGCTGCGGTTAGTTGTAGTTTAGGTTTAGTTACGGTAGCCCCGAGTAGATAGGATGGAAGGGAGGGTTGGAATTAAATTCCCAACTCTCTGTTTTCGCGCGTTGAGAGAGTTTAGGCTGCTGTTTTAACTAAACTTCACGTTTACCCTAAGTAGAAAGCGCTGACAGCATTGAGTGAACCGAGTTCATTCAACCCCGTCATCTAGCGTAGGTTTTGCGGCGAAGTATTTTGGGCGTCAAGTAAGTGGAGCTTACTCAACGCCGCGTCGAGTGGGCTCGACGTTTCTGTCTTGGTTTTGTGTGTTTCCTTAGGATTGTTAGTATGACTTTTCCCTATTGTCTAGGGGGTGGTATTGGGTGTTCGGCTAGTTTTTGCATGCCGACTCTTGGGTTGTGGCAGGTGGTGGAGTTTTGGTGCCTCTGGAGGGGTGGTTTTGTGTGGAGAGCTGTGGCCACCGCCTTTTGCCCCGGTTTGGGTTGGTGTGTGTGGGACCCTAAAGCTGCCACTGTTTGACCCCTTAGCCCTTTTTTGGATCTGGTTTCGGTTATATATTCAGATCAATATTTTGACCACTGCCATTAACCCACGTGTTAGGACTGTTAGCTCCTTTCCTATTCTATGGCTTTTTCTTTTGGCATATATGTATATGTCTTGTTGCTATTGTAGGCTCTTTTAGGGCATGCTGCTTTTATTGCTCGTACGTGGTGTGCTTTGCTGTGCTTTAGACAGTGCTCTTTTCTTACTGTCATGCCCTTTCTTTTGCTTATAGCAGTTTGTTGCCGGGTTGGTAAACCCTTGTTAATTGCTCATAAATCTAATGCTCTATTTACCGTTTTGATTATTTTATTGCTGAGGTGTTCTTTTCTTGAATGCCTCAGGTCTAGGTTGTAGCCAGTTCAACGGCTAGTTCTTTTGGAGGGGCTTGTTGGTGGCCTCTTGGGTAGCTGAGATAGCTGATCCCCGATTTTGTGAGGTAGTTCCTTACCTTTCTGTATGGACATACATACTCACCAGTGGGTTCGTGTCAGGTTGTTGACGCCCACTGGTGGCTTTTTGCGATGCTGGGTATGAACTTAAACTGCTATTTTTGCCTATTTGTTGTTGTTTACTTGCTTCTGGGAAGGATTTATGCTAGGTTGCATGTTAGATATTTTAAACCCTAAAAGCATTACTATATGTATCTCATGCATAACATATTTATAAAACCAAGACACTATTTTTCCTTAGCGTAAAAGACTATCTTTCATATATACTATATTCTCTTTAGAGTCGTGCATACCATGAGTCGTCCCTCAGAGACACTTATGCTCATTTAGGGTGTCAACTTAATTGAACCAAAGTATTTTCCGCTGCGTATAAATATACTTTTAATTGTGGACTAGCTGATCCACCGTGCCGAGGGATACGACCGTTAAATATAACTGGTTTTCTTTCATAATTAATCTATGATTTTCCTTAAAATCTAAGGTCTGGAGTTTTGCCTGAACGTGTGCAGTTATCCCCTACACGACGTGGAATCACGACACGTGTTTTCTCTTGCTCTGATACGATTTTATTGTCGAGAAAATGCGGGTTGTGACACCAGGCGCCCCCTCCACCGGCTACACTCACTTCTCCTCCAGTCCCGGATCAGCAGCCTCTTCCGGATGCAGGTAACTCTCTTGAGACTCTCTCTTCTACTTCATTTGTTGATTTACCTATTACTCTTCGCAAGGGTAAACATACTTGTGTTCCTTCCTCTCTTACTGATGTAAACTGAAACCTAGGGCTGTAGTTTTTCACAATATAAAATTGAGATATTTTAAAATAAATACGGCACAAGAGAAATTTGCGGTTTTTTTTCTAACAAAATAAACGACCTGAACGTCACTCGCAAACACAAGGCTACATCACAATGTATTAGCGTTGCAAATCACAATTCCACATGCACTGAAATTAACTGGTGGTATTCACGTGTTTGGAAGTAACGATAATACAGGAGAAATAACTAATTAGGGGCAAGCTCTTAATAATTAATTATCAATTTAAATGTTTAAGCACAAAATATAACTACAGGAGTGAAGCTTTGCGAGGTAAGGTATAGAGGATGGAATCGAAGGAGTGGCGACTGCTTCAAGGCTTTCTGGAACGTGAGGAAGTCGATTGGAGGTGGTGGCAGTGCTCGAGTCTGCTTGGAGGTCACTGGAAATGAGGGAATCCGACAAGGGAAAGTTGTCCGTAAGCAGATCGGGCTTTAGCGGAGGATCCGACTTTAGAACAGGAGTAGGTCTAACGGGAAGCGGGGGAAACACGCCGTTGTTGCGCTGAATCAGTCAAGGACAGTGCAGGATGGGTCGACAGAGCCGAAGAAGACTCAGGTGTGCTCGTCGGCATTTGGAGAGGGCGTTACGGTGGCATCGTCGAAGAAGAGGGCCACTGGAAGGTGGCCGCGACTTCAGGAAGAGCCGTCGATGCTCTAGACGGGTTCTGGCAGCAAACGGCGGTCGGTGGCACTGAATGAAGCGAGAAGAATCAGTGATGTCGAGCCAGCAGAGAACGATTCCGGCAGGACAGGCGTCGAACAGAGTTGGTAGCGCTAGACGGAACCAAACCAAGAGAAAATCCTCGGTTCAGTTCTATTTCCAGCCACTGTACAAGGAGCTAAGGAATACTTCTTATAGGGGGCATTAGGGTTTGTATCATTAAAGGTTTAGTGGGCCAGGTTGAATGGGTGGGCTTTGCAACTGGGCCAGTAGATTCAAAGAAAAGCTACCAACTCAAAAGCCAAATTACAATTAACTCATATATAATTTCAAACTTATAAAACATAATTAAAATTTGCTTTCCCTAATTAACCAACCTCCTACAATTATCAGACCTATGCATTTAGGGTCTCGTTGGCCGGGCACACCAACGAGTCAAACCAAGACTTGCGCGAACACACACGATACAAAATTACATCAAAAGAGCTAGTAACATGCATGACAAAGAAAAACAATACAGGTACAATAAGTAAAAAAAATAAAAAGATGCACCAATGGTTGCATCAATTTCCCCGAGATTGAAAGAACTCGACCCCGTCGAGAATGCAATGCAACCAATCACTATCAAATCCAAGACGGTGGTTAAAGAGAAGTTGCATAGGTGTCCTGCTAGTGCTGTGGCTGAGACCCAAAACCTGGAAGTAACCTTTCATCCCCAAAAACTCGCAATCCATTGACCAATTTTTATGCAAATCATTTAAAGAAATAGTAATTATTAGAGCTTTCAGAGGATGATAGGGGCGGTGTGTGTAGCAAACAAGTGGTGGGAGGAAAAACGTGAAACAAATGGAAGCAAGACGTGGAACCGGTAATTCATGACGCAACATACTCTTGCTTGGTAGACACTCACGATCGTCCGCTAGACCAACTTCCTCCATCGCTTTGATTTCACCCAATGAAATCTCACATGAGCCACAAAACTGTTGAAATTTGTGAAGTGAAAGTGGGTGATGGCCAGGTCAGGCGGTCTGGGCGGCCTGTGTTTGCGGCCTGAGCGGACTGGTGTGCGGCTTGGATGGTCTATGGCCAAGGAAGTCTTAGCAGCTTGGTCATTTAGTGGAGCGGCCTGAGTGGACTGTGTTTGGCGGTGCTCAGCTTGATCTGCGGCCTTGTAGTGAGCCAGTTATTGGGGTAACTGGGCGGATTGGAAGTTGTATCCGCGGTATTGTGACGGACTTGCTTTGCGTCCGCGGAGTCCGCCTTTGTGGACTGGCTTTGGAGATGGGCTTTGTTTTTTGCCGATCTCTCCGGTGATGCGATGGATATTAGCCACATCCTTGTGGCGGATTGTCCTGATGATTGGCGTTCTGGGCCTTTTGTGTCTGCCATGCTCGCGCCAGTTGCTTGATGTGCTGCTGGACTTGGTCATTTTTTGTGACAAATCCATGGTGTTCGCAGTGTCCGCAGAGTCCGCTGTTGACCGTGCGGACTGCCTGTTGGTCGTGGACTTGTGGCAGACTGTGGCGTTGTTGTCGAGCTGTGCAGACTGCCGCTTCATCCGCGTATAGTGTGCGGACTGATGCAGCATGGGTTGTGGCTGTGTCTACATGCTATGTTGAGTGGAGGACTGGCGCTGTGCTTGCGTGTAGTGCGGACTGGTGTAGTGTGCATATGGTGGTGGTCTGTTTTTTGACCACACTCCTCACCCCGCCTATAAATGGACCCCCCCGACACATCTACAGTAACTGAGTGGACAGTAAGTTGAGTCTTGGTTAAGTATTGCGGTCTGGTTTTTCCTATCTACGCGGGTTGAGGAGAGATAAATGTTTGTTGTTTGCAGGTTGCACGGATAACACTGAGGAGCCAGGAGGTTGGCTTTGACTGCGGTCAACATCAGTGAAGTTTGCGGTTTCAATCGGCGGTCTCAGCAGGCCGCTTTTGCGGCTTGTTAGTTTTCTCTACTTCACCTTTTCCAAGTTCAATAACCTGTCCGCCGGACTCGGACAAGTAGGCGGTCTGTTCTTCAGTTCAGCAGCAGCTTGTAGCAGTCAGTGAATAACGGCGTGTCCGCGCGACCTTGCGGTCTCGGCGGACTCCGTGTTCTATTTGTCTTCTAGCAGCAGCAGCAGTTCGGGCGGTCTCGGCGACTTTGGCAGACTGGGCGGTCTCGGCGGTCTCGGCGGTCTCCAATTCTGTCTGCTCGAATTGTTTTACTTGTAATTGTTTCTGTGTTCCTGTGTATCGGCCAAATCATGTCTCGCCATGTATACCTCGCTCTGTAAAGAAGAAATAAATATATGATCTGCTTGCCCCTGTGGTTACTTTTGGTTGTTGAGCTTGCTTTCCTGGTTTCCGCATGATCAAGGTGTGATCTTGATAGTTCTGAGAATATTAATTTGGCGTCAGACTATCTCGTTGGCCACTTTTAGAAAATTCAACATGGTATCAAAGCCAGGTTCAGTTGCTTGAGCGGTGATCAACTTGTGTTGTGCTCTGTGCTTCTAAAAGCTTAACCAAGGTTGCTGCAATGTAAGGGAGCTATGCAAGAGGTCTGGGTATTGAACTCTTAACCATGACTAACTTTAAAAAGTGGAAGTCGTGCATGAAGAGTTTTCTTTTGGGCGAGGAGCTATGAGAGGTCGTCGGTGGTGACGACAGACAGGAAGTTACTGCTGCGTTTGGGACGGCTGAGCAGGTGAGAGTCTGGAGGAAAACTAACGCAAAGGCCGAGTTTACCCTCAAGAAGGCTGTTTCACCGGAGCTATTTGATCACATCATTGGATGTGAGTCGGCTGCTGATATTTGGACAACTATTGATGGGTTGTTCAGCAGGAAGAATGTGGCGAGGCTACAGTTCCTGGTGAATGAGTTGGCTAGGATGACTCAAGGAGACCTGACCATCTCTAAGTTCTTTCTGAAAATGAAGAGTCTGTGTGCTGAGATATCAGCACTTGATCCTGATGAGCCCATATCTGAGGCCAAGTTGAAAAGGCACATTATCCGCGGCTTGCGGAAGGAGTATGTTGCCTTTGTAACCTCTCTTCAAGGCTGGGCCACTCAGCCATCTCTGCTAGAGCTTGAGAACCTTCTTGCTTCACAGGAAAGTTTGGCCAGACAGATGGCTGGAATCACTATCTCTGAAGAAGGTAGTGAAGCGCTGTTGATAAACAAGAATAAGAAGAGATGGGAAGGGAAGAAGAAGAACACCGCTGCTGAAAATGAGCTTTCCACCTCTTATCACCCAGAGAGGAGAGCTGCTCTTAAGAAGGATTGGAAAAAGAACTTGAAGTGCTACAGGTGTCATCAGCGGGGACACTTCAAGCGTGATTGCAAGGTCAAACTACAACCTGGGCATGCTGCAGGCAAGGAGGAAGCTTGCTCTAATACTGAGGAAGCTGGATGGGGTGGAGCTTTCATGACAGACACCTATATCCGTGCCTTGTTCGCCGTCGACTTCAATGATGAGTGGATCGTGGACTCCGGGTGTAGTCATCACCTCACCGGAGACAAGTCAAAGATCTCCTCACTACAAATTTACTCAGGTAACGAAGCTAGCATTACTGCTGCTAATACTGTTTATGCAGTAGAGAAGGAGGGGGTCGTGTCCTTGGGTAGTGATAAGGGGCCACTCACGTTAAGGAGTGTGTATCATGTGCCGGACTTGATGGGGCCAACCGTCACTGCTAGCCTTGGTGGGAGCAGATACATGCTCGCTCTGATTGATGACTACTCAACATACACTTGAGTATATTTCTTGAAGGAGAAGTCAGAAGCTTTCAGGTTGCTTGTGGAGTTCAAGGAGCTAGTGGAGGGGCAGTTTGGCTTGCGGATCAAGAAGTTTAGATCAGAAAACGGTGGTGAGTTTGTCTCCTCCGGGTTTTCTAACTTTCGCAGGAAGTACGGGATCCAGAGAGAGCTTACTTGTGCTCATACTCCACAACAAAATGAAGTAGCGGAGCGGAAGATCCGTCATCTGACAGAAACCTGCAAGTGTTGGCTTCATGCGAAAGACATTCCTAGGTCCTTCTGGGCAAAGGGGATGTCTTGTGCTTCTTATGTCATCAATCAGATGCTGCTCAATCCAATCAACATGAAGTCTCCTTTTGAGATATTGCTGAAGGAGAAACCAAGCGTGGAACACGTTTGGGTGTTTGGATCAACTTGCTATGTGCATGTCCCGGATGCTTCAAGGACAAAGCTTGATGCAAAGGCAAGAAAACTTGTCTTTGTAGGCTATGATGAGCGGAAGAAGGGATGGAAGTGCATGGATCCTGCGATGAAGAAGTTTGTTGTATCAAAAGACGTGGTCTTTGATGAACTGACGTCGTATGGAGGTGGCTTGGTTGATCTACCAGAGCAATGTTGATGAAGAGCAGAAGGTGACTGCTGAAGTTCTGGAAGAGGAGCATACTGTATCACCAGCAGCTCCTATTGCTTTAAGCTCTGGGGCAAAGGCTTCTGGTTCAGGAAGCAAGGGGAGCATTGTTCAAAGTGTGCTCGGGAATGGAGCTGAACCTGAAGAAGCAACGGAGGTGGTGAGCAAGGAGCAGACCCTTCAGAGATCAAAGAGGGTTGTCAAGCCACCAGCTCGTACTGTGATGGGAATGCAGTGAGCTTTGTCTCCTGCTTCTTTGCTGGTCCTCTAGATGAGCGAGAGCCTGCAAACTTCAATGAGGCCACTGGAGTCAAGGAGTGGGAAGATGCCATGAAGGAGGAGATTTCTGTTCTCAAGAAGAATGAAACTTGAGACCTTATGCCCAAGGTTGATGGCATTACTCCAGTGACTTGCAAGTGGGTGTACAAGTTGAAGAAGAAGGCTGATGGAAGCATAGAAAGATACAAGGCTCGCCTTGTTGCTCGAGGATTCTCACAACAGTATGAAGAAGACTATGAGGAGACGTTTAGTCTAGTTGCAAAGATGACTTCGGTTCGGGTGGTGATTGCCTTGGCTGCTTGCCAGGGATGGAGAATGTGGCAGCTTAATGTGAAGAAGGCTTTTCTTTATGGAGAGATTGATAAGGACATCTTCATGGATTAGCCGCTTGGATTTGTTTTTGAAGTTCATCCGGACTATGTCTACAAACTCAGGAAGGCTCTCTACGGGTTGAAGCAAGCACCAAGAGCTTGGTATGGGAAGATAACAAAATACCTTCAATTCTGCGGATATCTTGCTTCCAACTTAGATTCAAGCTTGTTCATCAAGAAGAAGGGGGAGCTTCAGGTCTTGGTCCTGCTGTATGTTGATGACATGATCATCACAAGGAATTTTGAGGAGGAGGTAGCTAGGCTGAAGGCTCAGCTAGCTATTCGCTTCGAGATGAAAGACTTTGGAGTGCTTTATCACTTTCTTGGTCTTGAAGTGGAGAGGAAGGAGAGCAGGATACTCATTTGCCAGAAAGGAAATGTGTATCGCATTGTAAATCGATTTGGCATGAGTAAAGGGAAGAGTTGCTCTACTCCTTTGGATCATGGGCTGAAGCTTCGAGGAGATGAAGGAAAAACTCTTCCTGATCCCTTGGTGTTCCGAGCTTTAGTGGGGAGCTTGATATACGTAACGATTACAAGGCCAGACATTGCTTACGCTATTGGCCAAGTAAGTCGGTTTATGGCAGAACCAAGGAAATCTCATATGGTGGCGGCAAAGAACATCTTGAAGTATGTCAAGGCGACTTCTGATATGAGACTCCTCTATAGAAAGGACACGGGCTTTCTTTGCTTGGATACACGGATGCTGATTATGATGGTGACTTGGATGATCGAAGATCAACTTCGGGTTATAATTTCACTTATGGATCAGCTTGCATCTCGTAGTGTAGCAAGAAGTAGGACTCAGTGTCCGTGTCTACTACGTAAGCAGAGTACAAGGCTTCGGCCTTGGCTGCTCGAGAAGCCATCTGGTTGAGGAGGCTTGTAGAGGATGTTAATGAGGAATCACTTAAGTGTACGGTTCAGGAGGCTTGTAGAGGCTGGTGGGCAGGTTTACTGTTCCAGCTTAGGAATCGCTCAAGCCGCTCGCACCAATCAATACACACCTCAGGCTCAAGTGTGCCCTCAAATTCACCAACATCCAGTTTGATACCGGCATCCCATCTAGGGGGATTCCTATTATCTTGATTGCTAGTTGGGGTTCTGGTGGTGGAGGTGTAGGAGGTCGTGCAGGAGGAGTAGGGGGTTGTGCAGCAGGACCCCCTAAGTAATACTGTGCTTCAAAATTATTGACCGTAGTACGCAACCCTATCATGACCTGGTTTGTTTCTCTCACTGAGAGAGTAAGTGTAGTGACAATGGCCATAATTTATTTCATTCGCTTACCTATATCTCCTAAATTTCCCTCTAGGTGTTTCATTCTTGATTCCACGGATAAATTGGAAAACCTTAAACTTAAAATTTGAAAATGACCGGCTCTTGGCTACCCTATGATAGGAGTGAGATATCCCAGCAGCCACACCAAAATGATGTAAATTGAAACATTGGGATGTAGTTTTTCACAATATAAAATTGAGATCTTTTAAAATAAATACGGCACTAGAGGAATTCGCGGGTTATTTTCTAACAAAATAAATGACCTCGACGACGCTCGCAAACAAAAGGCTACCACACAACGTATTCGCGTTGCAAATCACAATTCCACAGGCACTGAAATTAACTGGTGGTATTCACGTGTTTGGAAGTAATGATAATGCAGGAGACACAACTAATTAGCGACAAGCTCTTAATAATTAACTATCAATTTAAATGTTTAAGCACAAAATATAACTACAGGAGTGAAGCTTGGCGAGGTAAGGTATACCGGCTGTAATCGAAGAAGTGGCGACTGCTTCAGGGCTTTCTGGAAGGTAAGGAAGTCGACTGGAGGTGGTGACATTGCTCGAGTATACTTGGAGGTCACTGTAAATGAGGGCATCACGGTGGCGTAAGTAGATTGGGCTTTGGCGGAGGAACCAGCTTTGGAACAGTAGTAGGTCTGACGGGTAGCAAAGGAAACATGCCGCCGATGCGCGGAATCATTCAAGGGCAGCGCGGGATGGGTCGACGGAGCCGAGGAAGACTCAGGCGTGCTCGTCGGCGTTTGGAGAGGGCATCACGGTGGCGTTGTCGAAGAAGAGGGCCACTAGAAGGTGGCCGCGACTTCAGGAAGAGCCGTCGATGCTCTAGATGGGTTCTAGCAGCAGACGGAGGCCGGTGGCACTGAATGGAGTGACTAGAATCAATGATGTCGAGCCAGTGGAGAATTTTTCCGGCGGAACAGGCGTCAAACGGAGTTGGCGGCGCTGGACGGAACCAAACCGAGAGAAAATCCTCGGTTCAGTTCTACTTCTAGCCACTGTACAAAGAGATAAGGAATACTTCTTATAGGGGGCATTAGGGTTTGTCTCATTAAAGGTGTAGTGGGCCAGGCTGAATGGGTGGGCTTTGCAATTGGGCCAACAAATTTAAAGAAAAGCTACAAACTTAAAACCCAAATTACAATTAACACATTTATAATTTCAGACTTATAAAACATAAGTAAAATAGTTAATTAAAATTTGCTTTCCCTAATTAACCTACCTCCTACAATTATGGAACCTATGCATTTAGGGTCTCGTTGGCCGATCACACTAACAATCCAAACCAAAACTTATGCAAACACACGCAATACAAAATTACATCAAAAGAGCTAGTAATATGCATGACAAAGAAAAACAATACGAATACAATAAGCAAAAATAAGAAGATGCCCCACAAGTTGCATCAGTTACTAAGCATCCACTGGCTAGTGTTGTTTCCTATCACCATTTCTCACCATATTACCAGGCTTTTGTGGCTACTACTGATTCTGTTTGCCTGCCTGCTTCGACCGCTGAGGCTCTCTGTGACCCGTAGTGGGTTCGGGCTATGGAGGAGGAAATGTCTGCTCTACGTCGTACTGGGACATGGTATTTGGTTCATCTTCCTCCCGGGAAACATACATTGGATGCAAATGGGTCTATACAGTGAAGTACTCTGTTGGTGGTATCATTGATCGTTATAAGGCTCGTTTGGTGGCCAAGGGCTTTACACAAACTCCGGATGAGTTTGGTGCGACCTTTTCTCCCGTGGCTAAGTTGACCAGTGTTCGTCTTTTGCTCTCTCTTGCGGCTTCTCGGGTGTGGCCGCTCTACCAGCTCGCCATCAAAAAAGCTTTCTTGCATGGTGATTTACAGGAGGAAGTCTACATGGCACCCCCCCGGATTTGCTCTTAAGTGGGGTACTCGGGGAGAGTTTGTCGCCTGCTCAAGTCTCTGTACGGCTTAAAGCAATCCCCGCGGGCCTAGTTTGAATGGTTCAGCTCGGTTATCTTTCAGTCAGGTTTCACTCAGTGTCGTGCATACCACACTTGATTCATTCGTGTGACTCCCGAGGGCCATCGAGTTAATTTCTTTGTATACGTGGACAATATTATTCTCACGAGGGATGACCCTTTTGGCATCTCTGAAATGAAAGTTACACTTCGCTTAGCCTTCGAGGTGAAAGACCTTGGACCTCTCCGTTATTTTCTCGGGATTGAAGTAGATCGCACATGACAAGGCATCTCGATATCACAGCGCAAGTACACCTTAGACCTTCTTCGTGACATGGGCGTACTTGGGTGTCGCCCGACGAATACTCCTATGGATACCAACCATGGCCTTCATGCTGAATCTGGTGATCCTCTACCAGACCCCGCTCAGTACCAGCGTCTGGTTGGCCGCTTGATATACTTGACCAATACTAGGCCCGACATCAACTTCTCAGTGGGCGTTTTGAGTCAGTTTATGCATTCTCCCAGTATATCTCACCTAGAAGATGCTTGACGTGTTATTCCCTATCTTAAGCGCGCTCCTGGTCTTGGCTGTTCTATCGGGCTGATAGTGTCTCCAGTCTCTCATGCTTCAATGATGCAAATTTTGCTGGCTCTTTTACTGATCGACGGTCAACGACAAGCCTTTGTGTATTTCATGGTGATCACCTTGTCTCGTGGCGGAGCAAGAAACAACCTATAGTATCCCGCTCTTCTACTGAGTCAGAGTACCGCGCTATGGTTCTTGGCGTCACTGAGTTGGTTTGGGTTTGATCACCGCTGACTTGGTTTGGATTTTATCACCGCTGACTGAACTTGACCTATCTCTTACTACTGGCTCCACTCTCTACTGTGATAATAAGTCAACTCTCCTACTTACCCAGGACTCGGTACTACATGAGCGCAACAAGCACGTCGAGATGGATGTTTATTTTCTGCGTGACCACGTCCGTACTGGGACTATCCTTCCATCTTTCGTCTCCTCGGCCGAACAACTTGCAGATGCCTTCACTAAACTTGTTGATCCTACTCGTTCAGATTTTACTATTTCCAAGCTTGGCATTATTGACATCTTTGCACCAGCTTGAAGGGGAGTACTGAGATTATTGTTATTCTATGTTATTTGGTCTGTAAATGGCCTGTAGAGGTCATATTCTTTGTTATTAAAGGCTCAAGGCGCACCAAGGCGCACCAAGGCGCAAAAGAGTCTTGGAGCCTATGCGCAAGGCTCAAGGCGCAGGCGTGCGCCCGACGAAGGCAAGGCGCAACTACAACCATTTTAAATAATCAGCATCGACCATCATTTCAGCTTCTCGATTAAATTTTACATCTACTCTACTAATTAATTATTCATTACTATCGTTTATATCTCTTAAACAATAGAATCAATGTGGTCACTTGCATCATATTTAAGTTTCAACATATAATTATCTTTCACAAACACTAAATCAATCAAAAATTAATGAGTTCTTACATTATTTTTTTATTATTACTTTTTTAAAAATTATAAAAAAATATAAGTCAAACACGTCTTTATGTTCCGAAGGCGGAAATTAGCCGCACGAAGGCACAAACCTCTGAGCCTGATGAGCCTTAAGCCGTAGGCGCGCCTGAGGTGCACCTTTAACAGCATAGGTCATATTGTATTTAAGATATATATATGTGCTTGATCTCCTCAAGGAGGATTAAGCCTTTTCATTCTACAACAAATATAACAAAATTTAAAAGATTTCAGCTTACGTCGAGTTCTCTAAAATTCTCTAAAATCTCAATATGCAAGCAAAAAATCAGAATAAAGAGTATGCCAAATCAACATACGTCGAATAGTAATCGACGTATGAATAAACTTACGTTAATTACTCACAGAATGGCAAGTTTTTGTTTCTTGAATTAAATGATGAATTTAAAACAAAATGTTACCAATTTAAGGGAGGAATAAAGAAGATATATTCCTCTAAAAGGAAGATTATGATTGACATATTGCAATATTGTCATAATCAAATCAAAAGAAGAAAGCTCGGTAGAGGACATATATATAGAAGAAGACTCGCTGAAAGAACTATATGAATCCCTCTCCCTAATTCTTTTTTCGGTCTTTCAAATTCTTCTCTCTCTCTCAGTCTTCTCGGTCTCTGAAATGCAAAAAACTATGACTTATATATTAGAATGGAATGCTTTGAAAAAAACAATTCTATATTAGGTCCGGCAATAGCAAGCACTTTGGCGATGTTCTTGGCATGCTGGCAGAGTTGTGAAACTGATTCATTAGGTCGTTCATCAAGATTCTGGAGAAGAGGGTCAAGATTCATGAGATAAGTATGGGAGGAACCATATAATTTGATAATGTCCCAATTACCTTTGCTTTCCTATTACTCAAGAATTGCATGAATCGTCTTTATTAGGATGTTCGGCGTGGCATCTTACTTTTTCTAGACAATCAACTCAAATAAGATCTGGTGGGTATCAAAAAGAGCATTCAACCAAGTAAAGCACGCAATTTCCATGCAAAATTAGAAGAGTGGATGTAGAAGTGTCGTCAAAAACAAAGGAGGATGATGGTATGGCTGTCGGTGGCTATATGAGCTTCTTTTATTGTGTGAGAATGGTCAATGGTGGTTGCTGGTGAGAAGACAAAGGTGGCAGGTACTGGCTTCAATTTATTTAAGGTTGCAGAGCATGGCATCACACTGAATGGTATTGGGAAGTGGGGAGATGAGAGGATTTCAGTGCAGCTATAGTTTTTTTCTGTGTGTATAATGGCTAGGGCATCGAAAAAGGAGGAGCAGGAAGGTTAATGCAACCTAAGTCGCTTTGGTATCTTATCTTTATTTAGCGCATCTTTATATGTTATTTTAACACATGCCTTCGCGTGCGTTTATTTTCATTGATTTTCGCGTGCATTATTACAGTAGTGTCGTTTGTGTCATGCATGTTACTCCCGCATGTTCATACGACTTATTGGCGTGAACGACTAATGAGACCATAAATGTAAAGTAGGTCAAATTAGATAATATGGTAATTATGTCAAGCTAAAAAAATGATAATTTTAGTATAAATATTATAATTGTAAAATCTCATATTATAATTCAATGTTTTTTTTTTCTGAAATTAAAATTACATCCTAATTTAATGGGGGATCACAACTGAAAAGACAGCTTTTGGAATTCTTTTTGAATTCTTTTTATTCTCATTAATATCAGACACCCCCACCACCCCGCCCCCCGCTCTCATTATAGAAGCCAGCCCCCTTGGAGTCTCTTCAAATCCACCCAACATGCCAAGTCTTCCTTCCAGTCACAGGAATCGAACCCCATGTCACCAAGCATCATTTCAGGAGATCTTCCCGATTGCCGACAACATCTCCTAGTTTGTTTTCGACGAGATTGACGCACTTCAGGAGACATACCTAGTTCCAGTCTTCTCCCCAGTCGCCATTAAAGTTCACCTCCGCCTCCTTCTGACCTTTCACAATCCCTGTCGAGTTTTCCACTATCATTTTCCCCCTTCTATTTTGTAGCTTAACCCCATCTCTGCTCCTCAACCCCACTGCCACCAACTGACCCAGATGATGTTCCCCTGAGGATACAGTGCGTGTTGACTTTGTGTGCATATGTTATACCTTAAAACTTATCTCTTGCTCATTTTGTGTTAAAAAAAGATATGCAACATTTATATGAAATTTAAAATTCATAGCTTATCCCTAAATTAAGTTTGAAATTCGTTATTTTTCTTGGGTGTTGTTATATATAAACCACTTTTGACTATATACAAACTATTACTATATACAAACCAGTGCAAATACAAATTTGTTATACACAAACCTAATGGTTATATACAAACCAACACAAAATAAAAAAATATATTTTTTTAAAAAATCCACTTAATAACGCTAGCTCGTGAGGTATTAATTTTGTTTCTTACAAAAATCAATAGCTCGTAAAAATATTTTAAATCTTGCTATAATTGTGAACAGTGCTAGAGTAGGAAGAAACATTCCAGCTGCAGGTAAACAGTAGATTGTCAAATTTGGAGAATCTCCATTACACGTCGGTGTGGAGATATCGAGGGGCGGCGAAGGTTGTCGCGAGGAACCAAATAGGAGTGATCGGGAGGTGTATGCGGATGGGTATCGGGAGCGAGAGAACCGAATATGAGAGATCACCAACCGGGGGCTGCTTCCGCCGCCAAGGCTCCATTGCATGATGGGGACTTTAGCATGATCGTTCAAGAGATATCAGGAGGTGTATGCGGCGGGGTATCAGGAGCAGGCGAACATCTCGTGAGACTTAGGCTAGAAATGAAAAATTTGATTTTTTGAGTATTTAAGTTGGTTTGTATATAGTGTTTTTAAAGGACCAAAAAAATTCTATAAATTGGATTGTATATATCCAAAAGTGGTTTATATATAACATCACCTTTTTCTTTCATTAAAATTCTCATGGTTGAATTTTTCATAGTGTGGAATACGCATGAATGTTAGGTCTTTATGCGCATTTGTGAACCCTAGGTCTTTTATTACATGTAATTATTCATGAAAGCCTAGCTCGCATCAACAACAACACTCAAGCCTTTATCCCACTATAGTGGCGTCGGCTATATTGATCCTTTGTTGTCATTATGCCCTATCTTTTTTTCATAATCTCACTAATGGCTAAGTACATCATGTCTTTCCTTACAATTTCATTCCAAGTCTCTATTACATGTAATTATCCATGAAATCCTAGCTCGCATCGCATAATTTAAAATTAATCTCTGAATTTTAGAATAAACCTGTTTGGTGTCAGAATAGTTTGATTCACTCCTATCGTGAACCGAAGATCCTTTGTTATCTATTTAAAATTTTTATTTGCATCTAAAAAGTTAAAATTTTGATTTTTTAATTAAGTTCTTTATTAAAAATGTATATTATGCATGCTCGGGTTTATATAAATTTTTTTTCTATTTCAATCAAAAGAAAATAATATTTAAGGTCTTTAAGAAAATGATCGAAAAAATTAGAGTAATTTTAAATTAGATCATTTCTCTCTTTAAAAAAAATTAAGCTATTTTAAAACTGTTAAGTAAATTTTAACTTTATTTTCAAGGGAGAATAGCGTAAAGGATATTATATGTAACCTAGATCAGTGTATTAGAAGTTTAATAAATTGGTCGAGATCATTACCATCAGCCTAAAGCAGGACATGAGCGGATTGTGCCCCCTCAATAAACATCCTTGAAGTGATAATACATAAGTGTTATGTTTTACCTGACTACCTACAGACCCAATATCATATAGTGGAACCCAAGCTTAGGTCTACTGATAGCCATGTGTTCAGCATCATCACCATTGCCCCTACCTCTACAATCGTAGAACCTCCTCATATAATAATTCTTAATGATGTCGTGACTCCACATGTCCTCATTGTATCACAACTTTCAGCCACAAAGTTACTTCCTGAGCCCTTGCTCCAAAAAGAATTTGTTAGCGATGAGTCACTCATCTTAGAAGGCAGATTCGATCTCCATATTTCCCGACTCTCCTATCCTACTGCATTAGCATACCCTTGATCCCGCGGACATTGTGCTTGATGTCAACTCAATATTGACATTCAGGTCATCACACTAAATAGGCTATGTATTTGGTGACCGCCCACTTATTATACCTTAGTATCCTGTGAGTCTAGACATGCACGCCGAACATTATCACCATAGTAAATACTAGTTTGGGAAAATTGTAATATGACTAAGAGAATAGTAATAATCCCTAGGATTTTCACTACTCTTAGGAACACACATTTTAATTGATTTCTTTGAAAAAATTTAAATGGTACCATTGAGATAAAATATAAATTTTGTAGTGTTAGTCAAACTCTAGTGGGTAATATCATTGGGATAATTAACCTTGGTCTAGGAGACACTTGTAAGTGTCTAGCAGGAGAGCTTATGATGTGATATGATTTACTGATTTCATAGGTCGATCATGTTTACTCCCTATCTTGCTTCTTTGATCTTTACTTTCTTCTACTTTATGATTCGCGTCTCTCTAATGCATTGATTTTTACTGATCATTTAAATATCTTGCATAAAATTATGACTAATTGTTTTTGAAAATCTTTGAAAAACTATAATTCCATACTTGATTTTATCACCAAAGATTATACTTTCCGAAAGATATTGATTTCCTGCATTTTTTAAGAAAGAGTTTGCCTACTGGTCATGAATTGCAGTGAAGGATCATCTGTCATTTGTCTCACTACCAACCACAACTCTGAGTTTCTCACACCCCGCTTCACCTTCAGACTTATTTTGGAGGAGTTTGCTCAAGTATTGGTTATTCAACAGCATGGGGATAGTGGACCGGTGCCAGAATGATGTTTGGATATTCAAATAGTTGGCCACATCACAGTCTCGTTGGGGTCAAGCTCTTTCAACTCTGTGAGGAATGATGCAACTTGACTAACATACGTATCTTATTTTTGTTATGCGCATCTTTATATATTACTTTGTAGTGATATCTTCACAAACATTTATTTTATTTTATTTTGTGCATGATATTAGCTCGTGTATATTTTGTATCACACATGTTCTTGCACACGTTTGTACGACATATTAACATGTCCAACCAATAAGACAATGAATGCAAAGGTCTGTCAAATTAAGTAATATGGTAATTAGTGCAAGCTTTGAAAAAGGATAATTTTTAATAAATATTACAATTGTAAATTCTCAAATTATAATTCAATGTTTTCCTGAAATTAAGCTTGGATCCAAATTTAAAAAGGGATAGCAAATGAAAACACATTTTAAAATTCCCTTTATTCCCATAATATCGGGCAATAGAATCCAAAAGGAAAAAAAATCATCTCTCTCATTATAGAATCCTTTGTTGCTTCTTTTTATTTGATGTATTTGTTTTGGACTATATACTTATGTGGATTTTGAATTCTCCTCATATTATTATGTTGGGTTGGCAATGATGATATTGGTTTTAGCCGACAGGGTAGGCATCTTGTGGTACAGGTCAACCCGTGTGTTAGTGCTACCAAAAGGCGGCTGTTCTGGGCATAAGACTCCTCTCTACCGTATCTTGTGTTTCGGGAGAGGGGGGTGGGGTGGTCATACAATGTGTCAGCGTTACCCAGATTTATTTCCTCAAAGTACCGTTAAACTTACTTTGTACTTTAATACCCATAGACCCAACCTCAATTTCGGCGACAAAATTATTTATTTCTTTATTGATTTATAATGTCCCGATTTGCGCTAGACCCTTGCACGTGTTTTTGTGTCATTGACTCAGGCTCGGTGAGCCTTAGAACGTCGGGTTTCCCTGATGGCCAGGCTTCATGTTAACACGACGCTTGAGTCGGGAAAGAGCTAACTCGATGCCTACGACAGCGAGTGGCATCGAGTGGATTCGATGTCTGCATCGAGTGCACTCGACGCTAGCGTCGAGTGTTATCGAGTGAACACGATGCCTGGACTCGATGCCTAGTTCATGTGTGTTGTTTTGTTGTTTGATGTCTACGATTTTCATTAATGATGTCATGCTTAAACTTACGATGATATATCGTCATCCTATTGACTCATGTGCATAAACTTATGAATGCATGAATTATCATTCTTTTTGTTTTAAATCCATGTGTGTACGTATGTCATAATGTAGATCTTAGTTCGGCACATGTGCTAATTCTATATTATGTCATGCATGTTGTGCTATGCAATCTAATAAAGGCCTTAATGCATGTTATGAGCGGCGTACACATGAAATATTATGCAACCCATACTACATAATATCTCATGTAACGAAAAAGCATTATCTAATGTGCATTCATATGATGATTGTTATGCATCCCATACTATATAATAGTCACATGTTGCTTCCTATAAGGATACATATACAAACACATATTATGCATCCCATACTACATAATATGCCCCGTATACTTCTTATCATGCTTATGAGTGTAGTGTTCATGCTTCAACCAAGACGTACTGATGACACATCAGTGTTTGTATGAAATGGAACAAGACCGCTAAAACTATACCTCTGATACCAACTGTCACAACCCGCATTTTCTCTGCATAAAATTGATATATCAGAGTAAGAGAAAACATGCGTCATGATGCTACGCCGTGTAGGGGATAACTGCAGGCGCTCAGGCAAGAACTCGAACCTAACACTTCATATGAAATCCTCAAGTTTATTATGAAGAAAACTGCAATTTAAGTTAAGTTTTGATGGTCGTATCCCTCGGCTCAGTGGATCAACTAGTCCACAAGTGAAAACATGAATATACGCTGCGGAAAATACTTTGTTTATATCGACTAACAATCTACATGAGCATAAACATCCAAACAGGACAACACATGTTAAATATACCTCTAGATTTAATACTAGTATAAAAAGAACCTTTTTCGTAGTTAAAATAGATTGCCTTTGACTTGAAATATGCTATGAATGAGATAGTCATAATGATATTTTTATACTTAAAATAACTAACATACAATCCTAACATAAAACCTTCCCAAAGAGTAAGTAAACCACAATTCATCTAAAAGAGACTTGATAGCTAGCAAGTAACTTAATAATATAAAAACTCTAGTTGGCGTCAACAACCTGACATGAACCCACCAAATAGCATGTATGCCTGAAATAATCAATAAAATAATAACACTGCCTCACAATGGTGAGGAAAGGACGACAGCAACAACTGCAGAACACCAACAACAGCCAACCCTAGCCGCTCAGCCGACTACTGCTCCAAACCCGAGGCATTCCAATGAAAAGAATACCTCAACAAGAATATGCAAGTAGCAAATAAAAGATCAATTTCAAATGAAAGCAAAGGAGTCAAAGGGTTACCAACCCAAACAGGAATAGCTGAAATGAAAACATCAACACTCAACCACAAGATAATAAGTACGAAAGAACTCATAAGGGTTAGATATCCCAAGCTGCACTAAGTGCGATAAAGATCTATGCTTTATAAAACATTTATATAAGTATGTGTATATATACATAAGAGTGGCAAGCTCATCATAGAATAGCATAAACACCGACAAAATTCGGCACCTGTGGTGGTGAGAACATACCCAACACACCAACAGTAAAAACTACAGAAGGGCAGTTGTGGTGGCAGGAGAAGGTTCACATCAGCGAGGGGCTGACCCCGGAGGCTCAGGGCAGGGTGCTGACATGCATCCAAAATAATGTGGACATCTTTGCATGGAGAGCAGTGGAAATGCCAGGGATTGACGCAGACGTAGCCTGTCATCGCCTCAACCTGGACCCGGGAGCTCGCCCCATCCAGCAGAAGAAGAGGTCCACGACGGACAGACTGGCCGAGCCCAATAGGGAGGAGGTGGCCAAACTCCTCAAGGCTGACTTTGTATCCAAAATATAATACCCCGGCCGGATCTCCAATGTTGTGATGGTTAAAAAAAGGAGATGGCTGGTGACATATGTGTGTTGATTTTTCTTTACTTAATAAAGCATGCCCTAAGGATTATTATCCCTTGCCTCAGATCGATGCGCTGGTTGACTCAGCCGTCGGTTTCTCTGTAATAAGCTTCTTAGATGCATTTTGTGGTTATCACCAGATTAGGATGCACCCCCGGACATCAAGGATGTCTCGTTAATCATGGGGGATGGGTGCTACTGCTACAAAATGACGCCTTTTGGGCTGAAGAATGCAGGGGAGACATACCGAAAGATGATTGACATGGTCTTCCAGGAGCAGAAGGGGAGGAACTTGGAGGTGTACGTGGATGACCTCATGATCAAGAGTTGAGACGTAGAGTCTCACCTCAGGACATGGAGGAGACCTTCACCACCATGCACAAGTTTAAGATGCGGCTGAACCCCCTGAAGTGCGTCTTCGGGGCCAAAAAAGGGAAGTTTTTGGGGCATCTCCTCCCCCCCGCAGGGGTCGAAATAAATCCTGACAAGGTTAAAGCCATCAAGGAGCTGGGATCGCCTTGGAATGCTAAAGAGGTGCAGCGGTTGATAGGAAAGCTAGCAGGATTGAGTAGGTTCCTCTACCGGGACAGGGATAAATGCTCCCCCTTCTTTAAGACATTGAGGGGGGGGGGGGGGTTAGAAGTTTGAGTGGACAAAGGAGTGTGAGGAGGCATTCCAGGCCGTGAAGAGGAAGTTGACCCGGGCTCTGCTACTCCAAGGGCAGAAGGAAGGGGAAGACTTGTTTTTGTATCTTGGGGTCGGAGCGGAGGACTTGAGCTCCATCCTGGTTCGATAAGAAGGGAAGAGGCAGCTCCCCATATACTATGTGAGCCGGGTCTTGAGGAAGGCAGAGCTTCGATATCCCATCTTGGAAAAGCTGGTCTTTGCTCTGATCGTCTCGGCCCGGAGGCTCCGACCCTACTTCCAGACACACTCCATCCGAGTGGTGATTGACCATCCCCTACGCAATATCTTCGAGGGGGTGGATCACTCGGGCAGGATAGCCAAGTGTGTTGGGTATTGTATCCACACTAACCCAGATTTGATGAAGTCACCCTTGAACTAAGATGAATTAAATTGTATTTGATGCTTGGTTTGAGTATGTGTTTGCAGGAATTCTATGGGAAGTGTACACCAATGTCAGTCTACAATGGGTCACCAAACACAGGACCATACAATGTAATCACTCATTGTGTGTTCCAAAGTGTTGACTCATGTGTAGCCTCTCTATTGGGATACACTTCATATTCAAGCTCTATGACTATGGGAAAAGACTTGATGCTGATTTCACCTTAGAAGAAGAAAAATTCTGTCAGAAAAATTTTTCCTAAGTAAAGTACTCGATTAGTTCCTTACTTACTCGAGTAAGTTACTGTATATATACTCAAGTAGTAATTCACTTACTCGAGTAGTTAAGATATACTCGAGTAGTCCAATTATGGCTCTCGAGTAGTTCATCTTATATACTCGAGTTGCTTCCTTTTACCTCTCGAGTTTACAGAATTCTCTTCTAAAGTTTTTCTAAGTTATATATTCGAGTAGTACTATAGAGTACTCGAGTAGTTCTATCTTCTGTCTCGAGTTAATTGAATTCTGACTCTCATGCAGTTCCTACTTACTCGAGTAGTCTAAATCATATACTCGAGTAGTTCATCGACTACTCGAGTAGTCCAATGCTTTTACTCGTGTAATCCAGATTCCCCCTCCAGAAAATTTCTCTAAGTGAATTACTCGAGTTGTTCATGTTATATACTCGAGTAGTTCTAATTGTCTCGAGTAATCAATCATATATACTCGAGTAATTCCTTATGTCTCGAGTAGATTTTCTTACATACTCGAGTAGTTCAGTTTTTCTGTTCCAGAAATTTTCTAAGTGTTTGTCTCGAGTAGTCTCTTATATACTCGAGTAGTTCATTCTTATATACTCGAGTAATATTTCTTGTACTCGAGTAATTTACTCTACCTCTCATGTAAGTGCTTAAGTACTCGAGCAAGTCATTTTTGTTACTCGAGTAGCTGAGTCTTTCTCATTCTTATTTACTCGAGTAGTTGACTCCATGTATTCGAGTAATCATCTCATACTCTCTCGAGTAATTTTTCTCATGTAGTCGAGTAGTCATCTTCTACCTACTTGAGTAGTGCTGCATATACTCGAGTAGTCTGTTGTATCACGAGTAATTTACTTTGACTTTTCAGAAATTCTTTAAGTCCAGACCTAACGGTCTTATTCTTAAACGTTGACGTGATTGGTCCACGTGTCTTTCATAATGACACAATTATGGCTAATCTTTTCTTCTCCTATAAAAGGTCTTGTCTAATCTGACAAACCCCAAGTTTTCAAAGAAAATTATTCTAAGAGGATTTCTGTCTCCTCTCTCTCTGCAAGAAACGGAAACTCGCCGCCGCCGCCATCGCTGATTTCCGACCGACTAGGGTTTCTTATTTTCAGAGGATTCAGATTAATAAGACTCTACAGATCGAGATCTCCACTCAACGCTTCATCTTCTCATTCGATCGTGTAAATTCGAGAAGTTCCAGATCTGATATTGCCGAGATTCTTCTTCAATATTCTGATAAAGCCGCACGCCTAGAAGAAGGAATTTTCGATTTACTGTTGCATATCTGAATAAGAGAATTTACTGTTTGTATTTTTGTACAACTTTATTTCATTATTGTAGGAGAAGTTTTCTCCGAGTGTAGGAGTTTTCAACTCCGAGATTGTAGGAAGTTTTGCCTTCCGAGTGTAGATCCGTTTTGTGGATCGAGTTTGTAGGAACATTATTCTGAGGGTAGGATTGATTTCCAATCCGAGATAGTGGAGTAGCCGAGTCTAGTGCATTGCTAGATCGGTGATGGAAATTGGATGTACCCAAGGTTGGGGAACCACTATAAATCTTGCCTCGTCTGCGTTTGCTTGATTGGTAGATAGATCTGTGCATTGGTTGAGATTTTTTTTATTCCGCAAAAAAATGCACAACTCACCTATTCACCCCCTCTAGGTGATTTAGGTTGGCAACTATTATCTTTCAAAGTGGTCGGTGGAACTGAGTTAGTTCGACATCTGCTTCGTCCCCCGCCTCTTGATCAAGGACCAAGCAATGACCGACTTTTTGGCTGACTACGTGGTCGAGGTGGCGGAGGAAGACCTCACTCGTCTGGCTTCTTGGAAGGTGAAGGTAGAAGGTGCTTCAGGGAGACATTCCCTGGGGGTGGGGGTAATCTTCGAAAGCCCCTAGGGGACGAGGATTGAGTAAACGGTGGCGGTACACTTCCCCATCCTTAACAATCAGGCCGAATACGAGGCCGTAATAGTAGGGCTGTGCCTGACCAGGGTGCTGGGAGTGATCGATGTGGAGGTCCTCACTGACTCCATGGTGGTGGCTTCCTAGATCAATAGGGAGTTTGAGGCGAGATAGCCTACCCTCCGACTATACTTAGCAAAAGTGAAAGGGGTCATCAACACATTTCAGACCTTCTCCATCCGACACGTGCCCAAAGAGGAGAACGAGCAGGTCCATTTGCTTGCGAAGCACGGTCCTCGGGTGGGGGGGGGGGGGCACCATCACTGATCTATTTCGCCATTCCATCGAAGAGGGGGAGCTGATGGAAGTGGATCAACATCCCTCGTGGATGGACCCGTTCACGACTTTTCTCTTCATAGGGGAGTACCCGGAGAGGATGGATAAGAAGAAGCTCAGATACAAGTAGGCATACTATCTCCTCCGGGTTGGGTAGTTGTATCGGAATACTCTCTTGGGGATGCTGGCCCGTTGCGTGGCCGAGAGGTAAGTGCAGAGGATCTTGGAAGAAGTCCACTCTGGTGATTATGGTAGCCACTCCGGGAGCTGGACCCTGGACAGGCGGATTGTCAGGCAGGAATACTTTTGGCCTTGTAACACCTCCCCTGTAATGACCGTATAATATGGGTCCGGCCGGGGCCCCATAACATACGGACGCCACAGCTTTAGTATTATAAGATGATATAACTACCTACACTCAAAACTCTTTGCACAACACAGCGGAAACACAAGCAAGACTAGAAGTTATCCACTACTACAAGATTAACAAAATGACCTTATGGCCTTACAACATAAGAGAGTCTAAATTCACATAATACAACAATCATGAAAGTGCATAAGCACTCCTAGTCTACCTCGGCATGCAAGCCGGACAACATGAGTCTCAAACATGCAATATCAAATAAGAAGAGTTACAAAAGAGAGAAACACTTCATGAGGCTTAGGCCTTTCTGGCCAGTGAGCTAGCTCCTGCGTGCGATCCTTGCCCTGTAAAGATTATTAGTAACGTGGGTCAGTAAAGGCTGACCTCAAACTGTGTAATAAACACATCTCCTCCCGGCTGCCCCTAATGGACCCCGGGGAACCCTCCAACCTGCAAGTCAGCACTTCGTATGCAATATATATAAATATAAATAAGAAGTACATTAAGAACAAGCTTGGATGTCTCAAACATCATACACGTTCTCTACGGGTTTAGCATATAATATAAAAGGGTCCTACTTATGCAACATGTATGCAACACCCGGGTTTCACCCAAGGCACCCTATAGCGTATGCATCTAGTACATCATCACATCATATGGGTACTCATCGTTCCCCATTGGCATAAAGCCATAAAGAAAGGGGGTAACACAATTCCCCCCAACGACACTCAAGCCGCCATATGGAACTCTTGCTAAGGCCCCACCCGCTCAAGGTCTTAGACCCGGGCTTGCCTGCAAGCTCTGACGTCTCATGTCAGGATTCCAACAAACACAAACTGACCCATTATAAGATGCCTTGCCGGACCCCACCCGCTCATGGCCTCATTGCCCGGGCTTGCCCCCATGCTTGGCATTCTCGTCAGTCTCACAGAAGGGGACTAGTCTCGCCGGTACACTCTCCACACATGACGTGTACGTCACGAGATAGCCAGCCGACCACGGAGACACAGCCACGCCTTGGCACATCACAAACCAAGACAATTCCACCCTAGTCCCTCATTTGTACTGCAGTGTTCCCGCACACCAAGGAAACCATCTTCCACTCATGCGGAGCTAACCTTGTCCACCAAGGAAACCATCTACCGCCATTGAGGAGCTATCCTTGTCCGGTTCCGACTGCACGTACTCACTTGAGAAAAGGGGAAAACATCACCACATCACAAACGACATCTTGCCGCAACAGATCTCTACGAATCCTTAAAGCTCGTATGCAACTTCACCGAGTCAGACTAACGGTCGCGACTACGGCTTCACCCACCATGCCTAATCCACTAACGGAGCGGATCTCTAATGAAAATCATGTCGGGGACGGACTCAATCGACCCGGGGGTTCCTCTTGAACCTTGGCGACCCAAAACCCCACTCATTTGCGTGTTTGGTGCCCAAAACTAGAAAAGAAAAGATGCTAAAACGTGCATCCTAAAACCGAGAGGAGAAGTGTCGTTACCTTCCGACTCCTCTTCCTAGCCATGGAAGATTATCCGGATGAAAACCTTCGCAAAGATCTAGCCTCCACAGATCTGGACTCGGCTCGCGATTTTGAGCACCGAAGCCTCTCCTACAGCCCAAACCCTCCTTCACCTTCTTCCTTGCTCTCCCTTCTCTCTAGAATTTAGTAAGAGAAAGCTTGGAGAAGAATGAGGGTTTCCAACCCTATTCTCGGACTTAACTCCCCAAGAGCAGTCCTGAACCATCAGATCCCAAAATAAGGGAAAGAATGGCCACGATCCGTCTGAAAAATAAAACACCTGGGCCAAACACGGCCTGGCACACGCCCGTGTCCAGGGTCGTGTTCCTCATTCGCCATCTCAAATCGACGGTCCTGGAACAACACACGGGCATCCGACACGCCCGTGTTCGACCCGACACGCCCGTGTCCCGACTGACACGGCCGTGTGGTCGGCCGTGTCTCTCCATCGACACAGCCCCGAAAACAACCCGAGAAGGACACGGCCTGGGACACGCCTGTGTCCCAAGCCGTGTGCTAAGTCTCGACACTCGTCGACTGCCTTTGTGTCGACACCGCGGAAAAATGTCGAGCGAAGTTCGTCGACCATGCAGGACATGCCCGTGTCACAGGCCGTGTGCCCCTGTCTCGACACTCGACACTCGACACTCGACACTCGTCGAGTGAACTTCGTCGAGAGAAGTTCGTCGACTGACTGACACGGCCTTGGACACGCCCGTGTCCTAGGCCGTGTGACTTGTATCGACACATCATCGAGCGAAAATGTCAACACCCCGGGCCGCTTGTCGACATGGGCTCGACATTCCCTGAGACACGCCCATGGCTCAGGCCGTGTGCCCAGTCTTGACACTCTGTCGAGCGAAAAATGTCGACTACGTGGCCAAGTCGTCGAGTCCAGCCTGACACGCCCTGGGACACGCCCGTGTCCCAGGCCGTGTGCCCCCTGCCAGAAAACAAAATTTGGCCAGAAAACGCTGGTCGATCCATTCTCAAATTTTGGGGTGTTACAGGCCTACCCTGGGTCACGACGCTGTGGAATTCCATCGAACATCAAAAGGTTGAAACTCCACATCCAACCGAGTCGCTTCCCGAATGCGATGTGACAAGTCATTCTGTATTTCAATCCAGTTAAACCAAGCCATGCTGGACTCGCCTCTCGCAACACATTCCAAACCAAGGGACTCCCATTCCCGTACCAACCGCTTATCATGAGCTTCGATCCAATTCCCTTGCCACGAGTACTTTCTACTCAAGGCATCCACCACCACGTTGGCTTTACCTGGCGTATACTGAATCGCCACCTCATAGTCTCCAAGAAACTCAACCCACATGCGTTGGCGCATGTTCAAGTCCTTTTGATCCAAGAGATACTTCAGGCTTTTATGATCCGTGAAGATCTCCACCTTTGCACCATACAGATAATGTCGCCATATTTTCAACGCAAAAATTACCGCCGCCAACTCCAAGTCATGGACGGGGTAATTCCTCTCATGAGGCTTCAGTTGTCTAGACCCAAAAGTTATCACCTTGCCATGTTGCACCAAAACGCAACCCAAACCGCATCCCGATGCGTCACTGAAGATCTGAAATCCCTCGGTCCCTTGCGGTAGACTTAGGATTGGAGCCATCATCAGTCTCTCCTTCAGTGCTTGAAATGCTTGACTGCACTCTTGAGTCCACACAAACTTATGATCTTTACGAGTGAGTGAGGTGAGGGGTAGAGCTATCCGCGAAAAATTCTCCACGAATCTCCTATAATACTCGGCTAGTTCAAGAAAACTTCGGACTTCCGCCACGGTCCTCAAAACCGGCCAATATCTGATGGCTTCCACTTTTGTTGGATCCACTGCCACCCCATCCCCACTAATCACGTGGCCCAAAAATGCCACCTTCTCTAACCAGAACTCGCACTTGGAGAACTTTGCATACAATTGATTCTCCCTCAACACTTGCAAGACCACTCTCAAGTGGGTCTCATGCTCCACTTCAGATTTGGAATACACTAAGATGTCATCGATGAAGACAACCACAAAGGAATCCAAGTATTCCCGAAATACCCGATTCATAAGGTCCATGAACACAGATGGCGCGTTCGTCAGCCCGAACGACATCACCGTAAACTCAAAGTGTCCGTACCTCGTACCAAAAGCAGTCTTGGGTATGTCCTCATCCCGAATTCACAACTGATAGTAGCCTGACTTTAAGTCCAATTTTGAGTACACCACCGACCCCACCAACTGGTCGAACAAGTCGTCTATCCGAGGAATCAAATACTTATTCTTAACGGTCAATTTATTCAGCTCTCGATAGTCTATGCACAGCCGCATACTACCGTCTTTCTTCTTTACAAACAACACCGGCGCGCTCCACGACAAAGAGCTGGGTCTGATATACCCTTGCTCCAACAGTTCCTGTAACTGTACTTTGAGTTCAACCAACTCCTTTGGTGCCATCCTAAACGGAGGACGTGACACCGGCCTAGCCTCCGGCACTAACTCGATCGAGAAATCGATCTCCCGCCGAGGAGGTGCTCCAGGAAGTTCATCCGGAAACACATCCTTGAACTCTTCCACTACGGGCACTTCCTCAATAGATAGGTGAGAGAGACAAACCTCCAATAATGCTACAAGCGCTACACTACCCTGGTTAACTGCCCGCATCAATTGCATGACCGAAATCAGGGAATAGGCCACTCCACAAAGGCCCTCAAATTTGACCTCCGCCTGCCCTTTGCTCTTTAGGGTCACTACCTTAGATATGCAGTCAATACTGGCGCGCTGCTCTGCAAGTCAGTCCATGCCCAAAATGACATCGAACTCAACCAATGGTAAAACTGCTGCTAACAAAACAAAATCAACTCCGTCCAGCTCCCAACAGATGCGCCCTTTAGCCCCGGTGGTCATGGATGACCCATTGGGCATGCGCACTTTCAGCTCCGCGTCCGCCGAGAAAGACTCAACTCCTATTCTCCGGATGAAGCTCTCCGCAAGAAAGGAGTGCGATGCTCCCGTATCGAACAATACCCTAGCGGGGTATCCGGAAACTAATACGAAGTCTACAACATAGACATCACACAAAAAGGTCTAAAAGTATGAAGCACAAAATTTAAACTTAAATTTTCTTCATACCTGTCACCACATCGGTTTGGCGGATCGCTTCCTGCTGTAAAAGGTTGTAGGCCCTTGGTTGCACCGGTTGGAACCGAGAAGCGCTTGGCTCCGCCATCTTCCCTTTCTCTGCGGTACTGGGGTCGGAGCGCACAGTCTGCTCCTGCCTTGCCTCTTGCCCCGCTCCTCCTTGAGGACAAACTCGAGCTATGTGCCCCACCTTACTGCAGTTGTAGCACATCGGTGGTCCCCTAGACTGAGAACCTCCAGGCGTCCACTTGATCTTCTCACTGGATCTGGAAGTGTGAGGCCTTTTCCTCCACCTACTCCCTTCAGACTTTCCCTGGGATCGGCGAGGCTTCCCTTCCCCTTGCTTGGGGGTGAAACTCTTACGACGTTGGGTTCGCTCCAGATCACTTTCCAAAATCCTGGTAGCCGCAACTAGTTCATTGAAACCAGCTCTCTTCATGGAAATAAGGGGTTGCCTCAGATTCTCCCTCAGCCCCTGGTAGAAGAGGTTATCCCTCTCTACATCATCTGCCATCGTCGTTCCCGCGTAACGACCCAAATGGGTGAACTCCTGCACATACACATCCACCGTCTTGTCTCGCTGCATTAAGTGCAGAAACTGCCTCTGAAGGGCCAACCGTGTAGAAACGAGAATATACCTCTTTAGAAAAGCATCCCCAAATTCCTCTATCGACGGGATGCGTCCAGGGAACTGGCGGCCGCTATGGCTCACCCACCACAACTTGGCGTCTCCTTCCAACATGAACGCCGTATACTCAGATTTCTTTTCTTCTGGCGTCTCCGCCGCCCTCAAAAGCCCTTGAATCGAACCACCCAATCCTCTGCATCCATTGGCGTACCAACTCCCTTGAACGACGAGGGATGGAAGCTCAAGAAATACTTCATGTGCCGGTCTCCATGTCCGACAACCACCCTTTCCGCCAAAGGCTCCACTCGCCTGGCATGGCCGTCGCCGTGACCGGTGTAGCAGGGGTTGCTACCTGAGCTGCCGCTGCAGCTTGGGATGCCACCATTGCTTCTGCAAGCATGCGACAGAAATTGGCCGGGTTAACACCCGTGCCCAAAAGACCTGGAGCAGTGGCACTGCTCGCCGAGAGTTCCTCTCTTGCTCTCGATGTTCCCACCTCGTTGCTTGCACTCTTCAAGAAAACAAGAAACAAGGAATCAGTCTCGAATCTCAAGACTTAAACATAAGGACACTCATGGTCCCGCGTTACTCTTATGTGGATAACTTCTCTACGCATTGACCTTGAATAAAACCTCGCTTTGATACCAAATTGTAACACCTCCCCTGTAATGACCGTATAATATGGGTCCGGCCGGGGCCCCACAACATACGGACGCCACAGCTTTAGTATTATAAGATGATATAACTACCTACACTCAAAACTTTTTGCACAACACAGCGGAAACACAAGCAAGACTAGAAGTTATCCACTACTACAAGAGTAACAAAATGGCCTTATGGCCTTACAACATAAGAGAGTCCAAATTCACATAATACAACAATCATGAAATTGCATAAGCACTCCTAGTGTACCTCAGCATGCAAGCCGGACAACATGAGTCTCAAACATGCAATATCAAATAAGAAGAGTTACAAAAGAGAGAAACACTTTATGAGGCTTAGGCCTTTCTGGCCGGCGAGCTAGCTCCTGCGTGCGATCCTTGCCCTGTAAAGATTATTAGTAACGTGGGTCAGCAAAGGCTGACCTCAAACTGTGTAACAAACACATCTCCTCCCGGATGTCCCTAACGGACCCCGGGAAACCCTCCAACCTGCAAGTCAGCACTTCGTATGCAATATATATAAATATAAACAAGTGCATTAAGAACAAGCTTGGGTGTCTCAAACATCATACACGTTCTCTATGGGTTGAGCATATAATATAAAAAGGGGCCTACTTATGCAACATGTATGCAACACCTGGGTTTCACCCAAGGCACCCTATAACGTATGCATCTAGCACATCATCACATCATATGGGTACTCATCATTCCCCATTCGCATAAAGCCACAAACAAAGGGGGTAACACAATTCCCCCCAACGACACTCAAGCCGCCACATGGAACTCTTGCTAAGGCCCCACCCGCTCAAGGTTTTAGACCCGGGCTTGCCTGCAAGCTCTGACGTCTCATGTCAGGATTCCAACAAACACAAACTGACCGATTCTAAGATGCATTGCCGGACCCCACCCGCTCATGGCCTCATTGCCCGAGCTTGCCCCCATGCTTGGCATTCTCGTCAGTCTCACAGAAGGGGACTAGTCTCGCCGGGACACTCTCCACACATGACGTGTATGTCACGGGATAGCCAGCCGACCACGGAGACACAACCACGCCTTGGCACATCACAAACCAAGACAATTCCACCCTAGTCCCTCATTTGTACTGCAGTGTTCCCGCACACCAAGGAAACCATCTTCCACTTATGCAGAGCTAACCTTGTCCACCAAGGAAACCATCTACCTCCATTGAGGAGCTATCCTTGTCCGGTTCTGACTACAGGTACTCACTTGAGAAAAGGGGAAAACATCACCACATCACAAACGACATCTTTCCGCAACAGATCTCTACGAATCCTTAAACTCGTATGCAACATCACCGAGTCGGACTAATGGTTGCGACTACGGCTTCACCCACCATGCCTAATCCACTAACGGAGCGGATCTCTAATGCAAATCATGCCGGGGACGGACTGAATCGACCCGGAGGTTCCTCTTAAACCTTGGCGACCCAAAACCCCTCTCATTTGAGTGTTTGGTGCCCAAAACTAGAAAAGAAAAGATGCTAAAACGTGCATCCTAAAACCGAGAGGAGAAGTGTCGTTACCTTCCGACTTCTATTCCTATCCATGGAAGATTATTCGGATGAAAACCTTCGCAAAGATCTAGCCTCCATGGATCTGGACTTGGCTCGCGATTTGGAGCACCGAAGCCTCTCCTACAGCCCAAACCCTCCTTCACCTTCTTCCTTGCTCTCCCTTCTCTCTAGAATTTAGTAAGAGAAAGCTTGGTGAAGAATGAGGGTTTCCAACCCTATTCTCGGACTTAACTCCCCAAGAGCAGTCCTGAACCATCAGATCCCAAAATAAGGGAAAGAATGGCCACGATCCGTTTGAAAAATAAAACACCTGGGCCGAACACGGACTGGCACACGCCCGTGTCCAGGGCCGTGTTCCTCATTCGCCGTCTCAAATCGACGCGCCTGGAACATCACACGGGCATCCGGCACGCCCGTGATCGACCCGACATGCCCGTGTCTCGACTGACACGTCCGTGTGGTCGGCCGTGTCTCTCCATCTACACAGCCCCGAAAACAACCCAAGAAGGACACGACCTGGGACACGCCCATGTCCCAAGCCGTGTGCTAAGTCTCGACACTCGTCGACTACCTTTGTGTCGACACCGCAGAAAAATGTCGAGCGAAGTTCGTCGACCATGCGGGACACGCCCTGTGACATGCCCGTGTCACAGGCCGTGTGCCCCTGTCTCGACACTCGACACTCGACACTCGTCGAGTGAACTTCGTCGAGAGAAGTGTGTCGACTGACTGACACGACCTTGGACACGCCCGTGTCCTAGGCCGTGTGCCTTGTCTCGACACATCGTCAAGCGAAAATGTCGACACCCCAGGCCGCTAGTCGACACGAGCTCGACATGCCCTGAGACACGCCCGTGTCTCAGGCCGTGTGCCCAGTCTCGACACTCTGTCGAGCGAAAAATGTCGACTACACGGCCAAGTCGTCGACTCCAGCCTGACACGCCCTGGGACACGCCCGTGTCCCAGGCCGTGTGCCCCCTGCCAGAAAACAAAATTTGGCCAGAAAACGCTGGTCGATCCATTCTCAAATTTTGGGGTGTTACAGGCCTACCCTGGGTCACGACGCTGTGGAATTCATAAAGTGATGCCAGATGTGCAATTGTTTGCCCCCTCCAACTACAACCGGCTCAGCGCCTCAAGAGCATCATGACGCCCTGGCCCTTTGCGATTTAGAGGATGGATTTGGTTGGACCGTTCCCCCAGGCCAGCGGGCAAAGGAGATTCCTGTTGGTGATGATAGATTATTTTTCCAAATGACTAAAGGTGAAGGCGCTAGCCAAGGTGACCTCCCAAAGTCATCAGAAAGTTTGTTTGCTGGGAAATCATCTGCCGACATGGTTACCCCAGGCCATTGTCACGGACAACGGGCCTCTGTTTGCCAACACGGAGTTCATCAGCTTCTGCGACAGCTCGGAATTGACCTCAAGTTTGCCTCGGTCCACCACCCTAGGAGCAATGGGCAGGTGGAGGCGGCAAATAAGATCATTCTTAACCTCCCGAAGAAGAAGGTTGAAAACCTGAAGGGGAGATGGGTCGAGAAGCTTCCCTTAGTCCTCTGGGCCCTGAGGACCACCCCCAACATAGCCACAGGGGAGACCCCCTTCAAGCTCTCCCATGGATGTGAGGCGGTACTTTCCATAGAATTTGAAGTCCAGACGCCCCGGGTGGTTACAGAGCAGGAAGGCAGGGAGGAATGGTCGACCGACAATGGGGAGGAGCTGTGCCTCTCCATTGATATGGTGGAGGAGCTGCGTGACTTCTCAGCCATCCGGCAGTAGGAGGTGATGCGGAGGATGGAAAAATACTTTGACAAGCATGTCAGAATCAAGAAATTTGTGGAAGGAGGCTTGGTCTTGAAGAAGGTAGATGCTGCGGGAAGATCAGCAGCCGTGGGAAAGCTCAACCCCAACTGCGAGGGTCCATACATTGTAAAAATGTCCTTGAAATCAAGAGGGTATTGCCTCCGGAATGTGGAGGGCGAGGGCCTGAGTCTCACCTGGAGTGGTGATGACTTGAAGCGCTTTTATCCGTAAAACGTTTAAGTGATGACTTTTTTCTTAATAAACCTTCTTCATATGTCGAGTATCTTGTAATGATTCACACGAGTAAGTAGAGGTTCCACTCAGCAGACCCCGAGCAGATCCCGCTGCCAAGCTCTCGCCTACCTGGCAGGGCTCGATGTCACTCGATGGTGTTTACCCGGACCCTGAGCAGATCCTGCTGTCATGCTCTCACCTAGCTGGCAGGGATGGATGTCGCTCGATGGCGTCTACCCAGACTCCGAGCAGATCCCACTGCCAGACTCTCACCTAGCTGGCAGGGTTGGATGTCACTCGATGGAGTCTACCCTGACCCCGAGCAGATCCCACTGCCAGACTCTCACCTAGCTGTCAGGGCTAGATGTCAGTCGATGGTGTTTAACCGAACCCCGAGCAGATCCCGCTGCCAAGCTCTCACCTAGCTGGCATTGCTGGATGTCACTCGATGACGTCTACCAGGACCCCGAGCAGATCCTAATGCCAGGCTCTCACCTAGTTGGCAGGGCTGGATGTCACTGAAAGTTACTTAACTGAAGGTTAGCTAACCACAGTTGTCGCCTCTCCCTTCCGCTCTGGGATAAGAACCTCCTCAAGTGCCGCCTCTCCCTCCGTGGCCATTGCCTCGGCCGACTCCTCCCAGTCTCCTCCTGCCACTTCCACCTCAGTGTAGCTCTCTACCTCCATCTCTACTCCTCCTGCCTCCTGCTCTGCCTCCTTCATTCTCTATTCCATCTCCTCGGCCCCTTCCTTCCAGGAGATAGAGTTCACAGCGGTGATGTAGCATTCCCTCGCTACTTTAGGGTCCCCCCGAACCCGGAACTGGATCCAAATGTGTTTATTAACTGTAACATACATGCGATCACCTCCTGAGGGTTCCGCTCTTGTGTCATGTCCAGCACGAACACCTGATCCCGAGCTGGTCTGGGGTTTCCTCCTCGTTGTCCTCGTCCTCGACCATGCATGTGTCCCCGTCCTTGAGGAGCTGCTAGAGGGAGAGCAGGAGGAGCATTCCCAACTAGCTACGGGTATTGACGTCAGATGTGGCCCGGTTGGTTGTATTGGAACCATACTCGCTCATACCGGCCTTCGGGTTGTTGGAACTGTTGGGGATGTTGAGATGGAGGCAATGCTGGCGGCTGTGGGACCGGACACTCCATTCTAAAATTCGGTGGAAATGCTCGCCACCTCTCTGGTATCCTATTCCACCTCTATTGTCATGCCTTATTCTGTTACTAGGGCCAGCTTCCATCACACCCTCAGTGGGTCTCTTACCACTTCCCAAGTTGTCTGCCTCTAGCCTCCTTGCCATGTCAATTATCTCTGCTAAGCTGGAGTCTGCTATAAACAAAAGGGCTTGGCTCATGGGGTCCCCCAAGCCTTTGTCGAACCATTTAGTGTATTCTCGGTCGTCTAACTCAAAGGAGTCAGCAAATCTAGCCAGATGCTAAAACTCTCGCTGGTACTCTGTCTCTGATTGGATCCCTGCTTCAGCTGCAGGAATCTTTCTTCAAGTTTATCTTGAGCTATCAAAGGGATAAAGTGCTCTAAGAAATCTTCAGAAAACTCGCTCCAACTAATATCCGTGTAGACTCTTCCTTGGAAGATGGAGCCCATGAGAGACTTCCACCACCTTTTCTCATGCAGTTCCAGAAGTGACACTACCTGGGTCATAGCCATATTGTTCGGACATCTAATTCCCGACATCAGCTCTTTCACGGTGTCGAGCTATTCCTCTGTACGCACTACCGACTCTGTCCCAAGGTAGGCAAGAGGGGAGAGAGCTCGAAAAGTGCTCAACCAATTAGAGCCTGATGCTTGTTGTTGTACAGGGGCTTGTTGGGACCTAAAGGTACCCAAGATAGCTGTAAGGTCTTCCCTAGCTCCGATTACTGAAAATGTGTGGGTACGGACGGGGCAGCAGTGCCTCCCACTGGCTCAATGTGCACTAGGATCTACACGTAAGGTATAAACCTAAGGTCAGGTTGACTAATCCTAAAGTCAAAGTTAGTCATACTTAATGTGAATTACATATGAGCATGTCATTGCTTACGCTAAGTCAGTTTGTACCCAAACTGACTAATCGAACGGGGGTGTTCTATTATTCAATGACTTCCTTAGTTCAGGATTGTAGCAATCTGATACCATTTATAAGACCCCCTTCCCGGAACAAAAAACATGGCACTAGGGGAGTCTTATGCCCAGAACAGCCGCCTTGTGGTAGCATTAGCACACGGGCTAACCTATACTACAAGACGTCTATCCTACTGGCTATAATTAGTATCAATCATTGCCAACCCAGCCAAGAATATAAAACAGAAGTCAAATCCATGCATATGTAAAATAGTCCAAAAGTACATCAAATAAAAGAAGCATCAACAAACTTCTATAACATCAGAGTACGTATACAATATGAGTCTCTCTAACTCACATCAGTCACTAATGGTGGCGATGGCACCGTCCCTTCAGGCCCTGACATCCTAACCTGGCTATCCTACTGCATAACTACTGCTGCTCTGTCTGCGGGGTTCCCTCCTAAAAAGGAAGACGTAGCAACTGTTAGTCGTAAAGACTAAGTGGCTTCACATGCGCTCTCCCGGCAACTCCTCGGCACCGGGCGGAGAAAAAGGACAAGTACAATATATATAAAAGAATAGTAGTACAAGCAGGTGATAAAAGAGTGAGCAATATCAATGTATATCAGCAGTATAATAAACGAGTAAGCAATCTACTATAACAGTTCTACCATCTAATAAAACTAGAATATAAAGTAACTCAACTTATATGAATGCCCATACAGACATATAAGTTGAGGATCGGCTCAGCAGTAAAGTAACTCATCGTATAAAGGTTCACATACAAACTTATACAATGAGGATCTTGTGTATGAAATGTAATGTAATGTAATGACATGAATGTAATGCAATGACTCACCCATGATCACGCACATGCAACTGCTATGTCGACACAGACTTGTAGTTCCCACTTTTCGAATAGGTTGCTAACTTCTCAGGCGTCAACCGTCGTGGCCAGGCGAAGACAGTGGAGCGGTCTTCTCCACTACTAGGCGGGCATCCACACTACCAGGACTAGGCCTCCATATGCCTCAATGCTAAGAACACAACAACAGAGCTCACATGAGTACTACGCCTCAGAAGGGGTCTCGGGTAGATGTGCACCAAGAGCCCAGCCCAATTGTCCTATCTTCATGGCACGAAAGGTGCCTCTGTGAACAAATCACCAAATGACCAAGGTCAACCGTACACTAATACGGAGGGTGCCTCAGGAAGTAAGCACCGAGGACCAAGGCCCAACCGTGCAAGTCTAACTGTCAACTCCCGTCGATGTGACAACTGGCGAGCCCATATACCTGCCACACTATCCTTAACCCAGGATTACGACACCTCATGTTGACTCACACTACATGCAATTTCACATCATCGTGGCACGGAAGGTGCCTCTGTGGACAAACCACCAGAGGACCAAGGCCAACCATCCACATATGTCTCTTTTCGTCATTACCAACCCAGTGCGGTTAAACACCCACACTTACACCCTTTCACAATCTAGTGCCCCAAGGCGCTTAAGGTTCATCATCAACATAATTGTACTTCACATATTCACCAACCATTTGATTAACATAATTACATACAGACTATGGTCACATATCTTTAACATCAGCTAGTTACAATCTTTTTAACAGATTCAAACCATTCATGCACACATGGATCTATCAACTAAATGCCAATAACCATTTGTTCATAGCAATCAATACCAACTATGTACAACAACTTCAATCCAGCCTCGTCATTATTCAACGTATTGCCATTGTCAAGTACGTCCTTATTGATTCACATACTTAAATAATTCCTACCATCCTAACTCATCAACCCAATCATTCACCATACCATGTGTTCTTTAAGGATCAATCCAACAATTTTCATTCACAATGTTTAATCATAATTACTTATAGACTAAATTTACCAAGACGTTAACGTTGTTGTACTATAGTTTCTTCCTACCAAATTCAAGCTGATTCAACATAAACCCGAGAATCACTGTGCATGAAGATTACTGTATAGTAACTTCGGTCGGGGATTCCTGAGACTACAGGAGTCCGGTGAAGGTGTGTAACCCCTCGTTGAAAAGGTATTTCCAAGGGCCATGACTTTCATGTTTTGTCTAAAACCCAGATCTGGACGCATCATGTCCGAAAACGGCCTCGAAGATCGCGGAGCGTAGAAAATAGATTTCTGCGCGCATCTTAAAGCGAGACGAACGACATTGGTTCATGTTCTTCCTCCAACCAATATTCCCAAATCACATCCAGAATTCCTCCTCCCTTGTTCACCCTCAAAAGGTCAACTTTTTTCACGAAACCAAGTCCCTATCTTCTCATGGAAGGAAGGAGTAGTCGAAGACATCTTATCTCTAGGGCACAAGACCTAACATGGCCTTCTCCTAGGAAAACTTCTTCTCACGAATCAAGACTCTTTTGAGTTGATATCTCTCCTAGGAATAACTAAAGATCTAGCACAAAGTGAGAGGGTAGGAAGCTCACATCATTTCTGGCAGTTTCGAGGTTTCCATCCATGGATCTTGTCACCTTTCTTTGTGTCATCTTCTTCTCCCTCGTTGATGTTCGATCTTTACGGGAAAGAGAGGAAGAGAGCGGAATTTCTTTCAAAATAGAGTCTGGCAGCTTCTTTGTTTCGTCAGGATTGCACAGTAACGGCTCGAAAAAGACAACTGTTCGGCAAACTGGTAAAGAGACGGCTAGGGTTTTCCGCATGTCCCTTTTATAATGAGAAATTAGGGTAACTCTCTTGCCATCTGTCGGCCTGACATTGGACAGCCTAATATTTCTTTAAATGAGTCATGTTGAAAGGACATGTTGGGTACATTGGTCAAATGTACCTGATTTGAAGAAGCCTCACCTAACTCAATGATATACATCATAGTGTATTTGATGTTTGTTTGAGTTACTTGTGCAGGTTAGGAATACACTGGACTGAAGCTAAAAATTTCTAAGTCCATGTGTCGACACCCAGAGGGAAAGTGTCGACACTTGAGAAAGCTTGTGTCGACACCCAGACAAGCAGTGTCGACACTTGGAGTCATTGTGTCGACACCTGGGAAGAAGAGTCGACACCAGTCAGAAAGTGTCGACACTTGGAGCTGTGTCGACACTCAGTATAGAAGAATGCAGAAAAGCTGTGTCGACACTTAGCAGAAGTGTCGACACCTAGAAGAGCTAAGTCAACACCAGAAAGTGTCGACACTTGGAGTTGTGTCGACACTCAGCAAAAGTCTGCAGAATCTAAGTACAAGTGTCGACACTCAACACAATGTGTCGACACTATGCAGAAGAGTCAACACTTAAAGAAAGTGTCGACACCCAGCACAATGTGTCGACACTTAGCTAAAGACTCAGTATTTGAAGTAAGTGTCGACACCCAACACAATGTGTCGACACTATGCTGAAGAGTCAGTAGTTGAAGAAAGTGTCGACACTCAGCACAATGTGTCGACACTTAGTTGAAGACTCTACACTTGAAGAAAGTGTCGACACAAGGAGCTGTGTCGACACTTAGCAAAGAACAGAAAAGTTACAAAATATTCTAAGTACAAGTGTCGACACTAAGGGAATGTGTCGACACTCAGCTGAAGAAACAAAAGTGAAGACTTGTGTCGACACCAAGAAGCAGTGTCGACACTTGACAGTTTCAACACATGAAGATGTGTCGACACAAAGAACATGTGTCGACACTTAGAAGAATACAGTTAAAGAATGAAGAACAAGACTTGTGTCGACACTCAATTTCAGTGTCGACACATGCAGAAGAATCTGTGTCGAGACATACAAGGAATTGTGTCGACACCTTGTAGACTTGTGTCGACACTTACACAACATGTGTCGACACTTGGCCTATAAGTGTCGACACTTAAGAACAGAAAGTCTCGACACTATCTGACAGTTAGGGAATTTCAAGAAGTGACTGGTTGACATGACAGCTGCCGATCCAGCCGGTCTACATCAACTGTCAGAGATATCAGAAGTCTGTTATGAACCGGACCAGCCGGTTACCATGAAGGAAGCCTATAAATAGGCACCCATAGTTTACAGACAAAGATTGATGAAGTAATATAGAAGTGGTTGAAAAAGTTTTTGATAGAGAGAGTTCAGATCTTTGAAAAAGTGGTATATTGAGTATCAACACAAGAAGATCTTGCTGTGCATCGGCAGATCTAAGAAGTTGGAGAGAGAGAGCTCCAACCAAGAATTCAGTCTTTGGAACTAAGGCTGAGAAGAAGAATTCAGAGTCATCTGGATTTCAAGAAGCAGAGGTCAAGGAACAACTGCAGAAGATTCAGACTAATTCAGTTCTAATCAAGAAGCTTTGAAGGAAGCTAAGTCAGTTTGGATCTAACTGAGTTCTTCCAAGAACTCTTCAAGAATCTCTCAACTCCTCTCTTATTTTCTGAGTTGTAGAGTTAGCTATTGTACTTTCTATTTTAACTTGTAGGATCCATTGGATCTGAGAGAATTGTAAGCCTATATTATAAAGGCTGAGGGTAGGGCTTGCTTGCCTGAGTGTAGGAGTTGAAGAACTCTGAGTGTAGGCCTTAATTGGCTGAGTGTAGGCCTGGGTGGCTGAGTGTAGGCCTTTTGGCTGAGTGTAAGGCTTTGGGCCTGAGGTAGGAACCTAGTTGGGTTCTGAGTTAGTGGAGAAGTTTGGCCGAATCTAGTACACTGCTAGATAGGCGAAGGGGGAAAGTGGATGTACCCAAAGATTGGGGAACCACTATAAATTAGTGTGTCTTCTGTGCTGTGCTGTGCTGTGGAATTACTGTTTATTTCTGTAATTGCTGTTAGTTGTAATAATCTGTGAAATAACTGTTGAGCTGCCAACAAAATTGCAAAAAGGTTTAGGTCACCTATTCACCCCCCCCTCTAGGTGTTTAGGTACCATATCTTTCAAGTGGTATCAAAGGGAGGTTCCTCAAAAAGGACTAACTGTCTGAGGAGATCCAGTTTGGCAGATTCAGTATAAGTCAGGAAACAGTTTCAAGAAAATCAAGAAACATGGGGTCTTCAGAGAATCACAAGGAATTGGGTTCAATGAAACTGCCCATATGCAGAAAGGAGATTTTTGGAATCTGGAAAGAAAGGGTAAGGCTGTTCATGGAGGCCTCTGACCCTAGGATCTACATCACAGTCAAAGAAGGGCCTTATGTGCCCATGAAGATTTCAGTCTTGGATGCTACACAGAGAACTCCAAAGGATTTTTCTGAGATGACCAAGGATGAGATTGTCCTAGCTACAATGGACAAAAGGGCACAGAACATTATAGTTAGTGCAATTGATGATGCCACCTTCCAGAACCTTATTCACTGTAAAACAGCAAAAGAAATGTGGGATACCCTCATTGTCTACATGGAAGGTTCTGAAGAAGTAAGACAAGATAGGAAGTCCTTGCTTAATCAAGAGTATGAGAGCTTTAGGCAAGGAAGAGGAGATAGCATCACTGAATGCTACAAGAAGTTTTATAGAATTGTTAATGAACTCATGTCCTATGGAAGAGAGTTCACTAACTATGAATTAAATGATAAGTTCTTAAGGTCCCTAACCAAAGATTGGGACACTAAGATCTGTGCCATCAGAGAAATGGCAAAGTTGGGAGAAATTCCTCCTCCCACACTGTTTGGCAAGTTGTTATCTTATGAGATGCAATTGTCAGTAAGAAAAGAGGAGGAAAAGTCAACAAGGACTGAACACAGGGAAAGGACTGTTGCCTTTAAGTCAGAAGTACCTAGAAAGAACAGGACTAAGTCATCAACTCCTCCTCCAGAGGTAGTTGAATCAGAATCTGATGAGTCTGTTAGCACTAAATCTACAAGCAGTGAAAGTGATGAAGATTTTGCTGCATTCACCAGACATTTTCAGAAATTCCTTAAGAAGAAACAGTGGAGGTCCAGACCTTCATATTCCAAAGGGAAAGAAGTCCAGTATCAGGAGAAGAAGCCTTCAATGAAGGATAAGAAAAAGACAAAGACTAGTAAGGCAACTGGGTCTAAGATTGTGTGTTACTGCTGCAATAGACAGGGTCATGTTATTGCAGATTGTCCTGAAAGAAGGAAAGAATCCAGTGACAAAAAGAAGACTCACTTCAAAGGAAAGAAGGAGAAGTCCTTTGTTGCAAAGAATGAGAAGACTCTTTCAGACATTTCTTCTTCAGATACTGAGACAGATGCTGAAGCCTACATAGGGCTATTTGCTGAAGAAGAAGAAGAGTTTATGCAGATCATGGAATCAATCTATGAACAAGAAGAGTGTCAGTGCCAAGGACTGATGGCATTGACTGAAAGTACCAAAATCCTGGAGCAGCCAGGACCTAGTCAGGTACAAAGTCCAACTCAAAGTTCAGATTTCAGTTCTAGTTCAGAGTCAGATTCATCTTCATCAAGTGATGGAAGTGTTTCTGAATCTGAGGGAGATATTCATCAGCTCTTAGATGAATACCAAGTACTGTTGCAAGCCTATAAGAAAAGCAAGATCCTAGCCAAAAGTCAGGCAAAGGAGATTGCTGATCTCAAGGCAGCTGCAACAGATTTTGAGAAGCAGTATGATCAAAAACTGAATGAAGTAGCCAGGCTGAAACACATTACTGTGATTCAGATGGGTACTATTACATTTAAGAATGATCAAATTAAGAGACTGGAGACAAATCTCCAAAAGGAAAGAGAGCTAGTTGCTAGGTTTTCAAAACCTAAATCAGTGCTACCCTTGATTGATGAATTTGTTCATCATAAAGGAAAGGCTGGATTGGGTTTTATTAAACCAGCTAGGACTGTTCAGGATCAGTCCAAGTCCAAGGGCAAAGCCCCAACATTCAACAAGCCTGCTGTAGTCAAGACAGCAAAGGTTGTACCTAAGCAAAGGTACAACAAGTTTGAATGCTGGTGTTGTGGCAAGGTTGGCCACTTTGCCTTGGACTGTTGGCACAATGCAAGTGCCATTGGGAGTAGCAAGTTACCTGCTGGAAAGCCAGCAGGTAGCTTTGTCAAGTTGCAAACTAACAATCACCAAGGACCCAAGTTTACTTTGGGTTCTAAGGTTCAGTAATTTGTTTTGCAGGTGAATCCAAGTGGCCATACCCCTACATGGTACTTGGATAGTGGATGTTCCAGACACATGACTGGAACTAGGGGACTACTGAAGGACTACATTCCAATCAAAAATGGTCCTAAAGTGACCTTTGGTGGTTCTGAAAAAGGAATCATCAAAGGGTTTGGTAACATCTCTTCAAACCTTGTTACCATTACTCAAGTGGCTTATGTTAAAGGTTTGAAACACAATCTTATAAGTATAAGTCAATTAAGTGATGTAGGGTATGACATCTCATTTGTTAAAAATGGTTGTCATATCAAGAGGTCAAGTGATCAAGAGATCATTTTGACAGGATATAGAAAGAGAAATGTCTATTGTTTAGACATTATGATTGAGAACAATGGTTCTCCTGTGTGTCTTGTAGCTGATGAGACAGTCTCTCAATGTGTCAAATGGCACAAGAGGCTTGCCCATCTTAACTACAAGACTATTAGCAAACTCTTTAGCAAAGAGTTAGTGAGGAATGGTCCTCAAGTTAAGTGTGTCAAAGATGGCATTTGCTCAGCTTGTCAAAAGGGCAAGCAGACCAAATCCACCTTTAAAAGCATTGAGAACAAAGATGCTGTGAGGTGCTTATACCTCTTGCATATGGATCTCTTTGGTCCAATGCCAGTTCACAGCTTAGGTAGGAAGGTCTATACCTTTGTAGTTGTTGATGACTACTCAAGGTTTTCCTGGGTGTTCTTCTTAAAGCAGAAATCTGAAACACCTAGTGTCTTCTATAGTTTTGTTAAGCAAATTCAGAATGAATTGAACTGTACAGTGGTCAAAATTAGAAGTGACCATGGTACTGAGTTTCAGTCTGAAAGCATGACAAAGCTGTGTGAAGACTATGGGATATTTCAAGAATTCTCTTCACCTAGAACACCTCAGCAAAATGGCATTGCTGAAAGGAAAAATAGGACCTTGATAGAGGCTGGTAGAACCCTATTAAGTGATTCATCACTGCCAGAGTATTTCTGGGCTGAAGCAGTTAACACTGCATGCCATGTGATAAATAGGGCTACCATCACTAAAAGGTTAAATAAGACCCCCTATGAAGTTGTGAAAGGCAGGAAACCAAATTTATCCTACTTTAGGATCTTTGGTTGTAAATGCTACATACTTAACAATGGAAAGTCTTACCTAACTAAGTTTGCTGCCAAGTCCCAAGAGGGAGTGTTTGTTGGGTACAGCAATAATAGTAAGGCTTATAGAGTCTACAACTTGACTACTCAAGTTGTAGAGGAGTCTGTGCATGTAGTTTTTGATGAGACACAACTAATTAACAATGAGTTGTCTAGCAATGTATGCAGCCCCACAGGTCTTACTAAGAAGATGGACAAGCTAACCATAGAAGATGTACCTGCTGCAAGACAGCAAGTAGAAGAAGATGGCTTATGTCCAGGGGGAGAACTACATGTACCAGGAACTGAAGAAGTACAAGGAATTCAGCATGATGAAGATGCTGTAGAAGTTCAACCAGAAGTAAGGATGCCTCCAGCCAACAGGCATCTAAGAGATCATCCAGTAGAGCTGATTATTGGAGATCCAAGACAAGGTGTTCAGACAAGGAGCAGAAATCAGAATGCTGTAGTATATTCAAGTTTTCTGTCTCAAATAGAACCAAAGAAATTTGAAGAAGCTATACAAGATCCACAGTGGACTGAAGCAATGCAGGAAGAGCTTAATCAGTTCAAAAGGTGCAAGGTTTGGGATCTGGTTCCTAAGCCTAAAGATCACAATGTGATAGGAACAAAGTGGATCTACAGGAACAAGTTAGATGAACAAGGTGTCATCATTAAGAATAAGGCAAGACTGGTTGCAAAAGGATATAGGCAAGAAGAAGGTATTGATTTTGATCAAACCTTTGCTCAAGTAGCCAGACTGGAAGCCATAAGGATGTTCTTGGCCTATGCAACCTACCAAGGATTCAAAGTATACCAAATGGATGTGAAGTCAGCATTCCTAAATGGTAATTTGAAAGAAGAAGTATATGTGGAGCAGCCTTCAGGTTTTGTTGATCCTACTCTTCCACATTATGTGTATAGACTTAGGAAAGCATTATATGGGTTAAAACAAGCACCTAGAGCTTGGTATGAAACCCTATCTAGTTTCCTCATTGAGAACAAGTTCTCAAGGGGGAAAATAGATAAGACTCTATTCCTTAGGGAATCTAGAGGCAAAGTCATACTTGTCCAAATATATGTAGATGACATTATATTTGGGTCTACTGAAAGTAGCCTTTGCAAAAAGTTTGCAAAGCTTATGCAAAGTCAATTTGAGATGAGTAGTATGGGAGAACTGAAGTTTTTCTTGGGTCTCCAAGTTAAACAGACTGGAAGTGGTCTATCCATATGTCAGTCCAAGTTCACCCTAGAACTCATAAGGAAGTATGGTATGGATTCATCCAGTACCATGAAGACTCCTATGGGGTCAAGTATGTCTCTAAGCAAGGATGATGCAGGGAAACCTGTAGATGAAACCTTGTATAGAGGGATAGTTGGCTCCCTACTATACTTGACTGCAAGTAGGCCTGACATTATGTATGCTACATGTGTTTGTGCCAGGTATCAAGCCTGCCCTAAAGAGTCTCACTTGACTGCAGTCAAGAGAATCTTGAGATATCTAAAGGGCACACCTTATCTAGGCCTCTGGTACCCTAGGAATGGAGATTTTGATCTAACAGGTTATACAGATGCAGACTTTGCAGGATGCAAAGAGGATAGGAAAAGCACAACTGGAACCTGTCAATTCCTAGGTGGAAGAATAATTTCATGGAGCAGCAAAAAGCAGACTAGTGTGGCTATTTCCACAGCTGAGTCAGAATATGTAGCTGCAGGAAGTTGCTGTGCTCAACTTCTGTGGATTCAACATCAGCTAGAAGACTATGGATTTCAGGTAAGTAGAACTCCACTTTACTGTGATTCTACTAGTGCTATTTCAATAGCTAACAATCCTGTATCACATAGTAGAACTAAACATATTGAGATTAAATATCACTTTCTTAGGGAGCATGTAGAAAGAAATGATATTGCACTTGAATATGTTAAAACTGATAATCAGATAGCTGATATGTTCACTAAGCCCTTAGAAGAAGCTAAGTTCAATAGATTCAAAATTGAACTAGGAATGATAAACTTAGACTAAGTTTACAGAACTAAAAATTGGCTAAGTAAAAAGGTGTCGACACATAGACAAGTCTATGTCGACACAGAATAGTAAGTGTCGACACTTCAGGAAAATGGTGTCGACACATCTAGGAAGTTGGTGTCGACACTTCAGAATGTTAGTGTCGACACATGTCGAGTAGGTGTCGACACATCCACTAAGGTGTCGACACTTAAGTTTTACTCAGAATTTTCTAAGTAAAGTCTCGACTACATGTCGAGTAGTGTGGTGTCGACACTTAACCAAGTGTCGACACATAAAATCTGTTGACTTAAACTTGTGTCGACACATGAGTGTCGAGACATTATCAGTCAGTGTCGACACTTATTGCCAGTGTCGACACATCTTTAGTAATCCATCCCGCCTGTTCGTCTTCAAACCAGAAAGGTATAAATAGGATTCTGTCTTTGTTTGTCGACACGCTTTCAAAAGTTTCGAGACCAAAACTCTTGTGTCGACATTTCTCTCTTCTCAAGACTAAATCTTCAAACCCTAATGGCTCCCAAGCTCGAGGAGAATGTTAACGAAGAGTATGAGCTCGTGCGAGGTGCTTTTGACGATGGCGATCAAGAAATCAAGACGGTGGTTACCCTAGTCAGCAATTCAGGACTAGAATACTTGGTTTCAGAACCATCCAAGATATGGAAGAAAGAAGTGCTTGAATTTCTTACTGGAGCAACTGTGGATGACTCTGGATACAGGATCAAATCCAGAGTGCATGGAACCAAGGTCAAGGTATCACCCAAAAGTCTGAGAAAGGTACTTCAGCTACCTAAGACTCAAGAAGAAGAAGAAATTTCTACATCCAAGACCAGGGAAGCTTTGGTCTGGTGTGGTCTTGATTCTAAGATGAAAATAGGTTCTGTCTTTAACAGAAAAGGCATGAACATTCAAGGAAAATTTCTGTCAGAGATAGTAGGCAAGGTCATTCTCAGTAAACCTGGAGGGCATGACAGAGTGTCAGCCTCCATGTTCAATGTCATGACCAGAATTATCTTCAACCTAAGAACAGATTGGTCAATGGTTATCTTTGAGAAAGTGAAGGAAAGTCTGAAGAAGCCCAATCTGGGCAGGATACTAAGTCTCTACCTGGCTGGTACAATACCAGAGGTCATGAGCAATGCTGCTGGAGCTAAAATCAACCACATGAGAAGGATGGACATGAGAATCTTCTCCAGGTGGGAAAGGGTGCTGTCAAAGGAATTGACCACCCCTGAGAAACAAGTTACTAAGAAAGATTCTCCTCCCAGGAAGAAAAGAAAAACTGCTGTTGTGACACAAGTGTCCTCAAGCAGTTCTGAGAGTGAAGAACAGGTGGTGTTTACACCTGATGAGCAAGAGGAGGAGATAGTAAAAAAGACCCCTGCTGGTCAAGATGTGGCTGAGATTCAGGGGGAGCTGCCTCACACTAGCCCCATCCCTAGGGATCCAAGCCAGGGGGAGCTTCCAGGTGTAGCAGAACCATCTACACTGGAGAGTGAGCAAGCCACCATCCTCATCCAAGAGGTACTTGTTGACCTTAATACTTTCAATTTTTCTATAATAAATTCTGATTTGTCTGATGACTATCAGCAAAATCAGCAAGCAACTCAAGAACCAGATGTTGTTCTCCAAGACACATCTGTTGTAGCTGATGAACACAGTACATCTCCTGCACAGTCACCCCCAGAATATACAATGGAAGATCTATTTCTGAATTTAGATCAAGAAGATTTTGACATGGACAAGACTGCTGCTGATGAAGAGAAGAGTGCTGCTATTGAGGGGGAGAACTTGGATGTTCAGGAAGAGCCTATAAGGCTAGATACTGAGAAGGCACAAGATGTGCAAACTGAAAAACCATCAAGCCCTAAGGATAGGGTGGATATAGCCAGTACATCAGAGTCTGAGGATGATGAAACTGAGCAAGCTAAGAAGAAACAATTCTTTGTATTCAAAAGAAGGAGTCAGAGCTATAAGAAAGCTCTACAAACTGTTACTCAACACTCCTTAGTCCAACAAGCTCCATCAACTGATTACAGTGCTCTACTGCTTGCAATGCAAATCAAGATGGATGAACAAAGAAAAGCTATAGAAACTTATGTTGATGAAGGGCACAAGGCACTTCAATCGGATCTGGCACAGGACATCAAGTCAATAAGGTTTGAAATGAACCTTCATAAAAAGGAGATGACTGACTGTTTTCAAAAGGGTGCTAATGCAGTGGTTTATCTGGCAACCCATCAAGAGACAATAAAGACTCAAGTGGATGATATAGCACTAAAGCAAGGCTATGTGCTGGAGAATCAATTGAGGATGAATGATAATTTGACTGCATCTCACAATGCAATAGTCACTGAACTCAAGAATAAGTCTGCTGAACCTTCAACATCCTCTGCTGCTGCCAAGGCTGAATTTGATCAAGTATTTCAGGAAGAAATTGCTGCTGTAAAGACTGCCATTAAAGATTCACAGAAGGTCATTTCTGAACAGCTTACCAAGCTTAGACCTTTCTTTAAGGATGGCATAAGGTATTTGGACAGTCAGATCAGATTTCAAAAAGATGATGTGAGAGATCATGTAGCACAAGAAGTCATAAAGGGGGAGAGGGTGTTAGTCAAAGCTAGCTCTGACCATGCCAAATGGATTTCTAATTCCATCAGAGCTACACTGGGCTATCCTCCCCTGTGTGATGATGACAATGTAGCTGAATCTGGTATTCAAAGTGCATATCTTGGAGGTGAGCAACAGGAAGTAGCTCAGGTGATCTATCCACCTCCAGATTTTGAAATGGTTCATGCTGATGTAAGCACAATGTATAGTCCAACTGCTGGTAAGCCTAATATTGTTCTGGAAAAGGTTGTTCAACCTATTACAGCAGCTATGCAAGAGGCTTTGGACAAAGAAGAAGAGACTAGGCTATCAAAGAAGAAGTTCAGGGAACTGGCTGAGCAAAAACCAGATTTTGAACAGTGGAGCCCTACTTCTAGGAACATCATTCTCACAGCCTGGAAAGCAGCCAAGGACAATGCACATGAGAGGAACAAGTGGTTCTCAGAGGCAGAATGGAGGAAGCATGAGAGTAGGCAGGAAGCCATTGTCCAACATAGAAGGAAGGCTAAGTTAGGAAAGCTACCTCCTACAGCTGTGGAGCCTAGCAAGTACTTTCCTAAGCCCTATCATTACTTTGAGAGGCAAAAAATCAAGGCTGAAGAACAGAAGAAGAAGGACTCCAAAGGGAAGAAGACTGCTGAAGCTGAGCCTGCTGCTGCTGCTGTAAAGGCCAAAGTGCAAGCTGGAAAAGGCATAGTCATAAAAGAACCAGAGCAGAATTAGCCTAAGATTAAACTGAAGAATGTTGTAATCTGTTACATCAAACATTTTGTGTAAATCATTGAAAATGTATTAACAACAATGTTTGAACAATTTTTGTTAAATAAATTTCATGATTGTTCAGATGAATGTGTCTAATTCTTGTTTGTTCTGTAATGCTGTATGAGTATACATGTGTGCTTTATTACATGTTTAAGTTTAACTCTGTTGACATATACCTGCTTTACATCATTTTATAATTTTTAATTATGAGTGGTGTATATCATTGACTAAGGGTTATGACTTCTCCAAATAGGGGGAGATTGTTGGGTACATTGGTCAAATGTACCTGATTTGAAGAAGCCTCACCTAACTCAATGATATACATCATAGTGTATTTGATGTTTGTTTGAGTTACTTGTGCAGGTTAGGAATACACTGGACTGAAGCTAAAAATTTCTAAGTCCATGTGTCGACACCCAGAGGGAAAGTGTCGACACTTGAGAAAGCTTGTGTCGACACCCAGACAAGCAGTGTCGACACTTGGAGTCATTGTGTCGACACCTGGGAAGAAGAGTCGACACCAGTCAGAAAGTGTCGACACTTGGAGCTGTGTCGACACTCAGTATAGAAGAATGCAGAAAAGCTGTGTCGACACTTAGCAGAAGTGTCGACACCTAGAAGAGCTAAGTCAACACCAGAAAGTGTCGACACTTGGAGTTGTGTCGACACTCAGCAAAAGTCTGCAGAATCTAAGTACAAGTGTCGACACTCAACACAATGTGTCGACACTATGCAGAAGAGTCAACACTTAAAGAAAGTGTCGACACCCAGCACAATGTGTCGACACTTAGCTAAAGACTCAGTATTTGAAGTAAGTGTCGACACCCAACACAATGTGTCGACACTATGCTGAAGAGTCAGTAGTTGAAGAAAGTGTCGACACTCAGCACAATGTGTCGACACTTAGTTGAAGACTCTACACTTGAAGAAAGTGTCGACACAAGGAGCTGTGTCGACACTTAGCAAAGAACAGAAAAGTTACAAAATATTCTAAGTACAAGTGTCGACACTAAGGGAATGTGTCGACACTCAGCTGAAGAAACAAAAGTGAAGACTTGTGTCGACACCAAGAAGCAGTGTCGACACTTGACAGTTTCAACACATGAAGATGTGTCGACACAAAGAACATGTGTCGACACTTAGAAGAATACAGTTAAAGAATGAAGAACAAGACTTGTGTCGACACTCAATTTCAGTGTCGACACATGCAGAAGAATCTGTGTCGAGACATACAAGGAATTGTGTCGACACCTTGTAGACTTGTGTCGACACTTACACAACATGTGTCGACACTTGGCCTATAAGTGTCGACACTTAAGAACAGAAAGTCTCGACACTATCTGACAGTTAGGGAATTTCAAGAAGTGACTGGTTGACATGACAGCTGCCGATCCAGCCGGTCTACATCAACTGTCAGAGATATCAGAAGTCTGTTATGAACCGGACCAGCCGGTTACCATGAAGGAAGCCTATAAATAGGCACCCATAGTTTACAGACAAAGATTGATGAAGTAATATAGAAGTGGTTGAAAAAGTTTTTGATAGAGAGAGTTCAGATCTTTGAAAAAGTGGTATATTGAGTATCAACACAAGAAGATCTTGCTGTGCATCGGCAGATCTAAGAAGTTGGAGAGAGAGAGCTCCAACCAAGAATTCAGTCTTTGGAACTAAGGCTGAGAAGAAGAATTCAGAGTCATCTGGATTTCAAGAAGCAGAGGTCAAGGAACAACTGCAGAAGATTCAGACTAATTCAGTTCTAATCAAGAAGCTTTGAAGGAAGCTAAGTCAGTTTGGATCTAACTGAGTTCTTCCAAGAACTCTTCAAGAATCTCTCAACTCCTCTCTTATTTTCTGAGTTGTAGAGTTAGCTATTGTACTTTCTATTTTAACTTGTAGGATCCATTGGATCTGAGAGAATTGTAAGCCTATATTATAAAGGCTGAGGGTAGGGCTTGCTTGCCTGAGTGTAGGAGTTGAAGAACTCTGAGTGTAGGCCTTAATTGGCTGAGTGTAGGCCTGGGTGGCTGAGTGTAGGCCTTTTGGCTGAGTGTAAGGCTTTGGGCCTGAGGTAGGAACCTAGTTGGGTTCTGAGTTAGTGGAGAAGTTTGGCCGAATCTAGTACACTGCTAGATAGGCGAAGGGGGAAAGTGGATGTACCCAAAGATTGGGGAACCACTATAAATTAGTGTGTCTTCTGTGCTGTGCTGTGCTGTGGAATTACTGTTTATTTCTGTAATTGCTGTTAGTTGTAATAATCTGTGAAATAACTGTTGAGCTGCCAACAAAATTGCAAAAAGGTTTAGGTCACCTATTCACCCCCCCTCTAGGTGTTTAGGTACCATATCTTTCAGGACACGACCCATTTAAGTCGATTTGGCGTAATTCCCAAAAATCCGGTTCAGCAGCAAACAGGGACGAAAATTCGCCTAAGGCAAAATTTTCCTAAGTTAAATAGCGTTCGATGAATTTTAGCCATATTCGACGAATGGCACTCGACTACTTTAGCGTTCGACGAATTTACCTGAGCTTGACGAATCAGTGCTCGAAGAATTTAGCGTTCGATGAATTTACCTGAGTTCAACAAATCAACGCTCGACAAATTTAGCGTTCGACGAATTTACCTGAGTTCGACGATTCAGTGCTCGATGAATTTGGCGTTAGACGAATTTATCTCAGTCTATGGCGTTGAGTGATGTTGAGTCTACTCAACGCACTCAGCGCCACAAGCCAAAAATATTTGAAGTTAAATGGCGTTGAGATCGTTGAGTCCACTCAACATTCACAATGCCTACAGAGGCCGGAAGTTTTTCTAAGTTAAATGGAGTCGAGTGCATTGAGTCTACTCAACACTCTCCACGCCTACAACGGCCAGAGATTTTCAAAGTAAAATGCCGTCGAGAGCGTTGAGTCCACTCAACGCACTTTGAGAGCGTTGAGTCCACTCAACGCTCTCTGAGAGTGTTGAGTCCACTCAACGCTCTATGAGAGTGTTGACTCCACTCAACGCTCTCAACGCCTAACCCGCCAGACTATTCTAAGTAAAATGGCATCGAGAGCGTTTTGTCCACTCAACACTCTCAACGCGTAACCCGTCAGAATAGTTAAATGGCATCGAGAGCATTGAGTGGACTCAATGCTCTCAACGCCTAACCCACCAAAATATTTTCTAAGTTAAATGGCATCGAGAGCATTGAGTCCACTCAACTCTCTCAACGCATAACCCGCAAGAATATTTTCTAAGTTAAATGGCATTGAGTGGTGTTGAGTCCACTCAACGCCTAACATTCAGCACACTTTCTAAGTAATTTCCTGATCCAGTCGTTGAGTTCGGTCGACTCACTCGACACTCCCCGAACCTGAGTCAATTTTCTTGACTCAAAATGCGTGTGAGGGGTCTGGAACGAAATAGGATGGTACACTGGAGGGGCTACTAGAGGTGGAAGAGGATGTGGAAGGAGTCGGTAGGGAAAATATAATCTGATGTGTCCTAGCTGATGGCAATGGTAGCATACCATCGGAGGGTGTCCTCTATCATCCTGTCTCCTCTTCTCCTGAGTACAGAACAATGGCGGAGCCAACACTGCAGGTGGCTGCTACTCCTGTCTAGCATTCAGATGAGGATGTCCTCCGCATCTCCTATGTTTGATATATCCGCTCCTGTGTGGGCCTATGCCCCTCTATGGGCCTCTGCCCCTGCTCCCTCCTCCTACTCCCATAGAATCGACTGAACAATTTCCCCTGTCCTGTACCATCAAGTGGTCAGCCTCACACTTCTTAGCAGTCTCTATGATCTTTTCCAAGCTGGCAGCAGAAACAAATAGAAAATCCTGCCTGAGATGATCTCGTAATCCTCTGTAAAACTTCTTCGCATAATCATGCTTGCTCATAGCGCTAGCAAACCCCGCCAGATGGGAAAACTCCCGCTAATACTCTATCACTGAACGACTCCCTTGCCTCGGGTGCAGGAACCGCCCCTCCAATGCATCTCTGTCAGTCTGAGAAACAAAATGCTCTAGCAAGGCCTCACTAAACTGCTCCCATATAATATATGAGATCTCATACTCCGTAAATGTGGAGTCTATGAAGAAATTCCCCCACCTCTTGGCATGGCCTCCCAAAGTCGTAGCTTCTATGGAAACAACCTCATTGGCTGGGTAATGAATCCCGTCTAGCATCTCCAGGATAGTGTCAAGCCACCCCTCTGTCTGATCTGCAAACTCATTCCCAATGTACGTCAGAGGGGAGAGGCCTCGAAAGGTAGTCAGCAAATTTGAGCTCATGTTCGGCTGCGGAGCCGGAACATGCTGAGCTTGGAAGGCCTCCAAAATGGTTGCGAGGGTCTAGCCCAGCTCCATTTGCTGGAACGGAGTAGCAGCTGGTGGAGGAGGAACAGTGGCCTAACTCATTGATTAAGGGACTATATAATGTGATTTTTACACATGGGCAACCTAATGCTTCTATTGCATAGTTTGTCCGCAAACAAATGCTCGAGCGGGGTGGCCCAGTGTTGTAGACTTACTTCTTTATTGATTATTGTTCAAGTGATACCAATTGTAAAATCCTTCCTCCCGGTTATTGGGCACGACCGAGAAGAGATTTTATGCCCAGGACTGCCGCCTTACGGTGATACCAACTACCAAGTTAGTCGCCACCGCATAATGTCGATCCTGCCGTTTAGTACGATCATTTTACAATATGCCAAATAAAAGTATTTGCTAAAACATAGTCCACAATCACATCTCAATATATATAAGAAGGAAATAAAACAATAGTCCACAATGAGTAATAAAATAAAACTAAAGAGAGTTAGGGCTTATGCCCGGTACATATCCAAAATACAAAACTCTCTCTCACTCAACTAATGCAGAAGCTAAATCAAAAACACTCATCAAACTGTCACTAGGTAGTAGTAATGCGCAATGACTACTCTTCAAGTCCTGCATCCTCATACCATTGGTTCTCCTGGTTGGACTAGCACTGCATCTTCACGGGTCCCTAAAATGATATGGTCTACCAACCATTAGTCAAATGACTAAGCCATTATCATCCTCGCCTCACCCCTCAGGACTCCTAGGAACTGTGCGGGAGAAAGGAAGTGGAGGACAACCAAGTTGAATGGAGAAACAGGTGACATGACACTATCTAACAGTAGTAGTAAAGTAAACGAACTACACTACCTTCACAGAACATTCCTTAACTTATATGAATACTCATACAAACTTATAAGTTAAGATTTCCAGGTAACTCATTATATAAAAGATCTCATACTAATTTATATGATGAGCGTCTAGAAACATAAAATAAAGTATACTATCTACATATGACATGTTAGGTGGTGCAATGCAATGATTATAATGCAAATCACCTACCCGACTCTGTATGCACAGACCTTTAAAATATTACCCACTTTTTAGAGGTAGCTAGCCTCTCAGGTACCAACCGTCGTGGCTCACGGTGGTAGTGGGGCGAGTATCTCCACTACTAGGCGGGTTGGCACACTACCGGGTATAGACCTTGTTGTGCTAATAGAAAAAGAGAAACCGAAAATTGGACAATAACAGAGTTTTTATTTCCAAAACATTGTCTCAATTACAAAGGTATGACCTCCTTTTTATAGAATGGAGGAGACGAAAGAGATTACAAATAAGCAATGTGGGAATGAATACATTTACGGTGATTAGCGGCTAGACAAAATTAGACCGCATAGGTCGCGCGGTTAGGTTAGAAGGTTTACCGCCCTATCATAACAACAAGCCGCCGGAGGCTTGACAGAGTGAAACCGCCAGAGGCTAGACAGAGTGAAACTGCCAGAGGCTAGGAGGAACCTAGATCGCCAGATTACCAAGTTGTTGGAGAGAAGCCCCCAGACCACCCGACTATCAAGCCGCCAGAGTGAAACCGCCAGACCGCCTGGCCTACATACCGCTAGAGACAAGCCGCCAGACTTCCCGGTCTACAAACCGCCAGATACAAGCCGCCAGACCGCCCAGTATGACACTCCCCCTCAAGCTGGAGCATATATATCAATCATTCCCAGCTTGTCGCAAATGTGAAAAAGGAAGCAGATATAGCCTTGGTGATGATATTTGCCGACTCGTTGTCTGATGTAATGAACAGAGTGCAAATCTATTTCTTCATGATCTCTTCTCTAATGAAATGGCAGTCAACTTCGATGTGCTTTGTTCTCTCATGAAATCCAGATTTTTTCGAGATATATATAGCAGCCTTGTTGTCGCATAATATAGGTAGAGGATGATTGTAGATTTCTCCTAAGTCCATCATGAGAGCCCGTAACCACTTTAACTCACAAGTGGTTGACGCCATACTCTGATTTTAAGCTTCGACACTAGACCTGGAGACGGTCGACTGTTCCTTGCTCTTCCAGCTCACAAGGTTTCCCCCCATAAATGTGCAAAAGCCCGATGTGGACTTGCGATCTCCTTTGTCGTTAGAATAGCAAGAATTCGAGTATGCTTCAACCTTTAAATGACCATTCTTCTGAAATAGTAGTCCTTTACCTGTCTCTGCTTTAATATATTCCAATATCCTCAGGGCAGACTACAGATGACACTCCCTAGGAGCTTGAATGAATTGGCTAAACTTGCCTACAGTGTAGGAGATGTCGGGTCTGGTTACCGTGAGATAAATGAGTTTGCTGACCAGACACATGTACCTCGTAACATCTGATAGAGGAGGCGATTCATCTGTCTAGTTTTTATCTTCTCCAGTAGCCATGGGGCATCTGGCAGGTTTAGCCCCAGTCAACTCTGTCTCATTTAGAATATCAAGAGCATAATTATGTTGGGAGATGACCAAGGAGTTGGGCTTTTGAGAGATTTCTAGTCCTAGAAAGTATTTTGGGGAGCCCATATCCTTTATGAACAGGTGTTGACAGAGATGTTTCTTTGTCAAGGCTACCCCATCTTGGTCATCTACAGTGAGAAAAATATCATCCACATACACTGGAAGAACCACCAGACCCAGGGATGTTTTGCGAATGAACAATAAGTGATCAGCAGAACTTCTTGTAAAACCCACAACCGCCACAATGTCGCTAAACTTTTCAAACCACAACCAAGGGCTCTGCTTTAGTCCATAGATGGTCTTCTTCAGCCTGCATAACCGTGTCTCCCCCCGAGCAACATACCAGTAGGTTGCTCCATATAGATATCCTCCTGAAGATCACCATAGAGAAATGCATTTTTGATATCCTGTTCGGAAATGGGCCAATCCCTATTAACGACCATAAAGAGGAGTACCCGAATAGTGTTGAGATGAGCAACGGGAGAGAATGTATTAAAATAATCCACACCATAAGTCCGAGTGAAGTCTTTTGCGACAAGGCATTCCTTGTAGTGATCTACAGAACCCTCTGAACGGAACTTCACAACAAATTCCCGGCGATAGTCAACAACATCAGTGCTCAATGGAGGAGGAATAAGGGTCCATGTACCCTGCTCAGATAGGGTGGCAATTTACTCATCCATGGTAGCCTTCCAGTGAGGAATAACAAGGGCTTAGTGGTAGGTGTGGGGAGTGGCAGTGGTAGAGCACGCCAATGCAAAAGTCTGGCAAGAAGGAGTAAGATGAGCATAGGAAACAACAACAGCAAGAGAGTGCTGGGTACATATTTGCACCCATTTACGAAGAGCAATGGGAAGATCCATGTCAGCGTGTTCCTCAGTATCCGATGCATTCGCGGCAGAGAGAGCTGGCCCGAGAGTAGAGAGAGATGACTGTGGAGAAGAGGAAGATAGTAGAGGCAGAGAGAGGAGGAGGATATGGTGGACACGACGGAGGAGGAGAATTCTCGGTATGTGTAGATGGGATAGAGGGGACGGTAGGAGAACCAGGAACATCAAAAAGAGAAGAGGAGTCGCGGGAGAAGTAGGATGCATTTTCGAAAAAGGTTATGACTGCGGAGACGAACTGCTTGTGAAGTACATGGTCAAAACAACAATAACCATTCTGAGTGTTAGAGTAACCCAAAAAGACGTATTGGGTAGCACGTGGGGAGAGTTTGTCGCGTGTGGCGGAGGGAGCGTGCATAAAAGCTGTGCACCAAAGATACGCAGAGGGAGAGGAAATGAATCCTTTCCCGGATAGAGAATGGAGAATGGGGTTTGACCGTGGAGAACTGTGGAGGGAATACGATTGATTAGATAGCAGGAGATTAGAACGACATAGCCCCAATAGGAGCAAGGAACCTGCATTTGTGACATCAGAGTGCGAGCGCCATCAAGGAGGTGATGGTTTTTTGCATTCTGCCACACTATTTTGCTGTGAGGTACAAACACAACTACTTTGATGAATAATCTCATTTTGCATACAAAAAGAAGAAATATCATGACTAAGATATTCTTTGACATTATCAGAGCGAAAGATTTTAATAGAGACATAAAACTGAGTCTTAATCATAAAGTAAAAATATGTTCATTCAGAAAATAATTCTGAGTGAACTTTTAAGAGATACACCCGAGTACAACAAGAGAAGTCATCAATAAAAGTTACAAAATATGAACTACCTCGACCTATGGTGAGGGTAGGAGCAGGACCCAGACATCGGAGTGAACGAGATGAAACGGATGGGAAGAGCGACGACCTTGCTTCGGTTGGAAGGAGGAGCGATGATGCTTGCCAAGCTAATAAGCATCACAGTTGAGAGGAGGACTGTGTTGAGGTAGGTGGGGCAGAAGCTGACAAAGAAGGCGTGGAGGAGGATGACCAAGGAGAAGATGCCATTATAGAAGATCCATAGAAGAATATGAAAAAACTGATAGAGCAGATACATTATCGAGGAAGTAGAGGCCGCCGCTCTCAGTCTAAGTAGCAATCTTCCTTTGGGAGCTTAGATCCTGAAAAGAATAAGGAGTAGGGGTGAATGTGACGGAGCAGTATAGTTGCTTGCAAAGAGAAGTAATAGACAACAAATTGCATAGAAACTGGGGCACGTAGAGGGTGTCCGCTAAGCGAAGAGACGGAGTGAATTGAACAACTCCTGTCCATTTGACTTGTGAGGGAGAGCCGTCCGCAATAAAGACCTGGGGCAACCGACCATGTTTTTCTAAGAGAGAAAAACACTAAGGAATGCCAGTCATATGATTAGTAGCACTGGAGTCAATCAGTAATTTACCTTGAGTCACCACATAGACACTACCTGAAGACGTGACCACCGAGGCGGATTGCTTCGAATAGGAGGTGGAAGCATCACCAGATGGGTGAAGATGCGGATGCTTCTTCCAGCAACGATCAACCATATGGCCGATGCTGCCATAGTGAGAGTAGAGAAAACGGGAAGGTCCACATCAGCCGAATTGATGGCTGTGGCCACTAAAGCCACCCCGCTGAGTATGATAAGCATAGGTGTCAGTGATAGGTCAGGAGGATTGCAGAGGATGCTGATGCGGAGATGTAATAGCAGCGATGCGGGAAGTAGTGGCATCCAAGGTGGGAGAATCCGCCTCGCCAAGGATCTGTTGATGGATCATGTCATAGGACTCTGAAAGACGTAGAAGATAGTACACAACCAGAAGCTCCTGAAAGTGCTTGTGTTGCTCGGCAAGATCCGCAAAGAATGGACTGTTCTGAAGAATTTAGGCTCCAAGAGCCTAAACTTGTTGATAGGAGATAGTAGGAGACATGGAGGGATGGGCAAAGAGGTCCGCATAGAGAGTATAGATGCGAGACGTCTGAGCCCCCTTGGTTTAAAGAGCAGCAAGATGAAGCCAAGACGCCTTTACTGTTTCATCATAGCGAATGATGGGAAGACACTCACTAGAAAGGCTGTTAGCCAGCCAAGTGCGAACAAGAGCGTCGCTAGCATCCCAATCATCAAAGAGATCGGAATCAGAAAGAGGAGGGTCATCGGTGAGATGATGGCGTTTGCGTTGTGAGTGAAGAATAAAGATGAAGGAAACACTCCAGTTTGGGTAGTTGGAACCGATAAGTTTGGAAACGATCCCAAGATTACTCGAAGGAGTAGGACGAGGGGGGTGGGCCACAAGAGTAGTAGTAGTAGAGGAATCAGAGAGTGCCATGAAGAAAAGGAGAGCAGACGGAAAATAAGCCGCCCGAACAGGTAAGGAGGCCGCACGAACAGACAAAGAGAATTCACGTGAACATGAAAAGTGGCCGCGCGAAAAGATAAAGAGAGGCCGCACGAACATGCAAAGAGACCGGGCGAACAGGTAATCAGGTATTGGGGAGATGGGGAGGTCATGAAAACAGGCGCGAGCAGATAATAGAGGAAGGTCAACCACGCGAACAGGTTACGCAGACAGAGAGGGTGCGCGAGCAGAGATAAACCGAGCGGACAGACGAAGCTCGAAGAAGAAAAGGAAGTCGTGCGAACAGGGCACAAGAAGAAAGGGAAAACCGCGTGGAAAGAAGAAGCTCATAAAAGCAGGTGAAAAAGATCGAGTCCTCTGGTATCATGTGCGAATAGAAAAAGAGAAACCGGAAATTGAACAATAACATAGTTTTTATTTCTAAAAAATTGTCTCAATTACAAAGGTATGGCCTCTCTTTTATAGAATGGAGGAGAAGAGAGAGATTACAAATAAGCAATGTGGGACCAAATACATTTACGGTGATTAGCGGCTAGACAAAATCAGACTGTACAGGTCATAAGGTTAGATTAGAGGGCTACCCGCCCAACCATAATAACAAGCCGCCAGAGGCTAGACATAGTGAAACTGCCAGAGGCTAGGAGGCAGCTAGACCGCCCGGTTACCAAGCTGCTGGAGAGAAGCCGCCAGACCGCCTGGATATCAAACCGCCATAGTAAAACTGCCAGACTGGTCGGTCTATAAACCGCCAGACACAAGGCACTAGACCACCCAGTCTACAAACCGCCAGAGACAAGCTGTCAGACCGCCCGGTTTCCATACTGCCACACTTGCATACACCTCAATGCTAAGAACACAATAGCGGAGCCTTCGGATACACTTGCTGACAACTACCAGATATTATGGTCGAGTGTGCATTTAGGGGGTTAGTACTCGAGACCTCAATATAAACACCCTACTTGTCCCCTCCAAAGACTCGCACACCTCATCAGAGCCATCGTACTTCCTGTAACACCTCCCCTGTAATGACCGTATAATATGGGTCCGGACGGGGCCCCACAACATACAGACGCCACAGCTTCAGTATTATAAGATGATATAGCTACCAAATCTCAAAACTCATAACACAACACAGCGGAAATAACAAGCAAGACTAGAAGTTATCCACACCTACAAGAGTAACGAAATGACCTTAAGGCCTTACAACAAAAGTGAGTCCAAACTCAAATAATACATCAGTCGTAAAAGTGCATAAGCACTCCTAGTCTACCTCGGCATGCAAGCCGGTCAACATGGGCATCAAACATACAATATCATAAAATAGAGCTAAAGCAAAAAGGTAACACTTCATGAGGCTTAGGCCTTTCTGGCTGGCAATCTAGCTCCTGCTTGCGATCCTTGCCCTGTAAAAATTATTAGTAACGTTGGTCAACAAAGGCTGACGTCAAACTGTGTAACCAACACATCTCCTCCAGGCCGCCCCTAACGGACCCCGGGGAACCCTCCAACCTGCAAGTCAGCACTTCGTATGCAATATATATAAACAAGTAATGCACTAAGAACAGGCTTGGATGTCTCAAACAACATACATGTTCTCTATTGTTGAGCATATAATAAAAGGGGCCTACTTATGCAACATGTATGCAACAACCCGACCTTCACCCAACGCACCCTATCGCGTATGCATCTAGCACATCATCACATCATATGAGTACTCATCATTTCCCCATTGGCATAAAGCCACAAACAAAGGGGTTTTACCAACATTCCCCCCAACGACACATAAGCCGCCACATGGAACTCTTGCCAAGGCCCCACCCACTCAAGGTCTTAAACCTGGGCTTGCCTGCAAGCTCTGAATTCTCATGTCAGGATTCCAACAAACACACATACCGATTCTAAGAAGCCTTGCTGGACCCCACCGGCTCATGGCCTCATTTCTCGGGCTTGCCCCAAGCTTGGCATTCTCATCAGTCTCACAGAAGGGGATTAGTCTCGCCGGGACACTCTCCACACATGACGTGCACGTCACGGGATAGCCAGGCGACCACGGAGACACAACCACGCCTTAGCACATCACAATCCAAGACAATTCCACCCTAATCCCTCATTCGTACTGCACCGTTCCCGTGCACCAAGGAAACCATCTACCACCTATGCGGAGCTAACCTTGTCCACCTAGGAAACCATCTACCGCCAATGAGGAGGTAACCTTGTCCGGTACCGGCTACACATACTCACGCAAGATAAGTGGAATAACATCACAAACATCACAAACATCACAAACGGCCTCTTGCCGCAACGGATCTCTACGAATCCTTAAACCTCGTATGCAACATCACTGAGTCGGACTAACGGTCGCGACTACGGCTTCACCCACCATGCCTAATCCACTAACGAAGCGGATCTCTAATGCAAAAACATGCCGGGGACGGACTCAATCGACCCGGAGGTTCCTCTTGAACCTTGGCGACCCAAACCCCTCTCATTTGAGAGTTGGTGCCCAAAAACTAGAAAATAAAAGATGCTAAAACATGCATCCTAAAACCAAGAGGAGAAGTGTCGTTACCTTCCGACTCCTCTTCCTAGCCATGAAAAAAAAATAGCCGGATGAAAACCTTTGCAACAATCTAGCCTCCACGGATCTGGACTCGGCTCGCGATTTGGAGCACCGAAGCCTCTCCAACAACCGGATCTCTTCTTCACCTTCTTCCTTGCTCTCCCCTCTCTCTAGAACTTTAGTAAGAGAAATCTTGGAGAAGAATGAGAATTTCTAACCCTAATCTCGGACTTAACTCAGCAAGAGCAATCCTGGACCATCAGATCCCAAAAGAAAGGGAAGAACGGCCACGATTCGAACTGAAAATCAAAACACCTGGGCCGAATACGGCTTGTGACACGCCCATGTCCAAGGCCGTGTTCCCCAATCGACGCCGAAACCGTCGCACCCAAAACAAGACACGGGGCCTTGACACGCCCGTGTCACATTTGACACGGCCGTGTCCAACCAGAACACTCCTGGGCTCTAGGCCGTGTCCAATCCCTTACACGTACCTGCTCACAACCCAAGAAGGACACGTCCTGGGACACGCCCATGTCTCAGGACGTGTTCGAAGCCTCGACGATCGTCGAACGGAGTTCTCTGGCAAAATCGTCGAACGCAGCCAAATCGTCAAACAGAGATTGCTGGGGAAATCGTCGAACGCAGATCCATGGAAATCGTCGAACGCAGATCGCTAGGGAAATCGTCGAACGCAAATCCATGGAAATCGTCGAACGCGGATTGACACAGTGGGACACACTCTGTGACACGCCCGTGTCACAGGCCGTGTACCCCTACTCGACGATCGCCACTCGACGATCGTCGAACCGAGGGGATACGCCCCCTATCACGCCCGTGTTCCAAGGCGTGACCACCCAAACATTTCATCGACCGAAATTCATCGACCACGCGCCTTACTACGCCACCCGAGCGGGATACGCCCATGGACACGCTCGTATCCTAGGCCGTGTTCCCTGTCTCGACACTTTGTCCAGCGCAGGACGTCGACTTCCCGGACTCTCGACGAGCCTGAGCTTAACATGGCTAGGGACACGCCCGTGTCCTAGGCCGTGTGACCCCCAACTAAGACCCAATCTTGGCCAAAAAACACTGATCGTCCCTCTTACAAATTTTGGGGCGTTACAACTCTCTCCCCTTTAAAAGAATTTCGTCCCGAAATTACAAAGCGAAAAGGGAACAAAACTTAAATGGTACCTAAACTGAAGAGCTCTGGATACTCTTCCAGCATGGTTTGTTCTCGCTCCCAAGAGAGCTCCTCGCGACCGTAGTTGTCCCATCAGACTTTCACGAGTTTGACCCCTTTATTCCGCAACTGCCGAATCTCCGAATCCTCTATAGCAATTGGACGGACTCGTGTCCTCAAGTCTTCCCCTATCGGCACCGATGCCGGCTCGATCACCACACTAGCCTCCACCAAGGCTTTCCTCAAGACAGAGACATGGAAGATGTCGTGCAATCCACTCAGCTCTGCGGACAACGCCAACCGATAGGCTGCTTCTCCCACCCATTCAACAACTTCAAAAGGTCCCAAAAACCTTGGACTCAACTTCTTGAGTCGGCGAATCCGTGAGACGCCTTTGAACGGCTTGATCTTCAAATAGACGCAATCGCCTACCGCAAACTCCAACTTCCTATGGCGAGCATTAAAATACTTTGCTTGCCGATCTTGCGGCACCTTCATACGCTCTTGAATGGTCCGCACCATCTCACAAGCGTCAGCTACCACCTCTTTTCCCAACAGTTTGGTGTCTCCCGCCTCTGCCCAAGACATCGGCGTTCGACACCGTCTCCCATACAAAGCTTCGTATGGCGCCATTTTTATACTTGCTTGGTAACTGTTGTTGTACGCGAACATTACCATGACGAGGTGATCTTCCCACTTCTTGCCGAAATCAAGAATGCACATTCTCAGCATGTATTCCATAATACGGTTCGTTCTTTTGGTTTGCCCGTCAGTTTGGGGATGGAAAGCTGTACTTAACTTGATCTTCGTGCCCAAACTCTTTTGAACCAATCTCCAGTCCTTGGATGTAAACCATCCATCTCTATCGCTGACTATGCTCTTAGGAATCCCATGTAGTCGCACATTGTTGCGAACATACAACTCCACCAGCTTCTCCACGCTGTCCTCCTTCCGATTTGGGATGAAGTGGGCTACCTTGGTTAAGTGATCCACGATCACTCAAATAGCGTCATTACCCTGCTACGATCTAGGTAACCCATGCACAAAATCCATGGAGATATGATCGAATTTCCACTCGGGGATTGGAAGAGGCTTCAGGAACCCGCCCGGCTTCTGACACTCGGCCTTCACCAAGGCACAAGTTTGGCATCGATTCATATACAAAGCTACGTCCCGCTTCAGCCCCGGCCACCAAAAGGATTTCTTCATATCCAAGTACATCTTTGTACTGCCCGGGTGAATGGATTACTTTGTGAAGTGAGCCTCAAACATCAACTCCTCACGGAGCTTGCCGAACTGTGGTACACAAATCCTTCCGTCCTTCCTCAGAATCCCATCAATCATCACCCAGGCGCTACTCTCGCCCTTTTGAGCCTCCACCACATATGGTTGAAACTCCACATCCAAACGGGTCGCTTCCCGAATACGATCGGACAAGTCGTTCTGCATTTCAATCCAGTTCAACCGAGCCATGCTGGACTCGCCTCTCGCCATACATTCCAAACCAAGGGACTCCCATTCTAGCACCAACCGCTCATCATGGGCTTCTATCCAATTCCCTTGCCCAGAGTATTTTCTACTCAAGGCATCTGCCACCACATTGGCTTTGCCTGGCGTGTACTGAATCGCCACCTCATAGTCTCCAAGGAACTCGACCCACCTATGCTGCCACATGTTTAGGTCTTTTTGATCCAAGAGGTATTTTAGGCTTTTATGATCCGTGAAGATCTCCAACTTTGCACCATAAACATAGTGTCACCATATTTTCAATGCAAAAATTACCGCCGCCAACTCCATGTCATGGATGGGGTAATTCCTCTCATGAAGCTTCAGCTACCTAGACCCAAAAGCTATCACCTTCCCATGTTGCACCAAAACACAACCCAAACCGCATCCCGATGCATCACTGAAGATCTGAAATCCCTCGGTCCCTTGCGGTAGACTTAGGATTGGAGCCATAATCAGTCTCTCCTTCAGTGCCTCAAATGCTTGATTGCACTCTTGAGTCCACACAAACTTATGATCTTTACGAGTGAGTGAGGTGAGGGGTAGAGCTATCCGCGAAAAATTCTCCACGAATCTCCTATAGTACCCGGCTAGTCCAAGAAAACTTCGAACTTCCGCCACGGTCCTCAACACCGGCCAATCTCTGATGGCTTCCACTTTTGTTGGATCCACTGCCACCCCATCCCCACTAATCACGTGGCCCAAAAATGCCACCTTCGCTAACCAGAACTCGCACTTTGAGAACTTTGCATACAACTGATTCTCTATCAACACCTGCAAGACCACTCTCAAGTGGGTCTCATGCTCCACTTCCGATTTGGAATACACCAAGATGTCGTCAAGGAAGACAACCACAAAATAATCCAAGTATTGTCGGAACACCCGATTCATCAAATCCATGAATACAGTTGGCGTGTTCGTCATCCCGAACGGCATCACCGTAAACTCAAAGTGTCCATACCTCGTACCAAATGCAGTCTTGGGTATATCCTCGTCCCGAATTTGCAACTGATAGTAGCTTGACTTCAAGTCCAATTTTGAATACACCACCGACCCCACCAACTGGTCGAACAAGTCGTCTATCCGAGGAATCAGATACTTATTCTTGACGGTCAGTTTATTCAGCTCTCGATAGTCTATACACAGCCACATACTACCGTCTTTCTTCTTTACAAACAACACCGGCGCGCTCCACAGCGAAGAACTGGGTCTGATATACCCTTGCTCCAACAGTTCCTGCAACTGTACTTTGAGTTCAGCCAACTCCATTGGTGCCATCCTAAATGGAGGACGTGACACCGGCCTAGCCTCCGACACTAACTCGATCGAGAAGTCGATCTCCCGCCGAGGAGGCGCTCCAGGAAGTTCATCAGGAAACACATCCTTGAACTCTTCCACTACGGGCACTTTCTCAATAGACAACTGTGAGAGGCGAACCTCCAATAATGCTACAAGCGCTACACCACCCTGGTTAACCGCCCGCATCAACTGCATGGCCGAAATCAGGGAATAGGCCACTCCACAAAGGCCCTCAAATTTGACTTCCGCCTGCGCCTTGCTCCTTAGGGTCACCACCTTGGATAGACAATCAATACTGGCATGCTGTTCTGCAAGCCAGTTCATGCCCAAAATCACATCAAACTCAACCAATGGTAAAACCGCTGCTACCAATACGAAGTCAACTCCGTCCAGCTCCCAACAAATGCGCCCTTTGGCCCCGGTGGTCATGGATGACCCATTGGGCATGCGCACTTTCAGCTCTGCGTCCGCCGAAAATGACTCAACTCCAATTCTCTGATGAAGCTCTCTGCAAGAAAGGAGTGCGATGCTCCCATATTGAACAATACCCTAGCGGGGTATCCGAAAACAAACACGAAGCCTAAAACATAGACATCACATGTAAAGGTCTAAAAGTATGAAGCACAAAGTTAAACTTAAACTTCCTCATACCTGTCACCACGCCGGGTTGGCGGATCGCTTCCTGCTGTCCAAGGTTGTAAGCCCTTGGTTGCACCGGTTGGAACTGAGAAGCGCTCGACTCCGCCATCTTTCCTTTTTCTGCGGCACTGGGGTCGGAGCGCACAGTCCACTCTTGCCTTGGCTCCTGCTCCGCAGCTCCTTGATTACAAAAGCGAGCAATATGTCCCACCTTTTCACAGTTGAAGCATGTCGGTGGCCCCTTGGAGTGAGACCCTTCGTACGTCCATTTGCATTTCTCACCCGACTTGTATGGGTGAGGCTTCTTCCTCCATCTATTCCCTTCCGATTTTCCTTGGGATTGAGAAGGCTTCCCTTCTCCTTGCTAGGGCGCAAAGCCCTTACGACGTTGGCTTCGCTCTAGATCACTTTCCAAAGTTCTGGCAGCCTCCACTAGCTCATTGAAACCAGCCCTCTTCATGGCAATGAGGGGTTGTCTTAGATTCTCCCTCAGCCCTTGATAAAAGAGGTTATCCCTCTCTACATCATCGGCCATCATTGTTCCCGCGTAACGACCCAAACAGGTGAACTCCTGCACATACTCGTCCACCGTCTTGTCTCATTGCATTAAGTGCAGAAACTGCCTCAGAAGGGCCAACCATGTAGAAACGGGAATGTACCTCTTTAGAAAAGCATCCCCATGTTCTTCCATCGACGGGGTGCATCCTGGAAATTGGCGGCCGCTATGGCTCACCCACCATAACTTGGCATCTCCTTCTAACATGAACGCCGCATACTCAGATTTCTTCTCTTCTGGCGTCTCTGCCGCCCTCAAAAGCTCTTGAATCCGAGCCCACCAATCCTCCGCATCAGTTGGCGTACCAACTCCCTTGAACGACGGTGGATGGAAGCTCAGAAAGTACTTCATTCTGCCGGTCCACATGCCCGACCACCACTCTTTCTGCCAAAGGCTCTACTCGCCTAGCTTCTCTGCCTGGAATGGCCGTCTCCGTATCTGGGGTAGCAGGAGTTTCTACCTGAGCTGTCGCTGCTGCTTGGGCTGCCACCATCGCTTCTGCAAGCATGCGGCAGAAGTCGGCCGGGTTTACACCCATGCCCACCGGACCTTGAGCAGTAGCACTGCTCGCCGAAAGCTCTTCTCTTGCTCTCGACGTACCCGCCTCATTGCTTGCACTCTTCAAGAAAACAAGAAAATAACGAATCAGTCTCTAATCTCAAGACTTAAACATAAGGACACTCATGGTCCCGCGTTACTCTTATGTGGATAACTTCTCTACGCACTGACCTTGAATCTAACCTCCCTCTGATACCAAATTGTAACACCTCCCCTATAATGACCGTATAATATGGGTCCGGCCGGGGCCCCACAACATACAGACGCCACAGCTTCAGTATTATAAGATGATATAGCTACCCAATCTCAAAACTCATAACACAACACAGCGGAAACAACAAGCAAGACTAGAAGTTATCCACACCTACAAGAGTAACGAAATGGCCTTAAGGCCTTACAACAAAAGTGAGTCCAAACTCAAATAATACATCAGTCATAAAAGTGCATAAGCACTCCTAGTCTACCTCGACATGCAAGCCGGTCAACATGGACATCAAACATACAATGTCATAAAAGTAGAGCTAAAGCAAAAAGGTAACACTTCATGAGGATTAGGCCTTTCGGGCCGGCGAGCTAGCTCCTGCTTGCGATCCTTGCCCTGTAAAAATTATTAGTAACGTGGGTCAGCAAAAGCTGACCTCAAACTGTGTAACCAACACATCTCCTCCCGGCCGCCCCTAACGGACCCCGAGGAACCATCCAACCTACAAGTCAGCACTTCGTATGCAATATATATATATATATATATATATATAAACAAGTAATGCACTAAGAACAAGCTTGGATGTCTCAAACAACATACATGTTCTCTATTGTTGAGCATATAATAAAAGGGGCCTACTTATGCAACATGTATGCAACAATCCGGGCTTCACCCAAGGCACCCTATCGCGTATGCATCCAGCACATCATCACATCATATTGGTACTCATCATTTCCCCATTGGCATAAAGCCGCAAACAAAGGGGTTTTACCAACATTCCCCCAAAAGGCACATAAGCCGCCACACAGAACTCTTGCCAAGGCCCCACCCGCTCAAGGTCTTAAACCCGGGCTTGCCTGCAAGCTCTGACTTCTCATGTCAGGATTCCAACAAACACACAGACCGATTCTAAGAAGCCTTGCTGGACCCCACCCGCTCATGGCCTCATTGCCCGGGTTTGCCCCAAGCTTGGCATTCTCGTCAGTCTCACAGAAGGGGACTAGTCTCGCCGGGACACTCTCCACACATGACGTGCACGTCACGGGATAGCCAGCCGACCACGGAGATACATCCACGCCTTGGCACATCATAATCCAAGACAATTCCATCCTAATCCCTCATTCGTACAGCAGCGTTCCCGTGCACCAAGGAAACCATCTACCACCCATGCAGAGCTAACCTTGTCCACCAAGGAAACCATCTACTGCCAATGAGGAGCTAACCTTGTCCGGTACCGGCCACACGTACTCATACAAGATAAAGGGAAGAACATCACAAACATCACAAACATCACAAACGGCCTCTTGCCGCAACGGATCTCTACGAATCCTTAAACCTCGTATGCAACATCACCGAGTCGGACTAACGGTTGCGACTACGGCTTCACCCACCATGCCTAATCCACTAACGAAGCGGATCTCTAATGCAAAAACATGCCGGGGACGGACTCAATCGACCTGGAGGTTCCTCTTGAACCTTGGCGACCCAAACCCCTCTCATTTGAGAGTTGGTGCCCAAAAACTAGAAAATAAAAGATGCTAAAACATGCATCCTAAAACCAAGAGGAGAAGTGTCGTTACCTTCCGACTCCTCTTCCTAGCCATGAAAAAAATAGCCGGATGAAAACCTTCGCAACAATCTAGCCTCCACAGACCTGGACTCGGCTCGCGATTTGGAGCACCGAAACCTCTCCAACAGCCGGATCTCTTCTTCACCTTCTTCCTTGCTCTCCCCTCTCTCTAGAACTTTAGTAAGAGAAAGCTTGGAGAAGAATGAGGATTTCTAACCCTAATCTCGGACTTAACTCAGCAAGTGCAATCCTGCACCATCAGATCCCAAAAGAAATGGAAGAACGACCACGATTCGAACTGAAAATCAAAACACCTGGGCCGAACACGGCTTGTGACACACTCGTGTCCAAGGCCGTGTTCCCCAATCGACGCCGAAACCATCGCACCCAAAACAAGACACGGGGCCTTGACACGCCCGTGTCACATTTGACACGGCCGTGTCCAACCTGAACATGCCTGGGCTCCAGGCCGTGTCCAATCCCTTACACGTCCCGGATCACAACCCGAGAAGGACACGGTCTGGGTCACGCCCGTGTCTCAGGCCGTGTTCGAAGCCTCGATGATCGTCGAACGCAGATCGTCGATCGCTGGCTAGATCGTCGAACGAAGTTCCCTGGCAAAATCATCGAACGCAGCCAAATCGTCGAACAGAGATTGCTGGGGAAATCGTCGAACGTAGATCCATGCAAATCGTCGAATGCAGATCGCTGGCGAAATCGTCGAATGCAGATCCATGGAAATCGTCGAACGCGGATTGACACAGCGGGATACGCCCTGTGACACGCTCGTGTCACAGGCCGTGTAATGCCCCGAAACTCAAAGGAGCAAAGAGGGACGTTTTGGGCCAGTTTGGGTTCTGGCAGAAGGCACACGGCCTGGGACACGGGCGTGTCCCAGGGCGTGTCAAGCGTGTGTCGACACTTAGCCGCGAAGTCGTCGAGTTATACTCGACGATTCACCGAGAATGGGCACACGGCCTGCGACACGGGCGTGTCGCAGGGCGTGTCGACCCGTGTCGACACTTAGCCGTGAAGTCGTCGAGTTATACTCGACGATTCGTCGAGAATGGGCACACGGCCTGTGACACGGGCGTGTCGCAGGGCGTGTCGACCCGTGTCGACGATCGTCCCGGGGAGTCGTCGAGATTCACTCGACGATCGTCGAGACAAGGAACACGGCCTAGGACACGGGCGTGTCCAAGGCCGTGTCATCAAGTCGTCGATCTTCCCTTGACGAAATGTCCCGTGTACACGGCCTGGGGTCCAGGCGTGTCAAGGTGACACGGGCAAGGACACGAGCGTGTCCTAGGACCCGTGCAGTGCTCGGGTTGAAAACGGGGGAAAAATCATGGGGTACACGGCCGGCTACACGGCCGTGTCAGCTGGAACACGGGCGTGTCAGCTCGAACACGGGCGTGTTCGATACCCGTGTGAGGGTCCAGGAGATTCGATTTTGACGGCGAATGCGGCACACGGCCCTGGACACGGGCGTGTGCCAGGCCGTGTTCGGTCCAGATTGGGCATTTCAGCCCCGAATCAAAGCCGTTCGTTTCCTTGATTGAAGATCTAACGGCTGGGGATGGTTCCTGAGAGGATATACCCGGGTTTGACTTAGAAAATCCATCACTTTCTTACCTTTTTCATCTCTCCAAACCCTTGGAGAAAGAGGAGAGCCCTTGGAGGAAGAAGAGCTAGATCCGCCATTGGAGGAGCTTCGGAGCTCCGAATCGCAAGCCGACTCCGGATCCACGGAGGCAACGCAAGTGCGGTGATTTCTATCCGATTACTTTTCGATGGCGCCAAAGAGGAACTCAAGGGTAACGATCCTCATCTTGAGCATGAATCGCTCCTTTTCTTAGCATAGGAAGCCCGCTCTCGCGAGTTTGCGGAGAGTTGGAGGCGTTCCTTCGGGTAGATATGTAAAGTCCCTGTTGTTTAGAGTCCGTATGCGAGAACGGACGTAGGCATTTTGTGTGAAGCCTACCCGGACATGTTAGTCTGGATCGGTGATGTTGCATTGCATAAGGCCGGAGAAGACTCCGTGCTATTGGTTGTTTTTCGGGTTTTCTACGCGGTAGATTGCAGCAGGGAGCCTTGGGGACTAACCCAAAGGTGCACCCGGAAAACTGGGCGGATACGAGATCTTGCCAACTTGGTGGCCTGAGAGCCAACTTGAACATAACGTGGTTATGTGACTTGCGGTAGAATGGGACTCGGTGGAAGTTTGACCCGCGCAAATGGCTTAAATTGTCGTTGCGATGTGAGCACGGGTTAGATGGAACCGTACCCGCTTTATGTCGTTCGGTTAGAGAGACCTAAGGTTACGTGGCACTCGCTGTTGGCATAGATGGGAGTCTTCGGCGGTCAATGGCTTAAACTGTCGTGACCCAGGCCAGGAAGACAAATTGCTCATAGGTTTGGCCGTCTAAGTGGCGGTGGTGAGTCCGGAATGTTAATGGCTTTAATTGACGTAACATCGACCGGTTCACCGAGAATGTGCCCTGAGTGCACGGGACGTGTGGCCGTATGAGCCAACGTCTGTGATGAAATGGCTATGGTTATATGCATTGCTCGCTTGTGCTAATGATATGCAGGGAAGGAGCATCGCCGCCCCGAGTTGGGGGCGGGATCGTTATAATTTGGTCAGCATTGCTGACCGTTGCCTTGTTTGCCACCGTGCGGTGGTTTGTTGCTTGCAGGTGCAGCTGGACCAAGCGGTCAATAGCGGGCTAAAGCCCTTTTTGCGAAGCTGGCCCTCGAAGGCCCAAGTGGAAATGTTTTCTGTTTTATTCATGTATGACCGGCCTGCGTGCCGAGGTTTGTAAATCATGTATTATTCAAGTGAAACATTCTGTAAGGCCTTAAGGCCGATTTTGGGTATTTTGTATACATTCCTAATTTTGTACTAGTGGACATTCGTGCTCTAATGCGGGGTTCTTGTTTACAACTTATAAACTGCTTCCGCTAGAATGCTCTGTGTAGGACGTTGAGATTGGTTGGATGGTTTCCATACGTAACCACCCGGTCTGTCTGTGGTATATGGCGTCGGGCCCCGGCCGGACCTACTGCTATATGCTATGCGACGGATAGGGGGTGTTACAATTTGGTATCAGACTACTGGTTTTGGTCGGTCTTAAGCTGAATTCGTGGCCGAATTCTTTTTAAGGGGTGGTGAGCACATTTTGTGCGTCATCGTTATAACGGTAAAAGAACCCATGAATGTCCACTTAGGAATGAAAATACTCGTGTTTGAGGAACCTGCGTGTTCCTATAATTGCTGTTTGCAATGTTATGTGGTTGCTTAACGGTGTTTTGTACCACTATAGGTGACCAGAAGTGGTGTTGGGCCATCAGAACGCCGAGTTTCTGAGGCTAGCAGTGCACCGGATGTTGCTCCCGCAACACCTCTGTCGGCTGAGAATATTCGATTGGTGGCTGAAGCGGTGTTGGCCGTGATTAATGCGCAGCCTGGAAGGCAAGCGCAGCAGCCCGCTCCTGTGATGGAGCAAGTACCTCTGCGAGAGGCTGAGCCGAGGAGGGTGGAGCAAGTGGTTGCGGAACCGATAGTGCCAAGGAGGGCAACTGAGAGGCAGTTGAAGCATGTAATGAGCTTTAACCCTCCGTTATTCTCGGGGTTGGGAACCCCATCTCAGGCTGAAGACTGGCTCTCTAGGGTGAAGAGAGTCATGACGGCGACGGAGACGGAGGAGTGGCAAATGACCACCATCGCTACGTTCCTGCTGGACGGTGAAGCAAGGATGTGGTGGGAAGGTTTGGAGCTGCATCATTTGAGAGGTAGACAACTGATAGACGTTCCGATGGAAGAGTTCTCGGGATTGTTCTTAGCAAGATACCTCCCTTCTACTCAGAGGATTTCAATGGAGAATGAGTTCCTGAAGTTGGTGCAGGGTGAGAGGAGCGTGGATGAATATCTGCACGAGTTTACGCGGTTGAGTCGTTATGCTAGCTCCACCATCATGGATGAGGAGCGCAAGACTAATCGTTTTTATGAAGGCTTGAGGGATGAGCTGAGACTATTACTGTCGGGGCCGATGACGCAGGGTTTCTTAACCTTGGTCAATACTGCCCGGTCCTTGGAGAAGGACATGAAGAGCGTGCAAGCGAAGAAAAGCTTGAGTGAAAAGAAATCTGAGTTCAGAGTGCCGACTACTTCAAAGTCCGGCTATCGGAGGGCTTTCAAGAAGCATAGGACATCGGGTCCAGCTCCTTCTGGCGCTTCTGGGGCGACTACGGGTTGGACCCCGGGTGCGTGCTTTACGTGTGGAAAGACGGGGCATTTCGCCCGTGATTGTTGGAGCGGACGTCCTAAGTCCGAGAGGAGGCCGAGAGCCACGTATGAAGAGAAGGGAAAGGCGGTGGAGTCTACTGCATCCCACTATGCTCCGGCTCAACCAAGGGTCTACAATCTTGGCCAACAGGAGGCCATTAAACAAGCTGATGTGGTGACAGGTACGGTTTAATTTATAGCAAGTCAATTTCCTTTATATGCTTGTTATGCACATGTTACCTTACCACTACTTGTTTAGGATTTGTATTGATTTGTGAAAATCCGGCACGAGCACTCTTCGATACGGGAGCTTCACACTCCTTCTTGTCTGAAGGATTTATATTACGCATCGGGGTCCCTTCCTCGATGGCGAAGGATAAGTTGGATGTGTTGTTGCCCAACGGGTGTTCGATGCGAGCGGATAGGATCTGCGATGTTAAGATTCGTATTGGGGAGCAGGAGTTCGACCTGCGAGCGTCTTTACTTCCGTTAGTGGAGTTCGACGTCATATTTGGCATGGACTGGCTCTCGGAGCAGCAGGCCCATATAGATTGCGGTAGCAAGGAAGTCAAGCTGGGAGTGAGTCGTGAGACGACGTTTACGGGCTTAAAGGGGTCGAGCAAAACGTTGATGTCTGCTCTTCAGGTGGTGAAGGCGGTTCGTGCCGGAGCAGAACTGTTCTTTACACTAGTGGAGGCTGCAAAGCCGAAGCCCGCTTTGGATTGTATTTCAGTGGTATCGGAATACCCTGATGTGTTCCCTGCAGATCTTCCTGGAGCCCTGCCTCAGCGGGAGATAGATTTTACGATCGAGCTAGTGCCAGGTGCAAAGCCTGTGTCACGATCTCCGTATCGGCTAGCGCCTATGGAAATGGCGGAGCTGAAAGTTCAACTGCAAGAGTTGTTGGAGCAAGGGTATGTGCGCCCGAGTTCTTCGCCTTGGAGCGCACCGGTCCTCTTTGTTAAGAAGAAGGACGGAAGCTTGAGGTTGTGTATTGATTATCGGGAGCTAAACAAGCTGACTGAGAAGAACAAGTACCCGATCCCTAGGATTGATGATCTCTTTGATCAGTTAGTCGGGTCGACGGTGTACTCGAAGTTAGATCTCAAGTCTGGGTACTATCAGCTGCGGATAAGGGAGAGTGATATCCCGAAGACAGCGTTTAGTACGAGATACGGGCATTATGAGTTTACGGTCATGCCGTTTGGGCTGACTAATGCGCCGTCAGTATTCATGGATTTGATGAACAGGACGTTCAGGGAGTACTTGGACCATTTCGTGATCGTCTTCATCGACGATATTTTGGTGTACTCGCAAAGTGAGGAAGATCACTTCAAGCATCTTCATTTGGTGTTGGAGACGCTAAGGAGAAATCAGTTGTATGCCAAGTTCTCGAAGTGCGAGTTTTGGCTATCCTCAGTGGCGTTCCTCGGGCATATAGTGAGTGGAGAGGGTATTGCGGTGGATCCGGCGAAGATTGTTGCGATACGGGAGTGGCCTGAGCTTGCTACGATAGCAGAAGTCCGGAGCTTTTTGGGGCTTGCCTGTTATTATAGGCGCTTCGTAGAGAACTTCTCGCGGATAGCGCTACCTCTCACTACTTTGACGAGGAAGGAGCATAAGTTCGTTTGGACGCCGGAGTGCGCGCGAGCTTTTGAGGAATTAAAGTGTCGGTTGACCACGGCGCCTGTGCTGAGTTCGCCGGTTGGGACCGAAGGCTATGAGATATATAGCGATGCTTCGGGCAGCGGTTTGGGTTGCGTGCTACTGCAGCACGGAAGCGTGATAGCTTATGGCTCGAGACAGCTAAAAGTGCACGAGAGGAATTATCCGGTCCATGACTTGGAGTTAGCGGCCGTGATTTTTGCCTTGAAGCTGTGGAGACACTATTTGTACGGTGTGAAGATTGATATCTACACCGATCACAAGAGCCTAAAGTACCTGATAGATCAGAAGAATCTGAATATGCGGCAGCGTAGATGGATGGAGTTCCTGGGGGACTATACATTCAAGATCCACTACGTGCCTGGCAAAGGGAATGCGGTTGCGGACGCGTTGAGTCGCCGAGCCCCAGCTCAAGCCAATTGGCTATCGGTGCATGATGAGCGGTTGGTGTGGGAGTTGGAGGCGCTGGAGATTGTTTGTGTGGACAGACAAGCAAGTGCTGAAGCAGTTCTGAATTGGACTGAAGTCCAATATGACCTGGCTGATTGTATTCGGCAGGCTTTGGATATGGATGCTCATATGAAGCAGTTCATGATAGAGGCTCTGGATGGGTCAAATTCCCAATTCGTCGTGGAGGACGGATTGCTTCGGAAAGACGGTCGTCTGTGCGTCCCAAGCGTGGGCAATTTACGGGTGGAGTTGTTGTACGAGGCGCACCATACCAAATACTCAATTCACCCGGGGATCACGAAGATGTACCGTGATATAAAGAAACTATTTTGGTGGCCGGGTTTGAAAAAGGATGTGGCGCTATACGTAGCGAAGTGCCAAACCTGCACCTTGGTAAAGGCGGAGTGCCAAAAGCCGGGAGGATTCCTTAAGTCCTTGCCTATTCCGGAGTGGAAATTTGACGACATCTCTATGGATTTTGTGCACGGTTTGCCAAGGTCGCAAAAGGGGAACGACGCCATTTGGGTGATCGTGGATCGATTAACGAAGGTGTCGCATTTTATTCCGCATAGGAAGGATGACCCGGTGGAGAAGCTGGCAAAGCTATATGTGGATAACATAGTGCGGCTTCATGGTGTGCCCCGCAGCATCGTGAGTGACCGAGATGGGCGGTTCACGTCCAATGATTGGAGGCTGGTGCAGCAAATGTTGGGAACAAAGCTGAAGTTTAGCACAGCCTTCCACCCACAAACGGATGGGCAGACCGAGAGGGTGAATAGAACCATGGAAGACATGCTTCGCATGTGTGTCTTGGATTTCGGAAAGCAATGGGAAGACCACCTTTATTTGGTGGAGTTCGCATACAACAACAGCTACCAAGCAAGTATTCAGATGGCGCCCTTCGAGGCCCTATATGGTAGAAGATGTCGCACGCCGTTGTCTTGGATAGAAACGGGTGAGTCAAAGTTGTATAAGCGATCGGAAGTAGATGGTGCTACTTCTTCGGTGAGAACCATTCGGGAGAGGTTGCTTATTGCTCAGGACCGGTAAGCAAAGTACTATAATGCCAAGCACAGGAACGTGGAGTTCGCTGTGGGCGATTATGTATACTTAAAGATCAAGCTATTCAAGGGTGTCTCGCGGGTGCGGCGATTGAAAAAGCTAAGCCCAAGATACCTTGGACCGTTCGAGGTTCTGGAGCGAGTTGGAGAAGCGGCCTATAGATTGAAGCTTTCAGTGGAGCTAAGTGGTTTACACGATGTATTCCATATTTCGGTGCTTCGGAAGGCGGTGCAAGAGCCTACGCAAGTGATCGCGGTTGATCAAGTGCCGGTGGAAAGTGGGCTAACGACAAAGGTCAAGCCCGTGCGGATCGAGGACTCGGAGGTCAAGCGGCTATGCAATAAAGAGATCAGGATGGTCAAGGTCCGGTGGGACAATTGCGGTCGTGAGGAGCTCTCTTGGGAGCGAGAGCAGACGATGCTTGACGAATATCCGGAGTTGTTCCGCTCAGGTACAAATTTTGTTTTTGTACATGTTTTTCCCTTTTATGTAATTTCGTGGGCGAAATTCTTTTAAGAGGGGGAGAGTTGTAACGCCCCGAAACTCAAAGGAGCAAAGAGGGACGTTTTGGGCCAGTTTGGGTTCTGGCAGAAGGCACACGGCCTGGGACACGGGCGTGTCCCAGGGCGTGTCAAGCGTGTGTCGACACTTAGCCGCGAAGTCGTCGAGTTATACTCGACGATTCGTCGAGAATGGGCACACGGCCTGCGACACGGGCGTGTCGCAGGGCGTGTCGACCCGTGTCGACACTTAGCCGTGAAGTCGTCGAGTTATACTCGACGATTCGTCGAGAATGGGCACACGGCCTGCGACACGGGCGTGTCGCAGGGCGTGTCGACCCGTGTCGACGATCGTCCCGGGGAGTCGTCGAGATTCACTCGACGATCGTCGAGACAAGGAACACGGCCTAGGACACAGGCGTGTCCAAGGCCGTGTCATCAAGTCGTCGATCTTCCCTCGACGAAATGTCCCGTGTACACGGCCTGGGGTCCAGGCATGTCAAGGTGACACGGGCACGGACACGGGCGTGTCCTAGGACCCGTGCAGTGCTCGGGTTGAAAACGGGGGAAAAATCATGGGGTACACGGCCGGCTACACGGCCGTGTCAGCTGGAACACGGGCGTGTCAGCTCGAACACGGGCGTGTTCGATACCCGTGTGAGGGTCCAGGAGATTCGATTTTGACGGCGAATGCGGCACACGGCCCGGGACACGGGCGTGTGCCAGGCCGTGTTCGGTCCAGATTGGGCATTTCAGCCCCGAATCAAAGCCGTTCGTTTCCTTGATTGAAGATCTAACGGCTGGGGATGGTTCCTGAGAGGATATACCCGGGTTTGACTTAGAAAATCCATCACTTTCTTACCTTTTTCATCTCTCCAAACCCTTGGAGAAAGAGGAGAGCCCTTGGAGGAAGAAGAGCTAGATCCGCCATTGGAGGAGCTTCGGAGCTCCGAATCGCAAGCCGACTCCGGATCCACGGAGGCAACGCAAGTGCGGTGATTTCTATCCGATTACTTTTCGATGGCGCCAAAGAGGAACTCAAGGGTAACGATCCTCATCTTGAGCATGAATCGCTCCTTTTCTTAGCATAGGAAGCCCGCTCTCGCGAGTTTGCGGAGAGTTGGAGGCGTTCCTTCGGGTAGATATGTAAAGTCCCCGTTGTTTAGAGTCCGTATGCGAGAACGGACGTAGGCATTTTGTGTGAAGCCTACCCGGACATGTTAGTCTGGATCGGTGATGTTGCATTGCATAAGGCAGGAGAAGACTCCGTGCTATTGGTTGTTTTTCGGGTTTTCTACGCGGTAGATTGCAGCAGGGAGCCTTGGGGACTAACCCAAAGGTGCACCCGGAAAACTGGGCGGATACGAGATCTTGCCAACTTGGTGGCCTGAGAGCCAACTTGAACATAACGTGGTTATGTGACTTGCGGTAGAATGGGACTCGGTGCAAGTTTGACCCACACAAATGGCTTAAATTGTCGTTGCGATGTGAGCACGGGTTAGATGGAACCGTACCCGCTTTATGTCGTTCGGTTAGAGAGACCTAAGGTTACGTGGCACTCGCCGTTGGCATAGATGGGAGTCTTCGGCGGTCAATGGCTTAAACTGTCGTGACCCAGGACAGGAAGACAAATTGCTCATAGGTTTGGTCGTCTAAGTGGCGGTGGTGAGTCCGGAATGTTAATGGCTTTAATTGACGTAACATCGACCGGTTCACCGAGAATGTGCCCTGAGTGCACGGGACGTGTGGCCATATGAGCCAACGTCTGTGATGAAATGGCTATGGTTATATGCATTGCTCGCTTGTGCTAATGATATGCAGGGAAGGAGCATCGCCGCCCCGAGTTGGGGGCGGGATCGTTATAATTTTGTCAGCATTGCTGACCGTTGCCTTGTTTGCCACCGTGCGGTGGTTTGTTGCTTGCAGGTGCAGCTGGACCAAGCGGTCAATAGCGGGCTAAAGCCCTTTTTGCGAAGCTGGCCCTCGAAGGCCCAAGTGGAAATGTTTTCTGTTTTATTCATGTATGACCGGCCTGCGTGCCGAGGTTTGTAAATCATGTATTATTCAAGTGAAACATTCTGTAAGGCCTTAAGGCCGATTTTGGGTATTTTGTATACATTCCTAATTTTGTACTAGTGGACATTCGTGCTCTAATGCGGGGTTCTTGTTTACAACTTATAAACTGCTTCTGCTAGAATGCTCTGTGTAGGACGTTGAGATTGGTTGGATGGTTTCCATACGTAACCACCCGGTCTGTCTGTGGTATATGGCGTCGGGCCCCGGCCGGACCTACTGCTATATGCTATGTGACGGATAGGGGGTGTTACAGGCCGTGTACCCCTACTCGACGATCGCCACTCGACGATCGTCGAACCGAGGGGACACGCCCCGTGTCACGCCCGTATTCCAGGGCGTGACCATCCAAACATTTCGTCGACCGAAATTCATCGACCACGCGCCTTACTACGCCACCCGAGCAGGACACGCCCATGGACACGCCCGTATCCTAGGCCGTGTTCCCTATCTCGACACTTTGTCGAGCGCAGGACGTCGACTTCCCGGACTCTCGACGAGCCTGAGCTTGACACGGCCAGGGACACGCCCGTGTCCTAGGCCGTGTGACCCCCAACTAAGACCCAATCTTGGCCAAAAAACGCTGATCGTCCCACTTACAAATTTTGGGGCGTTACACTTCCGTTAATGTGCTGGCTGGACCAGTACCGAATGACCCACCATAAAAAGAACAAACTCGGTATGAAACTACTTACCCGAGCTTCCAGCTAGTAGGACCATCCCGTACTCAAGACTTCTACATCACCGAGCCTTCATCTCGCAGGACTAATACGTCCTTAATTTATCTCTACCATGAGCCTCCAGCTCGCAGGACTAACGAGACCTAAATCACTCCAACCCATACATGAGTGAGATTGATAGGTTATACCTTCAACCTATTAGACTACTCTTGTCTAACTTCTAGTTATACATAGCTATTTAAGGTTGATCTTGGACTTCCTGAGTTCTATCCGGTGAAAGGCTCGCAGCAGTACTAGGAACTATGACGGGATTAACCCCATCATTCCCTTTCTTAAGATATTTAGTTTTGTTAGTGACTACCCTTTATTAAACCCTCTCACATAGTTACTCTTAGAAAGTCTATGATGATTTGTGCTTCATGTAGGGGAATGACAATATTTCGTTGATCCCGAACTTATCTACGTCTGTTATGGTCCATATACACTAACTCACACCACCTCTGGGTAAATCCCTTAGGACTCAAACCAAAATCACATCAAGGTCCTAAGAATACTCCAACCTAACTAGCCCCAATTTGTATCACATCTAACTCTCACCCCATTGACTTTACTATATGCAGCACAAATGATCGATATGAATCTAAGGGTTGTAACTCCAAATATTTTATCCAAATGTCAAGCGATTAATTTACAGGGGTCTGAATACTCAGTTTTGATGAAGTTCCCAATTTTGATAATTTTTTAAATTAAATTGACCACAATTGAATTTTCCTAAAATATAAGCCACTAGTGGATTTGAACATGAAGTGTCATATTCAAGGGTCCAAACAGTGCCGAAGAATTTTCACAAGGTCACAATGATAAATAAAAGGACTTGACCAAATTTCATAACATTCTAGTAATATTTGATATTTAATTTCTAACTACAAAAATCTGATCCACTATGTTGGAACACCCTATTACTAATTTGGGTCAAGATCACTATGTCTCTAGGATTCAATGCTTGACCTCCTGTATAGCTTAATAGGTCAATTAGAATTGAGTGTAAGGGTTAGAAGTCTAGGTTTGGAAGCTGCCCTGAAGACCCAGAATTTTCTGTTTGGAGACTAAGTCATATCGTCGAGCTCAGCACGACGATTCGTCGAACTCCGATCGACGATCGTCTAGCTCAACTTCGACAGATCGTCGAACTCCATTCGACGATCGCTGAGCTCAACTTCATTATATCGTCGAACTCCATTCGACGATCGGTGAGCTCAGGTCGATGATTTTGACTCTGCTTTGGATCTTTATCTCTGAGCTCAGTTCGACGATCTTTGAGCTCAGATCGACGATATTTTGCTGCTGTATATTTCCAGATCGCTGAGCTCAGCTCGACGATAGCAGAGCTCAATTCGATGATTTCAGATAACTTCAAGGATGTTTCTAGATTCTATTTCAAATCAGTTAAGGAGTTATTCTGCAATTAATTCAGAGATTTCCTAGCCGTTTTCATTCATTTCTGGACCAAGTTTCAAGGGATTTTTCAAGGAATATTTCTGTGGACTTTCCTCCAGAAGAGATTTTGCAATTAAGGATGCAATTAATGCAGGCTAACGGTTATACTTGACAGAGAATGTTATTCTATTCAGTAGCAGAGAATAAAATATAGAATTTTTTTGAGTCTCTAATAACATACAGAGAGAGACACACAGATAACAGAGATACAAACAAAATATTCTGCCTCAAGGAATTCTCAAGAACACTCATCCAAGGAGATCAATCTTTTCAGAAATCTTCAGATCTCTTTAGTTTCAAAGTGTTCAAGGCCAACATATTTCCAGACTCCAGACATTCAACATTTCAGCTATTGCTGAAATCATCTATTGCTGGAGTTCAATCTTTGAAGGCCTATCACCCTCAGCAAAGCTTTTCTTCCTAAATATCTCAAGGATTCAGGGGGAGCTTTGACATCAACAATCCACATAGTCTTCTCAGTTATTTTGAGAAAGAGAAGACTTCCATCACTCTCTCACCCCCTCTCTGTAAAGGGTTTCTCAAACTCCCTTCAAAAGTTTGAGCTTGGTTTTTGAGCACCTTGTCAAAAGCTCATTGGTGGCAAGATACCTGATCAAAAAATCTGCTTTGGTTTTTGAGCACCTTATCAAAAGCTCATTGGTGCCCAGGACACCTGATCAAGTCATCCTGCAGTGGATTCCTACCTAGGGTGGTAGAAGAGTAGATGTACCCAAGTTTAGGGGAACCACTATATTTCCTTGTGTCTTCTGGTTTTGCTTGTTTTTATGTTTGTTTCTGGCCTTGATTACTCTGTGATTAGCTTTTGTTTAACTTAGTTCTGTGATTAGTTTTTTAACTACTTCCCTGCTCACTCTTTTTACAACAATTGTTGTAAAAAGTTTCAAAGCACCATATACTCTATTCACCCCCCTCTAGAGTATATTAGATCTAGCTGCACTTTCAATTGGTATCAGAGCCAGGTTGGTTAAACATACCATACCTGATTGGTTGTACAGGCTAACACCTGAACCCAAAGATCCCAAGTTAGATCTGCTTTCTTTTGTACTATATTATTAGATTTTGTTTTCACAAATCATGGCCCAAAACAAAGATTATGCTAGCACCAGACCTCCAGTGTGCAATCTATCCAAGTTTGCACTTTGGAAAGCAAGGATCAGAATGTACATGAATTCTATTGACGAAGATATCTTTAACTCTGTTTTGACAGTATGTCCAAGACCCCCAGAGAACACAAGTACAAATGCTGTTCCACCTCCATCAGGAACAGATGCTGATATCAAGAGATGGAAGGTAGCTGATGCCAAGGCTATGAACATCTTGGCCCAGACAATGTCTGATGACATATTTCAAAAGGTGGCTGAATGCAATTCAGCCAAGGAAATTTGGGACAAACTCTCAGAAATAGTCTTAGGCTCAGCTGATGAGAGAAAGGATAGGAGATCCCACCTCATATCCCAATATGAGAATTTCAAGAAGGGAGAAACTGAGTCAGTGGGAGACATGTACAACAGGCTAAGTCTAATTGTCAGTGAACTCAGAACATTGGACAAAGAGATCTCTCGAACTGAACTCAATGACAAGATTCTAATGTGCTTCCCCAGCACTTGGGATTCAATAATCTGGCCAATCAAGGATGCCAGAAGTCTGAATGAGATCACTACTGAAGCTCTATTGGGTAAGCTCAAATATTATGAGCTACTCATCAAAAATAGAGAGGAAGAACAGAAGGCTGCCTTACCAGCCACAAGAAAAGAGAAGACCATAGCCTTCAAGGCAACTGAGGATCTGCCTGAAGACAAAGCCACAGGCAATGATGAACTACTCAGTTTGTTGGCCAAAAGATTTTACAAGATGACCAGAAAGGACTTCAGAAGGAGATCATACAAGGAGCAGGATAAGCCAAGGTATGACAAGTCCATTAACAATAATAAAGATATTATTTGCTTTGGTTGCAGGAAACCAGGGCACATAGTTCCTGACTGTCCAGAGAACAAGAACAAGGACAGAAGAGACATGAAAGAAAGAAGAAAGGAGAAAGACTCAAAGAGGAATGGCAATGGTAAACCCTCTTCAAGAAAAAACAAACATACAAGAAAAGGGTTTGTTGCTGAATCCTGGAGTGAGAATGAAGAAGAGTCAGAAGCCTCATCCAGCTCCAGTGATGATGAGGATGATGCAGAAGAAAAGGAGTTCTGCATGATGGCAATCAATGCCTCACAGCATAATTCAGAAGAAGAGGAGTCAGAGTCAGACTCAGAGACTCAACCTGAAGAAGATCAGGTAATTGGTTCTTTTGATTTTAGTTCAGAGGATTTTAAATCTGAATTTAAAGCATTGTGTTTTGACCTGCTAAAGTCTGAGAAAGAAATTATCTCTCTCAGAAATCAATTATCTGAACACAATACTTTAAAGTCAGAAAACCTCAAACTCTCTCAGGAGTTGGAGTGCTGTAGGGAACAGATAGCTTCACTGAAAAGTGAGCTCTTTGAGGCCAAGAAGCTTGAAGAATCCCTCAATGGGAGAAGCATCAAGCTGATGGACATCACAAGCACAGTGAACTCCAGATTCAACAGTACACTGGGCTTGGGTGCTTCATCCAGCCAACCCATAGTTCTAACAACTCCAATCAAATTCATTTCTGACAAAGGAAAGGGAGTTGTAGAGGTTGCTAGGAAAAATTCTGATCTGCCTCAGAAAACTAAGTCCCAGCAAAAATCGTCGAACGGAGATCGACGATCGCCGAATGAAGATCGACGATCGCCGAACGCAGCTCGACAATCTCAGGCAAAATCGTCGAACGCAGATCGACGATCTCAGCCAAAGTCGTCGAACGCAAGTCGATGATCTCAAATACCTGATCTCAGCCATAGTCGACCGTCGAACGGAGCTCGACGATCTGACCCAAGATCGTCGAATGCAGCTCCAAGATCGTCGAACAGAGGTCAGAGCTCTGGAAAATTTTTCAAAGGCAAATCAAAATTGAATCCTAAGGGTCCTTCATCCCAAATCTTTAACCCTTATACTGAATGGATTATACCTCCAAGGAGATATCATCCTGAAGGATATAAGAGTCAACCTGGGATGTCCTTTATTTCAGAATTTAAAGGTTATCAACCTAGGCCCAAGGTAAACTGGGTCAAAAACAAATGAATTGTCTTATGTGCAGGTGAAGACCTATCCAACATCTAACCAGCAATGGTACTTGGATAGTGGGTGCTCTAAGCACATGACAAGGAATAAGGACAACCTCACATCCTTCAGAGCCAAGCTTGGACCCAAAGTTATCTTTGGTGATTCAAACTTTGGACAGACTAAAGGATATGGTGCAGTCCAGATTGGATCAGTAACTTTCAAGAAGGTAGCTTATGTGGAAGGACTGAAGCACAACCTAATTAGCATCAGTCAGCTGTGTGATGAAGGCTACCAGGTGACCTTCAGCAAAGCCTTATGCAAAATCAAGTTAGAGGACAACACAATTGTGTTGACAGGTAAAAGAAAAGGTAACATCTACCTAGTAGATTTTCTTTCAACTGATGTAGATATCTGCTTGTTCAATTCTGTCTGTAGACCAAATATTTTATGGCATAAGAGATTCGGACACCTAAACCTTAGAACTATTGCTAGGCTATCCAAAGACAACCTTGTTAGAGGACTACCTTCTGGCCCCTACAAGAAGGAAGGACTCTGCAGGGCTTGTCAATTAGGCAAGCAAACTAAAAACAGCTTTAAGTCACTTAATAAGAGTGATTCACCTAGGATATTGTATCTGTTACACATGGATCTCTTTGGACCCATCACAGTACAAAGCCTAGGAGCGAAATCCTACACTTTAGTAGTTGTAGATGACTTCTCTAGATTCACTTGTGTGTTCTTTCTAAGGAAGAAGTCTGATAACTTTAAGTGTCTGACAGAGTTTCTCAAATGTATACAGATTGAGTTCAATACTCACATTGCCCTGATCAGAAGTGATCATGGGACAGAGTTTGATTCTCTTCTTATGCAAGAGTTCTGTCAGAGTGAAGGGATCAGGCATTCTTTCTCAGCTCCTAGAACTCCACAGCAAAATGGGGTAGCTGAAAGGAAAAATAGAACCCTTATTGAATCTGCCACTACATTGTTGTCAGATGCTCATCTACCTCTATCCTTTTGGGCAGAGGCAGTGAACACCTCCAACTATGTACTGAATAGAAGTCTGATACATAAACTAAAGGGAAAGACTCCCTATGAATTACTCAAAGGGAAGAAACCTAAAGTTGACTATTTTAGAGTCTTTGGTTGTATCTGATACATTCATAATAATGACAAGAAATATTTAGCAAAATTTCAAGCCAAAGCTGATGAAGGAGTGTTTCTGGGATACTCCATGATCAGCAAGGCTTATAGGGTCTATAATAAATCATCTTTAAAAATTGAGGAATCTGTTCACATTTCATTTGATGAATCTAACATGTCTTTCAAGGAGAAGATTTCTTCTACCATAGAACCCTTGCAGGAACATTCTCTAGTTGAAGACTTGAACAAGTTACAGGTTACTCAAGAGGATGAAAGCAGTGAAGATGAAGGAAATGCTCAACATATTGAAGAACAACTTGAAAAGCCAGTTGTTGTACCACAAGAGGAAACAACAACACAGGTTGGTGAACAATCAACACCCCCTGTTGATTTAGTAACATCAAGAGACCATCCAATTTCCCAAATAATTGGAGAAATCTCAGCTGGTGTGCAAACCAGAAATCAGGTCAACCAAAACCTGTTGCACAACTGCTTCCTATCTCAAATTGAACCTCAGTCCATTCAAGATGCAGAGCAAGATCCATACTGGATCATTGCAATGCAAGAGGAGTTGCATCAATTTGAGAGGAATAAAGTATGGGAACTAGTGCCAAAGCCTAAGGATCATTCCATTGTTGGAACAAAATGGGTATTCAGAAACAAATTGGATGATCAAGGAGTAATTATAAGGAACAAGTCAAGGCTAGTTGCTCAGGGATACTCTCAAGAAGAAGGAATCGACTACGACCAGACTTTTGCACCAGTTGCAAGATTGGAAGCCATTAGAATATTTCTAGCTTATGCAGCACACAAAGGCTTCAAGGTATATCAGATGGATGTCAAAAGTGCATTTCTAAATGGAGACATCAAAGAGGAAGTTTATGTCAGACAACCTCCAGATTTTATCTCTCCTACTTTTCCTGATTATGTTTTTAGATTGAATAAAGCATTATATGGTCTCAAGCAAGCTCCTAGAGCATGGTATGAGACCCTAGCATGCTTTCTCTTGGAAAATGGTTTTATAAGGGGTAGAGTAGACCAAAATCTTTTCATTAGAACTCATAAGTCCCATACCCTACTAGTACAAATTTATGTAGACGATATTATTTTTGGTTCTACTGACTCCAAATTGTGCAGAAGGTTTTCTAACCTGATGCATTCTAAATTTGAGATGAGTAGCATGAGTGAGCTATCCTTCTTCCTAGGATTGCAAGTCAAACAGCATGCTGAAGGCATCTTCATTTCTGAAACCAAGTATGCAAATGAATTGGTTAAGAAATTTGGTATGTCTGAAGCATCTTGTATGAAAACACCCATGCCTACTAATGCTGTATTGGATGCTGATGAACATGGGAAACCTATTGATCAGACAACATAAAGAGCAATGATTGGCTCTTTACTGTATCTTACAGCTAGTAGACTAGATATAATGTTTGCTACATGTATATGTGCTAGGTTCCAAGTAAGCCCTAGAGAGTCACACCTAACACTAGTAAAGAGGATTCTCAGGTATGTTAACAGTTGTCCAAATCTAGGTCTCTGGTATCCAAAAGATTCAGTATTTGATTTAACTGGATTCTCTGATGCTGACTATGCTGGATGCAGAATTGACAGGAAAAGCACCAGTGGAACTTGTCAGTTCCTTGGTGACAGACTTGTCTCTTGGTTTTGTAAGAAACAAACATCTGTGTCAACTTCAACTGCTGAAGCTGAATATATGGCTGCAGGCAGTTGTTGTTCACAAATCTTGTGGATTCAAAACCAACTCCTAGACTATGGCTACAACTTAGAGAAGTCTAAAAGTTTTTGTGACAACACCAGTGCTATTTCTATAGCTCAAAATCCAGTCCTCCATAGTAGGACAAAACACATAGAGATTAGGCATCACTTTTTAAGGGATAATGTTGAAAAGAATAAAATTGAACTACAATATATCCCAACTGATTTACAAAGGGGAGATATTTTCACCAAGCCATTGGATGAAAAGAAACACACCTTCTTCCTAAATCAGTTAGGAATGTTAGATGGAGGAAGTCTTAAATAATATCCAAGATTTTGAAAGTTTAAAATTGACCAAGACTAGGAAAACATTCTGATTTTTCTTAGTGTCTAGAGTTTTTCTGATCTCTGAACTGCGCTCGACGATTTGCCCCAAGATCGTCGAACGGAGATCGACGATTTCCGAAATCGTCGCACTGAGTTCAGCGTTTCTCAGATAGTATGAACTATCTCTTCCGGTCAACGTTCGTCGAACGGCGCTCGACGATTTTGTTCTCTGAACGATCGTCGAACAGAGCTCGACGCTCTCCAATATCGTCGAACGGAGATCGACGATGTTTAAGACTCTTCAGATTCCTTTAGTAGCCTCGATCGTCGAACTGAGTTCAACGATCTTTCCAATTCTGCGTCGAACCCTAATATAAAATTCATTTTTCGCCGTCATTCTCCCTTGCGCTTTCGATTTCTCTGCAAGAATTTTCTTTCCCTCCAAACAGTTCTACACTTGGTCGTTTTGTTTGTTGAATTTTTGCAGGTACCCATGGCTGTGTCAGTTGCTGTTCTTGCTGCTATGAAGTTTGATGCTGGTTTTGACATCGACATGGAATCATTCAGCACAACTGACCAGGTTTTTCAAGATATTTTGGGATTGTTCAAAGACCAGAATCTGACAGCAATAATGACCACAAGGATAAAGCTGGCTTCTGATGAGATAAAGGAATGGGTTTATACTGCCCACAATCAAGATAACAACACCATTGTTGGGTCTATATCTGGAACTCAGGTATCCTTAACCCCAACAATTTTAACAGAAGTTTTTGAATTGAGGAATGGTGAAGATACTGCTGACTTATCTGGAGAAGATTATTCTGAACTGCTTGACAGAATGAGTCATTCAGAGGGAAACCCTAGCAAGCTCTTCAAAAGGAACCTTTCTGTAGAGTACAGATTTATGGCAGATGTTGTTGGGAAAGTGCTTCTGGCTAAACACTCTGCACATGATACAATTTCAAGGTATCAGCTCTGCCTCATGGGAGCTCTTGTAGACAAGAAAAGTCTGAATTGGGGAGAAGTTTTCTTTGACCTCATCAAGAAGAAACTCAACAAAAGTTTTGTTAACTTTGGGAGAATCATTGGGGTGTTTCTACAGCACAGGTGCCCTGCCTTGCTAGTCTCCTCTGGAATCCATATCAATGCTTCCAAGAGACTGTCTTGTTCCCTCTTTGGAAAATGGGACAGACAAATCAGCAAGCCCAGCAGGCCCTCTTCCAGCACTCCTTCAGGCACAAGGACTCTAAGAGTCACTTCTCCACAGGTCTCTGCCCCTGCAGATGACCTGGCTGCTGTTGTTGCCTCTCCTCCTCCTCATCCAATTCCATCTCTTCCAATACCTTCTACCATTCCAGCTTCATCAACCATCATCATATCCAGCCCCTCTCCAACATCCACACCATCTCCAGTACCTATTCTACCATCACCAGAAGAACAATTCCATCCACTATTCTCCTACCCTCCACCAGATGTCACTTCATCACCCTCCCATCCATCCTTCACCCTAATTGATGATTCCTTTATGGATGACTCTCCATCCTCTCCTCCTGAGCTACCCTCTTCCTCCACTACCTTTCAAGACCTTCTACACCAAATCATTGACCAACCAACATTCACCCCATCTATCTCCATTCCCCTGTCCTCCATATCCACCTTCCCAACACCTCAGCCATCCCTTCCACCATTCACCAGCTCTCCACTACCCTCGCAATCATCTGCTCCTATATCTTCTACCTCTGCTCCAGCCCTTGAGCAAGTAGACCTCCCAGCCCTTGCTGACAGGCTGTATGAGTTGCTTGCCCCCAGGATCTCTCTGCTGTTGGAGACCTCCTTGGCTCCACTACACCTGTCAGTGGCAGCTCTCTCTGCCAGGCTCTCTTCCCTCTTCCCTCAGGCAGCTCCTACAGCAGTGTGCCTTGATCCAGACTTGTCTGAATCTAGGCAGGGGGAGATGCTATATGAAGTGAGTCTTCATGCTGCTGCTGTTGCTGCTGCTGCTTCTGTGACTGCTTCTGTGAGCCTGTCTGTTGCTGCTGCTGTCTTTGCTGCTTCTTCAGTTCCTCCTCTTGCTGCTGTTGCTGTGCCTCAAGCACAAAGTCCTCCTGCTGCAATCCTTGCAATAGACCTCAGGTCTTTGCTTTCAACTTTTGATTCTGCATACTTCAGCTGTCTGCCAGAGGTCAATGCTGTCCAGCCTCCAGAGGATCTATCCAAGGCCCTTGTGCCATTTTCTTGCTGTGACCCAAGCATTATAACCTCCTTTGTCAGCTCAGTGTATGCTGCTGCTTCTTCTGAAGAAAGCATTGTTGTTGCTTCTGAGAATGTTGATACTACTGCTGAAGTGTCTGTTATTGCTGTTGAGCCTATTTCCAAGGATATTCTTATTCCAGAGGCATTTGAATTTGAGCCTTCTGCAGTTTCTGATGATATTCCTTCTGTTTCTGTTGCTGTTAGTGAGACTGTTGTTGCTGCTGTCACCTCTCCAGAGCCCATAGTTGCTGCTGTTGTCATTTCTGCTGTTACTACTTCAACACCTCCTGCTACAACCTCTGCCTCATCTGCTTCTGTACAGCTCAAGAAGGACTTGATGAAGAAAATTGATGCTCTTTATGATGACCAGAGTTCTGAAAGTGATGAATTTAGAACAGACTCTGATGACTCTTCTGCTACCATTACTAGGAAAAGAAAGGCAAGGAGCAAAGACATGAAGAGGGTACCTCCTGCCAAAGTTAAGGATAACAATGATATCCCATATTACATTCTACATGACTGCCCTATTACTGAGCACTGGATGCAGTACTCCAAGAATCAGCTGAAGGAAATGAAAAAGAAGAGAAAATATGAGAAGGGCTCCTCCCAATTCCAACACTCTCATCCTCCTCCTCCACCTCCTCCTGATGCAGGTGCAGGTGGAAGCTCTGCAGCTTAACCCCCAACCAGAAGTCAGGCCCCCTATCAGCCTCATGCCAGATCTTACAATAGGGGAAGCCAATCCAGGGGATCTCAATCAAGGAGAGGAGGATACAGAGGAAATCAAAGAGATCTTCAAGTCTACTCCAAAGGGTACTCAAGGCAACACCCATATTCTAGGGGAGGACAAATTTCAACTGATACAACATCTGGTCCTTTCACTTATAAGCTGAAAGAAACTGTGTCTGCCAGGCCTTCTCAAGACAATCCCTCTAATAGATATGAGCCACCTGTACCTTTTGAGGATCCTGAGAATAATCCAGCTGCTTGGACTGCCAGATTAAAAGAACTAGCTGCACTGGATCAGATTAAAAAGGCTAGAGAGCAAGGAAAAAATTCTTCCAACATTTCAACTATGTCTGAACAGAGACAGAAAGAGCTAGAGAGATATGCATCAAGTAAATTCTTTGATTCTGACAGGTATATGGAATTACATCCTGAAGCTGTAGTTCCCAGGCCTAAAAAGCAAACATATTTGGGTGCAGCAGATGATACCAGATCAAACAAAGAAGCCCTCAATCCCAACAGAGAGATTAAACTTGTTAAGGGCAAGGAAAATAAATGATATTGTAAGGTGACATTCTCTGATTTCTGATTATCTGGATGCTATATATCTCTGTGGTTCTGCATTGTCTAGCTTGTTGTTTTTCGGTTTTACTGATTGTATGTTGTTATTAAGCTTTTTCCAAAGTTTGTAAATAGTAATCCTAACCCAAATAGGGGGAGATTGTTGGAACACCCTATTAATAATTTGGGTCAGGATCACTATGTCTCTAGGAATCAATGCTTGACCTCCTGTATAGCTCAATAGGTCAATTAGAATTGAGTCTAAGGGTTAGAAGTCTAGGTTTGGAAGCTGCCCTGAAGACCCAGAATTTTCTGTTTGGAGACTAAGTCATATCGTCGAGCTCAGCACGACGATTCGTCGAACTCCGATCGACGATCGTCTAGCTCAACTTCGACAGATCGTCGAACTCCATTCGACGATCGCTGAGCTCAACTTCATTATATCATCGAACTCCATTCGACGATCGGTGAGCTCAGGTCGATGATTTTGACTCTTCTTTGGATCTTTATCTCTGAGCTCAGTTCGACGATCTTTGAGCTCAGATCGACGATATTTTGCTGCTGTATATTTCCAGATCGCTGAGCTCAGCTCGACGATAGCAGAGCTCAGTTCGACGATTTCAGATAACTTCAAGGATGTTTCTAGATTCTATTTCAAATCAGTTAAGGAGTTATTCTGCAATTAATTCAGAGATTTCCTAGCCGTTTTCATTCATTTCTGGACCATGTTTCAAGGGATTTTTCAAGAAATATTTCTGTGTACTTTCCTCCAGAAGAGATTTTGCAATTAAGGATGCAATTAATGCAGGCTAACGACTATACTTGACAGAGAATGTTATTCTATTCAGTACCAGAGAATAAAAGATAGAATTTTTTTGAGTCTCTAATAACATACAGAGAGAGACACACAGATAATAGAGATACAAACAAAATATTCTGTCTCAAGGAATTCTCAAGAACACACATCCAAGGAGATCAATCTTTTCAGAAATCTTCAGATCTCTTTAGTTTCAAAGTGTTCAAGGCCAACATATTTCCAGACTGCAGACATTCAACATTTCAGCTATTGCTGAAATCATCTATTGCTGTAGTTCAATCTTTGAATTCCTATCACCCTCAACAAAGCTTTTCTTCCTGAAGATCTCAAGGATTTAGGGGGAGCTTTGACATCAACAATCCACATAGTCTTCTCAGTTGTTTTGAGAAAGAGAAGACTTCCATCACTCTCTCACCCCCTCTCTGTAAAGGGTTTCTCAAACTCCCTTCAAAAGTTTGAGCTTGGTTTTTGAGCACCTTGTCAAAAGCTCATTGGTGGCAAGACACCTGATCAAAAAATCTGCTTTGGTTTTTGAGCACCTTATCAAAAGCTCATTGGTGCCCAGGACACCTGATCAACTCATCCTGCAGTGGATTCCTACCTAGGGTGGTAGAAGAGTGGATGTACCCAAGTTTAGGGGAACCACTATATTTCCTTGTGTCTTCTGGTTTTCCTTGTTTTTATGTTTGTTTCTGGCCTTGATTACTCTGTGATTAGCTTTTGTTTAACTTAGTTCTGTGATTAGTTTTTTAACTGCATCCCTGCTCACTCTTATTACGACAATTGTTGTAAAAAGTTTCAAAGCACCATATAGTCTATTCACCCCCCTCTAGAGTATATCAGATCTAGCTGCACTTTCACACTAGGTCATGTTACACATGAAATATTTTAAATATTCATCAAATAATCCTAGAAAATAACTAGAGGTTACAAATGGTAAATAATTATTTATTCCAAAAATGCATAATTTTATAACTCAATTTGAACACAAATATCTCAATAATTTAGAAGGGGACAAAATAGTAATTATAACTGCAACCATAATATTATCTTTCAAAAATTCCAATTAATTTATCTAGTGTATATCTTACTACATTTGTACAACCCCATATTCGCTGAGTAGGACCAAGATCGTCCAAAGATCAAGATTGGGCTAGATTTGGACTTATAATTGGATCAAGTAAGAAAGCGTGCGGGAGTGCTCTCGCCGTAAGTAGGCTGGAAGGCTCTCGCCCAGGGGTTGAATAACATCATTTCATCGAACGCCTGTTCGTCGAGCTCAGTTTGTCAAGCTGGAGGCGTAGTTCGTTGAACGCCAGTTCGTCGAGCTAAACTCTTCGAGCTGGGCCTTCGACTTAAGGTTATGATCGTCGAACGCAGATGTAAGGCTCAGGCCACGGCAGAATTAGGGCGGGCGTGAAGGCTCCCACCCCGGGTAGGTGCTGGGGCTCGCACCTCAGGATGGTGGAAGCCTATGGGACCTTGGCATTGAGTGATGCTTATCCACTCAACACTCCCTCCAGCTCTTGGCGTTGAGTGATGCTTCTCCACTCAATGCTCCTGCCGGCTCTTGGCGTTGAGTGAGGCTTCTCCACTCAACACTCCAACAGCTTTTGGCATTGAGTGATGCTTCTCCACTCAACGCTCTCGTCAGCCTTTGGCATTGAGTGATGCTTCTCCACTAAACGCCCAACAGCTTTTGGCGTTGAGTGATGCTTCTCCACTCAATGCTCCTGTCAGCATTTGGCGTTGAGTGATGCTTCTACACTCAACGCTCCCAGTAGCCTTTGGTGTTGAGTGATGCTTCTCCACTCAATGCTCCAGCAGCCTTTTGCATTGAGTGATGCTTCTCCACTCAACGCTCCCGCTGGCCTTTGGCATTGAGTGATTCTTCTCCACTTAACGCTACTGTCATCCTTTGGCGTTGAGTGGTGCTTCTCCACTCAACGATCTCGTCAGCCTTTAGTTCCCACCCAGGTTAGGCGTGAGGGCTTGTGATCGGGCCAAGCTGGGTTCCCGCAGAGCTTAGTAGGAAGAGCTTCTGCCAGTGGGACCCAGACCTGAAATTACCTAAATACCCCTGGTGTGCATTTAGATCCTCAGAACAACGGAGTTTTGCTATTTGCAGACCAGTCTAGGGGCATTTTAATAATTCTAGGGTAACAGAAGTACGTTTTTTGCAGACCAGATATTGAAAATCTATAAATAGACCCACAGGATACCTCAGAAGGCAGATTTTCTCATACTCTCATTTTGCCTTTTAGAGCTTTCTGAGGCACTCCTAGCCCAGCAATGGGCTTTGGAGGGGAGGCGCTCAGAGAACTTCTAGGTTAGTGGAGGGGCCTCTCAGCTGAGGCTTAGGGTCAGTATCCAGTTCTTTGTGGCTAGTCTTGGGTCGAGGTTTGGGAGAAGTAGGTGTCGGCCACACCCCAAGGTCTGAACTCTCGTTGAGGCCAGTTTTTGGCTTCAACATTTCTGGTGTGGTGAGCGTGGACCGTGGATGATAAAAGAAAATCTCTAGTCGAGTATCATGGCCGGAGGTGAAGGAGAAGGAGCCGGATCGAGAGGTTCTCCCTCACAGGGAAGTGGTGTGACGTTGGGTATTTTGGAGGACTTCAGGCGAGAAGTCTTGCAGACCATCCACTTGGAATTCTCGGCAAGAGGTGAGTGGGAGACACCTCAGGTCCTGGTGGAGGCTGTTCCGTCATTGGCCGAGAACGCTCTCGGACAATGCCCCAGGAAGGAGGTTTTGGCAGAGGCGGCAGAAATGGATGTCGACAAGCGGGAGCTATTCCCGGGACAGACCAGTGCGGACAGGGCAAGCGATCCGAGCTCGCGCGAAGAGCCCTCTCGGCAGGCAGGGGGAGGGAGCCCCTTCAGTGAGCTCATCATCTCAGCTCCGGTTCTGGAGGGGTTCTGGGAGCCAGACATGACCTACTATACGGGGAGGGACGACCCCATGCAGCATGTGCAATGGTTTGAAGATTCCGTCTCCATAAGGCAAATGTCGGATGCCTTCAAGTGTAGGATCTTCGCAATCACTCAGAAAGAGAAGGCCAGGGACTTGTTCCACCAGTTGCCCGCGAGTTCGATTTATTGCTTCGAATATCTGTGATGCGGGTTCTTGTTGTGGTTCTCAACATCCAAGAAGAGGAAGAAGGGTGCAAAGTGCTTGTTCGTCGTCAAGCAGAGGTCTGAGGAGATGCTGGGGATCTTTGTCGACAGGTTTCATGAGGAGATTCTGCAGGTGCAGGAGATGTCGGGGTACACAGTGATGCTTGCCTTCACCCTGGGGTTGAGGCCCAGCTTCTTTAGCATGGAGCTGAAGAGAGTTCCCCCCTCTCCTTCGAGGAGTTGATGGAGAGGGCGGCGAAGGAGATCAAGATCGAGGCGGCCAATCCGACATTTCTCAGGAGGTTGGCCAAGTTGGCAGAGGATGATGGGAAAGAGCCGGGAGCAGGGAGGCAGAGAGAGCAGATGGAGAAGAGAGAAGAGAGAAGGAGAGAGGAACCACGAGGATAGGGGCAGCAGCATGGTTGGGGGCCAAGAGAGCAGAACAACAGGTTGGGCTGGAGACCCCATGAAGGTTACCCTCAGGGGCAGGGTGTTGGTTCCCAAGGTAGGGACAACCACAGCAAGCAAAGGAGGTTCAACCAGCCGGCCTGGAGGCAGGGACAGAGGGTCCTTCTCCCGCTGCAGCAGGAAGTGATGGAGATAGTAAGAGGAAAAGGAGGAAAGAGAGGAGCTCGGGGAGGAGCAAGGAGGAGAGAAGGCAGGGTAGCGTTGCCCTTCTGTGACTTTCACTAGGAGGAGGGTCATGCAACAGCCACCTGCCCGAAGTTTCTGGAGATGAGTGGGGCAAGGGGGCAGTCCCAGTAGCAACCCCCCGTGAGTATTGAGGATGTTCTGCCAGGAGGAGGAGAGGATAAGTGTGAAGATTGGGTGGACGTGGGGGCCCGGGGAGAGATCGGGGTGATCCATGGGGGTGTGGGGATCGAAGCCACCCGTAAGGGGAGCTTTCAGACCATGTTCCGAAGGAGCATCGCCTCGACCTCCCAGACCCCCCCCCCCACCGAAGGAAAAGATCACATTCTCGGTAAAATACATGCCTGACTACGAAGACCCATTCTGCGGTGGCTTGGTAATCTAGACGGCAGTGGAGAATTTCAAGGTCTCCCTGATTCTGGTGGACAACGGGAGCTCGGTGAACGTAATCTTCAAGAAGGACTTTGATGAGATGATGGTGGAAGCACAGAGGGTCCTAGCCTCGGATGGACCGTTGTTCTGGTTCTCGGGGGAGCGGAAGGTAAGTCGAAGGATGGGTAGGGTTGCATGTGACGTTGGGGGGTATCGAGGAAATGTCTGTTCGTCATCGTTGACGCTCCAAGCAGCTACAATGTAATATGGGAGTCCTCTCATCAACGCCTTTTATTGCGTCCCCTCCACGTTCCATCAGTGCCTAAAGTTCAACAACGGTGGAGTGCAGGTCAGGATCAGGGGAGATCCGAAGGTGGCAAGGCAGTGCTACGTGACTGCCGTTAATACCATATCTTGGATGGCGGAGGTGGAGGAGCTGGAAAATGAGATGGCGAGGGAGGATAAAGCTGTGGGGGAGGGAGTGATGAGCCTGGGTGAGGCTAGGGAGAGGATTGGAGAGGAAGCTGCGGGGTAAGGAGTGATGAGCCAGGTTGCGGCTGGGGAGAAGATTGGAGAGGAAGCTGCGGGGGAAGGAGTGATGAGCCTGGGTGAGGCTAGGGAGAAGATTGGAGAGGAAGCTGCGGGGGAAGGAGTAATGAGCCTGGGTGAGGCTGGGGAAAAGATTGGAGAGGAAGCTGCGGGGAAGGGAGTAGTGAGCCTGGATGAGGTTAAGGAGGAGGTTGTTGAGAAAGAAGGGGCAAGCCTAAGTGAGGCTATAGAGAAGGCAGCGAGGGAGTAAGGGGTAGAGGGAGAAGCGGAGGGCGAGACCCAGAGGGGAGAAGGAGTGGGGTTGTCTGTAGGAGGCCTGTTGGAGGCAGTGGAGTTTGAGGTGGTAGAAGGTGAGGAGCATGGAGGAGAGGAGGAAAGGTCTGGTAGGGAGCAGTCTAGGCTGGAGCCGTCAGAGGAAGTCGTGGAGATGGAGGTCATCAACATGGCAGGAAAGGTAGAGAAGGTGAGGGTCTGCGGGGGCTTGCGTCCCGAAGACCAGGCAAGTATGCGGGAGTGCATCCAAAAGAATGTTGACATCTTTGCCTGGAGCGCGACGGACATGTCGGGCATTAACGCTGATGTGGCTTGCCACCGCCTGAACCTGAACCCAAAGACGGGCCCCATTCGCTAGAATATGAGGACCATCGCCACCAAGCTGGAGGATCCCATCCATGAGGCGGTGAAGAGGCTTCTAGACGCAGGTTTCATTTCGAAGATCCAGTACCCAGGCTGGGTCTCCAATGTGGTAATGGTAAAGAAGGGTGATGGAAAGTGGCGTATATGTGTAGACTTTTCTTTATTGAATAAATCATGCCCTAAGGATTGTTACCGCCTTCCTCGGATCGACGCACTGGTTGATTCAGGCATCAGCTTTTCTATTATGAGTTTTTTGGATGCTTTTTCAGGTTATCACCAGATCCGTATGCATCCCCCCGACGTCAAGGATGTCTCCTTCATCACGAGGGAGGGATGCTTAAGCTATAATATGATGCCCTTCATGCTAAAGAATGCGGGGGCTATGTACCAGCGAATGATGGATCGGGTGTTTAGAAACCAGAGGGGAAGGAACCTTGAGGTCTATGTCTATGACCTCATGATAAAGAGCAGGGATGTGGAGTCACACCTGCTTGACTTGGAGGAGACGTTTGTGACCCTTCGAAGGTTCAAGATGAGGTTAAACCCCCAAAATGTGTCTTCGGGGCAAGCCGAGGCAAGTTCCTCGGATACCTTCTAACCCCGGCGGGGGTCAAGCCTAACACGGATAAGGTGAAGGCCATCGTGGAGTTAGAATCGCCTCGTAACGCTAAGGAGGTTCAATGCTTGATGGGAAAGCTAGTCGGGTTGAGTCGGTTTCTCTCTCATGCCGGGGAGAAGTGCTCGCCTTTCATCAAAATGCTTTGGGGAAACAAATAGTTTGAGTGGACAGAGGAATGTGACAGGGCATTCCGGGCATTGAAGGCTCAGCTATCCCAAGTGCCGCTCCTACAGAGCCCGAAGGTGGGAGGGGACTTATCCTTGTACCTTTGGGTAGGGGCTGAGGCTGTAAGCTATGTTTTGGTAAGAGAGGATGGGAAGAGGCAGTTACCCATCTATTATTTTAGTAGGATCTTGAAGAAGGCTGCGCTACGCTACCCCATCCTGGAAAAGTTGGCTTTCTCTCTAATCGTCTCGGCCAAGAAGCTCAGGCCATACTTCCAGGCCAACTCGATCAAGGTGATGACCGACCTCCCACTGCGCAAGATCTATGAAGAGGTGGATCACTCGGGGCGGTTGGCCAAGTGGTACATTGAGCTCAGCGAGTTCGACGTTTCTTTCATGCCCAGGCTCTGCATCAAGGCGCAGGCGGTGGCAGACTTCTTGATCGACTATATCATAGAGCTGGAAGAGGAGGAATCACTGCCAAGGGAAGCGTGAAGGATGTACGTTGACGGAGCTTCAAGTAAACATTCGCTTGGAGGAGGGGTATTGTTGGTGAGCCCCAAGGGGGTCACCATAGAGCAAGCAGTGGCGCTGCACTTCCCAATCACCAACAACTAGGAGGATTATGAGGCTGTCATAGCCGGGTTGCTGTTGGCTAAGGAGCCCGGGATTCACGACGTGGAATCGTTCACAGATTCACTGGTTGTGGCGTCCCAGATCAGGGGGGAATATGAAGCTCGGGAGACGACCCTCTAGAGGTACTTGGCCAAGGAGAGGGTGATCATTGGTGGGTTCCGAGCCTTTTAAATTCAGCATGTCCCTAGGGCAGAGAATGAAGCAGTGGACCGATTGGACAAGCTTGGACCCCGAGGGGGGAAACCCTGACCGAGCTATTTCATCCAGCAATCGAGGAAGGGGAGCTGATGGAAGTGGATCAGATCATGGGTGGATCCCTTCATGACCTTCTTCGCTACGGGAAACCTCCCTAAAGGGGTCAAGGAGGCCTAGGGCTTTCGTCATAAAGCGGCCCACTATCTTATGCATGAAGGGAGCTTGCATCAAAAGATGTTATCGGGCCTTTTGGCGTAATGTGTGGTGGAGGAAGAGATGCCAAGGATTTTGGAGGAGGTGCACTCCAGGGAGTGTGGAAGCCATTCAAGAGGTAGAACGCTGGAGGTAAGGGTGGTCAGACATGGATACTTCTGGCCCACCCTGAGGAAGGATGCGACATAGTTTGCGAGGAGGTGCCAAAAGTGTCAGCTCTACGCCCCCCTTCAGCTCCAGCCCACTCAACGACATCGAAGCTTCACGGTGCCATGGCCCTTCGCCATTTGGGGGATTGACCTAGTTGGGTCATTTCCTCTAGCGAGTGGGCAGAGAAGGTTCCTCTTAGTCATGATCGACTATTTTTCAAAATTGCTGGAGCTCAAGGCGCTGGCCAAGGTAACCTCCCAAGTCATCAGGAACTTCGTTTGGGGAGAGATCATCTGCAGGCATGAGCTTCCTCAGGCCATTGTCACGGATAATGGTCCAGAGTTTGCAAGCGAGGAGTTCATAAGCTTCTGCACTCAGCTGGGTATTCGACCTTAGGTTTGCCTCCGTTCACCACCCCAGGAGCAACGGCTAGGTGGGGAGGCAAACAAAATTATACTAAACCTGCTCAAGAAGAAGGTGGAGAACCTAAGGGCTAACTAGGTGTAGCAGCTCCCCTCGGTGTTGTGGGCTCTTTGAACATCCCCAAACATGGCGACTGGCGAAACCCCCTTCAAACTCTCGCATGGTTGTTAGGCGGTCCTACCTGTGGAACTTGAGGTTCAATCCCCACGGGTCGTGACCACAGGCAGATGAGGCGAAGCATGGAGGTAAGGGAATGAAGCGGAGCTACGACTCTCATTAAACATGGTGGTGGAACTTCGCGACGTGGCCGCAGTCAGGCAGGAGGAGATAAAATGAAGGATGGCCATCTACTTCGACAAGCATGTCAGGATAAAGCAGTTCAAGGAAGGGGACTTGGTCTTGAAGAAGGTCGACGCCGCAAGAAGGTCGGCAGCCATTGGTAAGCTCAACCCCAACTGGGAAGGACCCTACATTGTAGAAAGGGCCCTTGGGTTAGGGGATACAACCTCCAGATTTTGGAGGGGGAATCCATGAGTCATGCTTGGAGCGGCGACGACCTGAAGCGCTTCAACCCTTAGTGGGGGACAAGATTGTAAATTTTATTTTGTAATTATAAATTCATCGAGTTTTCTCATGATTGGTTTCTTTTGAGCATTGGAAAAAGAGGTGGGAAGTTAGCAAGACCCCGAGATGATCTCGCTGCTCAGGATCCCACTAACTGGCAGGTCTGGGAGGTGCACTCAGCCCCGGGTAGACCCGCTGCCAGGCTCTCACTAGCTGGCAGGGCCATAGACTCGCCTGGGTGGTAAGGGAATACCTCGAGTGGTGATTCCGCTGCGCAGGCTCTACTATCTGGCAAAGCTGAAAGGCACGCTCGGCCCCTGGTAGACTCGCTGTCCAGGCTCTCATTAGCTAGGCAAGGCTGTAGGCACACCTGGGGGGAAAGGAAAGGAGTTCGAGAAAAGAGTTGGGAAACTAAGCAAGACCCTGCGAGGATCCCGCTGCTCAGGCTCCCACTAGCTGGAAGGTCTGGAAGGCGCACTCGGCCCCGAGTAGACCTGCTGCCAGGCTCTAAGTAGTTGGCAGGGCCGTAGGCTCGCTTGGGGGGGGGGGGGGGTAAGGGAATACCTCGAGTGGTGATTCCGCTGTGCAGGCTCTCCCAGCTGGCAGGGCTGGAAGGCACACTCGGCCCTGAGTAGACTCGCTGTCTAGGCTCTCATTAGCAGGACAGGGTTGTTGGCACACCTGGGGGGAAAGGAAAGAGTTGGGAAACTAAGCAAGGCCCTAAGAGGATCCCGCTGCTCAGGCTCCCACTAGCTGGCAAGTCTGGAAGACGCACTCGGCCCCGGGTAGACCTGCTGTTAGGCTCTCACTAGCTGGCAGGCCCGTAGGCTCGCCTGCAGGATAAGGGAATACCTCGAGTGGTGATTCTGATGCGCAGACTCTCCCATATGACAAGGTTGTAAGGAATGCTCGGCCTCGGGTAGACTCGCTGTCCAGGATATTATTAGCTGGGTAGGGCTGTAGGCACACCTGAGGGGAAAGGAAAGGAGTTCGAGGAAAGAGTTGGGAGACTAAGCAAGACCCCGAGAGGATCCCGCTGCTCAGGCTCCTACTAGTTGGCAGTTCTGGACGGTGCACTCGGCCCCGGGTAGATGTTGGGTATTGTATCCACATTACCCAGATTTGATGAAGTCACACTTGAACTAAGATGAATTAAGTTGTATTTGATGCTTTGGTTGAGTTATGTGTTTGCAGGATTCTAATGCCAAATGTAGACCAATGTCAGTCTACAATGGGTCACCAAACACAGGACCATAAAATATAATCCCTCATTATGTGATCCAAGGTGTTGACTCATGTGTAGCCTCTCTATTGGGATACACTTCTTATTCAAGCACCAGGACTGATTGGAAAAGATTTGATGTTGGTTTCACCAAAGAAGAAGAGATTTCTATTAAGAGAATTTACTAAGTACTTTACTTGAGTAGATCAATTCCTACTCGAGTGAGTTGCTTAGTTAATACTTGAGTAAACTCCTAATACATGAGTAAGGAAGTTAGATCTCGAGTAGTCAATTTATAGGTCTCGTGTAGCCATGCCAACTACTCAGTAAATTCCTTCTCTCTCTCAGGTTAACAGAATTTCTTCTCCAAATATTTTCTAATTAAAATACTCTAGTAGCCATATAGATAATCGAGTAGTTTAAAACTTCTGTCTCGAGTTACAGAAGTCTGCACCTCGTGTAATTTCTATTTACTCGAGTAGTTAAGTCATGTACTCGAGTAGTTCATCTGCTACTCAAGTAGCCCAGAGTTTATACTCGAGCAACCACAATTTCTTCCCTCAGAATTTCTCCAAGTCAATTACTCGAGTAGCCAGTTCCATATACTCGAGTAGTTCTTATTCACTCGAGTAGTTCAGCTTTACTACTCGAGTAGCCCAGTATTCCTTTCCAGAAAATTTTCTATGTCCATGACTCGTGTAGTTCCTCTATCTCTCGAGTAGTTCATCCCTTATTATCGAGTAGTATTTCTTGTACTTGAGTAGTCCAACTCCACTACCCGTGTAATTGCTTAAGCACTCGAGTAAGTCATTTTGGTACTCGAGTAGCTGGTTATCATTTCCAATTTCTTCTTTAAGTATATACTCGAGTAGTTATCTTTAGCCTACTCGAGTAGTTTTCTATAGTACTCGAGTAATTATCTTCAGCTCACTCGAGTAGTCCTATAAACTACTCGAGTAGTCATTTCTTCACTCGAGTATGTCACTCCACTCTTTTTCAGAAAAATTTTGTTAAGTCCAAATTAACTGATTTCTTAATGAACCTTTACGTGATTGGTCCACGTGTACCTCATTAAGATCTAATTATGACTGTTATCGCAGATCCTATATAAGGTATTGTCAAACCGACAAACCCGAAGATAAGAAAAGATCACATTCTCGGTAAAAGACATGCCTGACTACGAAGACCCATTCTGCGGTGGCTTGGTGATCTAGATGGCGGTGGAGAATTTCAAGGTCTCCCTGATTCTGGTGGACAACGGGAGCTCGGTGAACGTAATCTTCAAGAAGGACTTTGATGAGATGATGGTGGAAGCACGAAGGGTCCTAGCCTCGGATGGACCGTTGTTCTGGTTCTCGGGGGAGCGGAAGGTAAGTCAAAGGATGGGTAGGGTTGCATGTGACGTTGGGGGGTATCGAGGAAATGTCGGTTCGTCATCGTTGACGCTCCAAGCAGCTACAATGTAATATGGGAGTCCTCTCATCAACGCCTTTTATTGCGTCCCTGATGATTTTTCTTGCTAACAAGTAATAATTCAATGTGATTTCATTCTACATTCTAATACAATTATGTAGATGGACTTAACTAGATTGAATTAGCATTCAGGCAAGCGCACCTATCAATCGTAATATATGAGAAATCTACATCTCGTGTCGTATTCCACAGGGTCGTTTCAACTATTCGTACTCACCCTCCCTTTATTTTCATACCTCTAAACAAAAGTGATATTTAAACTACATTAACCTAACTATGACCAATTGGATGATTCAGTGTTGGAGAAATAAAAATGATAACAACATGAAGCTTTTAAATAATTACATGAACAAATCCATTTATCAATTCAATTCTAAGCGATCATGACATGAAAAGAGTGTTACATTTGTGCAATGTAAATGTTAATTTTTCATCAAAATTCTCTCTCGAGCAATTCCAAATCTAAACCTAAGATAGTAAATTTTCTCTCGAACAATTCACAACACTCAAGTTCGCATTAAACAAAATACCTTTATTATTACATAAATTCATGGATTTTATTTCTAAATTAACATGAATCCTTTTATCCGTGTTCTAATTTTCCAAACAGAATATCTCTCGATCATAGAGTTTGAAATACAAAGGGAATTATCATCACAATATGAACATACCAAAAGCATTGCAAATAACCAATTTCTCAATCTAGCCAATTGCAAATTGTGTAAAACAAATAAGAAGTTCATAAGGATGATTAAACTCTTTGTTTGAATGCATAAACACAAATAAAATACTACAAATGTAACATAAACACGGTGATACATGATTACTAAAATGTTCAAAGAGAAATTCATGCAAATTAAAACATAAATTGAAGATGGATCATCAAGAGAAAGGAAGGATTCAAGGGGTTAATGATTAAATAAAAAAATACATAAGAATACCCTTCAATCCTCCTTGTCTTGGATGCTCCCCTTCGGCCTCCAGCAGTTCTCCAATCCAGAAATGATCCAAAAGTTCTCTACAAATTTTTCTACAGGAAATTTATAGTTCCCTTGCAAACAGGTCGGACACGGGGTCGCACACGGCCGTGTGGCAGGCCGTGTGGACGGTTCCTAAGCGGTTCCTGGGCGGTTCCCCACGAGAAGGCGTGTCTGGTCGTGGGCCGTGTCAGATGACACGGGTATGGACACGGCCGTGTGGTCGGCCGTGTTCCACAGACACGGGTTGGTCGGCAGCCGTGTGCAAAGATGACACGGGTATGCACACGGGCGTGTGCTATACCATGTGGGTTCCAGCGTCTGCGCCAAATTCTTCAGCTCCAGGTGCATAGGACACGGGTAGGCACACGACCGTGTGTCTGGCCGTGTGCACCAAATTTTCGTCCTGTCATCAGCCATGTTGACTCCGTGAACTCCTCTGTTTGCTCCGAGACTTTTAGGTCCATTGGTTGGCATTACCTGCAATTGAAAAATGATAGACTCAGTAAATGGTTTATTATAAGAACTGCCAAAGACTTCTAAATACGCTCTTCTATCTATGATACGACAATTTCTTTGCTATTATCATGAAATCAACACAAAAGGGGCAGGAAATGGTAGATATGATTACAATTATGATAGTAAAAAGCCTATCATAATCGTACTCATCAAATACCCCCAGACTTAGATGTTTGCTTGTCCCTAAGCAAACTAATTCAAACACCTGGGTTACCATTAAATAATTTTGCCTCCGCACACTGGTTGCTATGAATTTAAGAGAACTTTGGTGATGTAATCGCATAGGAAATAATTTAGCAGACTTTTCTAAATATAAATTTATCTTAAAATTCCTCTAGTATATCATTTTAACTATCTTTCACTCGCTTTTAGAAATAAAAGTATAGTCATCTTTAACAAATATGAGGAGAAAATAACAATCTCTATAAAATACGTATTAGCATTTCAAAACTTATAAGTACTCTTACTGATAATCATGAGCTTACCCTTTTTACACCCTCATCACAGCACAATTTAGAATTAGTAAGGTTGGATCCTTAGGACTTGAATTTTGGTGTAGCCTTTTTGGCTAGGATAGAAGATTAAAGGTGAGGTAATGAAGGATAAGTTTGATGAATTTTTCACACCTAAATCTTGATTGAGCCTTATGTTGGAAGATACCTTAACATATTTCAATTTTTTGTAAACACCCCCAGGCTTTGCAATTTGTATATTTCCCATATTTTGAAGGGTACTCTATTTTTATATATATATTTAACCAAGGGACCATAGTAGGGATCATTCCAAGTGGGTGCAAGTATACACGCACTCAGGCCACATATCACTATGTCTTTTTTTTTTTGGGTTCAAAGTAGGGATCATTCCAAGTGGGTGCAAGTATACACGCACTCAGGCCACATATCACAATGAACAAATCATTCCAAGCAGGCATCAATGATAGGTGTGCTAATAGGTAAGGATTTGGCCTTGGTGAATTTAAATAGTAAAGCATCAAAAGGATGGGAATTAGGTTCAAATTGGGTGTGCAAGGGTATCATGTTAAAGGTGTTGGGATAACAAGGCTCAAGCTATCCAATAGGAGGCCTAAGTCATTTCCGCCCTTACTAATTAACTTATGTAATGTTTTGAGGAATGCTAGAGGGTGGGTCCTAGACATCAATATGGAGTAATTTTTTATTTTAAAACCCTAATACCAAATTATGAAAATGTTACACTCATCGACTCACTTTATTATAGATAAATATATTTTCTAAAATAGAGTGTTGGATAGTTACTAATATAGAGGAGTAATCTTAAAATTAAATTATATAAAGAAAATTAAGCTAAAAAAAAATTTCTATGCTTAATTACGAAATCAACAAAGTTGAATACTTTATGAGTCTACATCAATTCATTTTAATCAGTGTGCGAAGGTAAATTAAATATTTATAATCCCACATGAATGAATAATGAGAGCTTAAAAGATCAACAAAATTTGTAGGGGGAGGTATAACAAACTTGAGTATTATGATAGGCAGATTAGGATCAATTGTAACCACATGAATAACCATTCTACCCCCAAACTTAAATTTTGCAATGTCCTCAGTGCAAATTAAAAAGCGAACATAGAGTAATTTCATGATGAAAAAAAAAACTGCTATCATGATAAGTATAAGAGCACAGTACAGAAACAGGAGCTGTAATAGAATGCACTGATATATAATAGTCGACAGAACAGAATACATTGATATATAAACAAAATTTTACAAGATACGATACATGAAGATAGCACTACAACGATACATATCAGAAGTACTCATGGTGGCCTGTCGAATCATCCGGGAAGGAAGGCGGTGCTGGAGCTGGCGGCTGGCGAGGGGCGATCCCAAGGTGGTCTCTAATCTGTGTGAGGAGATCCTTAATTTCCTGATGTTCCTCCTTAATTTCCTGAAAGCGTGGCGAGAGATCGGTGTCGAAATACTGACGGAACTCGCGCGAGTATCGTGACTGAGGTGGAGGAGGTGCAGTAGACGACTCGCCATGAGCGTAGGTGGAACGGGGTGGAGGCACCAACGGCTCGTCGAGGTCAGGGTCTATCTCATCATCACTGTCGGCCTGTACATGCGGTCCACGTCGAGCAATAGAATATATAACCCCTCCCCGGCCCTGACGGGCGGTGACGAGGCGGAGGGCGCGAAGACTAGCCATCGTGATAGGCACGGTCTTTGCGACCACTGTCATCTGGGGGAGGGCTAAAAAGATGCCCATATTCTTCACGAGGCGAGTAATATAGGGTGCTACGCAAATAGACCCTATACGAGGGGTGTCAGCCTGATGAAGAATAAACTGGGCTAGAAGATAACCGAGATGTAGAGGATATCGTGATGTCATGCTGTAGAGGTATAACAGATCCTGCCTACTAACAACTCCGGAGCTTTCGCCCCGACCGCTCAACGTGTGGCTGAGTAGATGGTGGATGTAATGGAGGGCGGGGGAAATCAATTTGGATGCCTTAGATCTCTTGGCCTCGTAGGCGCCAGTGTCATAAGAAATTTGGCGCCAAATAGCACCGGCCATATCGCGGTTGGGGAGATCGTAGTGGAGTTCGGGGTAGGCAGCACTGAAAAGGAACGACTCCTCATACACCCCTAAGTATTGGGTGAATTGGAGCATGGTTAGTGTATAAAATGTGCCACCCACTCGAAATGAAACTATCCCCTCGGGTGCGTGCGGTGCGTCGATGAAATTAGGCCTAAAGCTGGAATAAAATGACGATAGGAACTCTAAGGTGAGTTCCCTAAAGCCTAATTCCTCTATGGCAAAAAATTGATTCCACCCTGTTACAGAAATCAGCCCCCTGACATCTCCTGCTAGGTTTATCTCCTCAAGTACGCTCCAATCAATCATGCGTATGTCTTGAAATTTTTTAGATTGCAAGCGGTTGAAGCGGGCGGTGTGCGACGCATCTGTGAAAATTAGCGGAGCAGCGGCATCCCGCCTCTCCGTGGAGACTTGTAATTCCGGTCGGCGACGACGACCTCCACTTCTTCTGGAAGACATAATGTAGACGGGGAGAATACGAGTAAAGGGGGAAAAGAATTGGAGAAAATGGTGCTTCTGAGGTCAGGCCAAGGGAGGAATTTGTGCTGGGAGAGGGTTTGGAGTGAGCATGGAAGATCAAAGACACGGCCCCTATTTATACATGTTGAACACGGGTTTGCACACGGGCGTGTGCGAACCCGTGTTAGGGAATCTTTAGCCTCGTGGAACACGGGTGCGTCGGTCCGTGTAAAATAATGGAACACGGGTGCGCACACGGCCGTGTGTGCACCCGTGTTAGGGGATCCGATGCTTCGTGGAACACGGGCCTACCTCGGTCCGTGTGGTCAAACTGACTGGGGACAGCGCGTCAGGTGGACACGGGCGACAACACGGCCGTGTGTCGCCCCGTGTCGCAGCTGGCACGGTACATAAACACGGGTAGGTAGGTGACACGGCCGTGTGGACTCCGACACGCCCGTGTTCGGTGTCTCGACACATCGGTCTCGACGATCGTCGAGACCGATGCACACGGCTACGAACACGGGTTGGTGCGAACCCGTGTTGTGCTCGGGATGAATTTGCCTTTTTGCGGAATTAATTCCACACGGCCGGGCCTGAGCCAGTGTCGCGTACACGGCTAGCCACACGGCCGTGTGGTAAGCCGTGTGCCTCTCCATTTTGAAAATATTTTTACAGAAAATTTTTTTTTTTCTCTGTTTCTCATTAAAATTTGATGGAAAAAATTATTATTTTTTTTTCATTAACATTTTCTTTTCTTCAATTTTTCATTGCAACTAATTAGATTTATACTAAAATAGGAATACTTAGAAACACCTACTATACTTAATATTAAATTAATCTAGCCGGAGGCAGGTTTCTAGACGAGGGAAGTCCATAGGGATTTCACCATAATAAGGTTTAAGTCGGTGACCATTAACCTTAAAATCTCCCTTCTCTGGGTGAGTTAACTCGACGGTACCGTAGGGAAAGACTTCTTTAACTTTAAAGGGTCCGGACCACTTAGACCTTAACTTCCCTGGGAATAATCGTAATCTGGAGTTATAAAGGAGGACTTGGTCACCTTTTTGGAATACCTTGGGTTTACGAAGGTGACGGTCATGAAATAGTTTGGTTTTCTCCTTATAAATCCGGGAGTTCTCATAGGCTATAGTTCTCCACTCATCTAATTCGTTAAGTTGAAGTTTACGCTTCTCTCCTATAGAACTAGTGTCAAAATTTAAGGAGCGTATTGCCCAATAGGATTTGTGTTCTAATTCTATAGGTAGGTGACAAGATTTACCGTAGACTAATCTAAAGGGGGTGGTCCCTATAGGTGTTTTGTATGCGGTCCTATAAGCCCATAAACAGTCGTTAAGTTTCCTAGACCACTGCTTCCTATTCCCTTCTATAGATTTTTCTAAGATTCTCTTAAGCTCTCTATTGGAAACTACAACTTGTCCACTAGTTTGAGGATGATACGGAGTGGCTATCCTATGTGTAACTCCATATTTTTCCAATACTTTGTCTAGTTGTCGATTACAAAAGTGTGAACCCCTATCGCTAATAAGTGCGCGTGGTGTGCCAAATCGTGCGAATAAGGATTTCAAAAATCTAATTACAACCCTACTATCATTAGTAGGCAAAGCTTGCGCTTCAACCCACCTTGATACGTAATCTACAGCTACCAAAATATATTTATTCCCAAAAGAAACTGGGAATGGTCCCATAAAATCTATACCCCACACATCGAATACCTCACATTCAAGAATAAATTTTTGAGGCATTTCATGTAATTTAGAAATATTACCTGCTTTTTGGCAAGAATCACATGAAAGCACATACCTTTGGGCATCCCTGAATAGAAGGGGCCAATAAAAACCGGAATCAAGAACCTTTTTAGCGGAGCGATTCGCTCCATAGTGACCACCAGCGGGACCTGAATGACACTGCTCCAAAATCTTCCAACCTTCCTCCGCTGATACACACCTTCTTATAACAGAATCTGCACATATCCGAAAAAGAAAAGGGTCCTCCCAAAAGTAATATTTCAAGTCAGAGAAAAATTTCTTTTTCTGCTGATATGAAAAGTCTTTTGGAAGGACCTTAGCCACAAGATAGTTTGCATAATCTGCAAACCATGGATAATCTAGATGTATATTGGTAGATATGGCAAATAATGATTCCTCAGGAAATGTATCAGAAATTTCAGACTCATCTAACATTGATCGTAGTGGGTTTTCTAAACATGAAAGATGATCTGCCGCTAAGTTTTCTGCTCCTCGTTTATCCCTAATTTCTAGATCAAATTCTTGTAGAAGAAGAACCCATCGGATTAAACGAGGCTTTGCTTCCGCTTTGGCTAGCAAATATCTAAGTGCAGAGTGATCCGTATAAACTACCACTTTGGACAATGTTAAATATGGTCTAAATTTATCAAAGGCGAATACCACTGCTAGGAGTTCTTTTTCAGTAGTTGTATAATTCTCCTGTGCATTATTAAGTGTTTTACTAGCATAATATATTGGGTGAAAATGTTTGTTTCGGCGTTGTCCTAAAACAGCCCCTACCGCAAAACTACTAGCGTCACACATGATCTCAAATGGTTGACTAAAGTCAGGTGCGATCATAATAGGAGAATTAATTAATTTTTCTTTTAAGAACTCAAAGGCATGTAGACACTCTTGTTCAAAAATAAAAGGTGTGTCTTTTTCTAAAAGCCTTGTAAGTGGTTTAGCTATTTTAGAGAAGTCTTTAATAAAACGGCGGTAAAATCCCGCGTGTCCTAAGAAACTTCTCACTGCCTTTACGGAGGTTGGTGGTGGCAATTTTTCTATGGTCTCTATTTTTGCTTTATCTACATGAATTCCTTGGCTTGAAATTTTATGGCCAAGTACTAACCCTTCTTGTACCATGAAATGGCACTTCTCCCAACTAAGCGCTAGGTTCGTCTCCTCACACCTCCTAAGAACTCTCTCTAAATTATTCAAACACAACTCAAAAGAGTCGCCAAAAACCGAAAAATCATCCATGAACACTTCCATGATATCTTCAACATACTCGTTAAAGATGGCTAGCATGCACCTTTGAAATGTGGCGGGCGCATTACATAACCCGAAAGGCATACGTCTATAGGCAAAGGTACCAAATGGGCAAGTAAATGTTGTTTTCTCTTGGTCTTCTGGTGCTATAGGAATTTGAAAATATCCAGAAAGTCCATCTAGAAAACAATAATAAGAGTGTCCTGATAAGCGTTCTAATATCTGGTCGATGAAAGGAAGAGGGAAATGGTCTTTCCTAGTGGCATCGTTTAATTTCCTATAGTCTATACAGACACGCCAACCTGTTATCGTTCGCGTTGGAATTAATTCATTTTTATCATTTGCTACTACGGTCAGGCCACCCTTCTTAGGGACTACTTGGACAGGACTAACCCATGAACTATCCGAAATAGGATATATAATACCAGCATCTAATAACTTCACAATCTCAGCCTTTACTACCTCTTTCATATTAGGATTTAACCTACGTTGCGGTTGAATAGACGACTTATAGTTTTCTTCCAAAAGAATTTTATGAGTGCAAAAACTAGGATTAATACCCTTTATATCAGATATTTGCCACGCTATTGCACCTTTACATTTCTTCAATACGGTTATCAATTTTTCTTTTTCAAGTTTGGAAAGATTTGAAGATATGATAACTGGGTACGAAGAATTTGCTCCTAAGAATGCATACTCAAGATGATCCGGTAATTTTTTTAATTCTACTATTGGTGGATTCTTAGTATTATTCTTAAGAATTTCATGATCTCCTTCAGTAATTAAACTATATTCCGTTGTTCTATTCATAGCAACACAATTTTCTAGAAAAAATAAATGTTCAATAATGTCATCATTTTTATCATATTCTAGATAATTGTTAGTTATGCAAATTTCTAAAGGATCTTTATAATAAAAATTAGAATTTATAGAAGACATAAAATCATCAATACCATGAGAAAAATAGCAATAATCATCGTTATCTAAAGATTGTTTCATAGTTTTGCCAATTTGAAAAGTGACTTCATCTTCTCCTACTCGCAATACTAATTTACCATCAAAAACATCAATAAGTGCTCTAGAAGTAGCTAGAAATGGACGACCTAGTATGAGTGGTACTTCGATATTTTCATCCACATCTAAAATAACAAAATCAGCAGGAAATATAAATTTATCTACCTTAACTAATACATCTTCCACTATTCCTCTAGGATACTTAACCGATCGATCTGCTAATTGAATACTCATTCTTGTTGGGCTAAGTTCTCCTAGGCCTAGTTTCAAATATAAATTATAAGGCATTAAATTTATACTTGCTCCTAGATCTGCTAAAGCCTTATTTACTTGTAAATCACCGATTAAGCATGGAATTGAAAATGAACCGGGATCCTTAAGTTTTTGTGGCAATTTATTTTGCAAAATAGCAGAACATTCTTCACTTAATGTTACTAATGATAATTCTTCTATTTTCTTTTTATTAGAAATCAAGTCCTTAAGAAATTTTGCATAGTTAGGCATTTGAATAATTTCAGAAAAAGGTAAATTAACATGTAATTGCTTAAACATAGATAAAAATTTACCATACTGCGCATCCATGCGCTCCTTGTTATGCTTTGCTGGGTATGGTAATGCTGGTTGGTACTCCATCGGTTGTACATTCATCTCGCTTGGTCCTTCGCCGCCAGACTCCATTTTGGGTGCTTCTTTTGCAGGCCTTGGGTCTTGTAACTCCTTTCCGCTCCTCAATTGAACGGCTTTTGCATGCTCCCTTGGATTTATCTCTGTATTCCCTGGAAGTGTTCCTTGCTGCCTTTCAGAAACCATCCTTGCAAGCTGACCAATCTGATTTTCCAAGTTCCGAATTGAACCCTCTTGATTTCGGAAGGCTACATCGGTAGTTTGCATGAATTTGGTAAGCACATCTTCCAATGTAGGCCTCCTTGGTTCCAACTGTGGTTGTTGTCCAAACATGGGCTGCTTCCCTTGATTTCCTTGTCCTCCCCAAGAGAAATTGGGGTGGTTTCGCCATCCAGGATTATATGTAGAGCTATATGGGTTGTTGGCTTGATTGAAAGGTGGCCTAATATTGTTACCCATATAGTCAACATGCTCTTGAACTTGCGGTTCACAACTAGGCATTCCAGTGCATGAAGGGTCCCATTGTTGAGGTGCCATGGAAGGTGATGCTAAGGCAAGGTTGTCCATCTTTTGGTGAAGTTTCTCCACTTGAATTGCTAAGGCGGTGACGACATCTACTTCATAAATTCCTGCGGGCTTGCTAGGCTTATTTCTTACGGTAGTCCATTGGTATTTGTTCATTGCCATGTCCTCTATCAACTGCTGAGCCGCTTCAGGTGTCTTGTTATTCAAAGTTCCTCCACTAGCCGCATCAATCATTTGTTTGGTGGCTGGATTTAGACCATTATAGAAGGTCTGAATCTGAAGCCATGAAGGTAGAGCATGGTGGGGGAATCTCCTTAACAACTCCTTGAATCGTTCCCATGTGTCGTACAACGATTCAGACTCCAATTGAATGTATGTAGAGATGTCATTCCTTAACTTCGCAGTCTTCGCAGGTGGAAAGTACTTCATTAGAAACTTCTCAACCATCATGTCCCAAGTAGTGATCGACCCTCTAGGTAAGGAATTCAACCACTGCTTTGCCTTATGCCTTAAAGAAAATGGAAACAATCTCAATCGAATGGCGTCGTTGGAAACACCATTGATCTTAAATGTGTCACATATCTCTAAGAATCCGGCCAAGTGGGTGTTAGGATCCTCATCTTGCAAGCCATCATACTGGACATACTGTTGAACCATTTGTATCACACTAGGCTTCAATTCAAAATTATTGGTAGCTATCGGTGGTCTAACGATGCTCGACCCGGTTCCTTGGAGATTAGGTCTAGCAAAGTCAGACATGGTTTGCTCATTTTGGTTGGCCATGATATCTAAGTTTTCAAGATGATTCTCTCCTTGGTTTACTGTCTCCTCTTCTGATAGTCCGTTTGAAATATCTGTGGTATTAATTCCCACGTCCCTTAAGTTAGTGTTATGGAGAATTCGTTCTGGGTCAGGATGAAATGGTGCTAGCCCAGAATTTTTGCCCCTGGTCATAGACTAACAGACTACAAAAAAAAATATTACGCAATATAATTATTCAAATACTAATTTACAACTATATAAATGAAAATTGGTAGATCAATAAAGATTAGGATTTCAAAATATTGAAAACGATCCCCGGCAACGGCGCCAAAAACTTGATGATTTTTCTTGCTAACAAGTAATAATTCAATGTGATTTCATTCTACATTCTAATACAATTATGTAGATGGACTTAACTAGATTGAATTAGCATTCAGGCAAGCGCACCTATCAATCGTAATATATGAGAAATCTACATCTCGTGTCGTATTCCACAGGGTCGTTTCAACTATTCGTACTCACCCTCCCTTTATTTTCATACCTCTAAACAAAAGTGATATTTAAACTACATTAACCTAACTATGACCAATTGGATGATTCAGTGTTGGAGAAATAAAAATGATAACAACATGAAGCTTTTAAATAATTACATGAACAAATCCATTTATCAATTCAATTCTAAGCGATCATGACATGAAAAGAGTGTTACATTTGTGCAATTCCAAATCTAAACCTAAGATAGTAAATTTTCTCTCGAACAATTCACAACACTCAAGTTCGCATTAAACAAAATACCTTTATTATTACATAAATTCATGGATTTTATTTCTAAATTAACATGAATCCTTTTATCCGTGTTCTAATTTTCCAAACAGAATATCTCTCGATCATAGAGTTTGAAATACAAAGGGAATTATCATCACAATATGAACATACCAAAAGCATTGCAAATAACCAATTTCTCAATCTAGCCAATTGCAAATTGTGTAAAACAAATAAGAAGTTCATAAGGATGATTAAACTCTTTGTTTGAATGCATAAACACAAATAAAATACTACAAATGTAACATAAACACAGTGATACATGATTACTAAAATGTTCAAAGAGAAATTCATGCAAATTAAAACATAAATTGAAGATGGATCATTAAGAGAAAGGAAGGATTCAAGGGGTTAATGATTAAATAAAAAAATACATAAGAATACCCTTCAATCCTCCTTGTCTTGGATGCTCCACTTCGGCCTCCAACAGTTCTCCAATCCAGAAATGATCCAAAAGTTCACTACAATTTTTTCTACAGGAAATTTATAGTTCCCTTGCAAACAGGTCGGATACGGGGTCGCACACGGCCGTGTGGCAGGCCGTGTGGACGGTTCCTAAGCGGTTCCTGGGCGGTTCCCCATGAGAAGGCGTGTCTGGTCGTGGGCCGTGTCAGATGATACGGGTATGGACACGGCCGTGTGGTCGGCCGTGTTCCACAGACACGGGTTGGTCGGCAGCCGTGTGCAAAGATGACATGGGTATGCACACGGGCGTGTGCCATACTGTGTGGGTTCCAGCGTCTACGCCAAATTCTTCAGCTCCAGGTGCATAGGACACGGGTAGGCACACGACCGTGTGTCTGGCCGTGTGCACCAAATTTTCGTCCTGTCATCAGCCATGTTGACTCCGTGAACTCCTCTGTTTGCTCCGAGACTTTTAGGTCCATTGGTTGGCATTACCTGCAATTGAAAAATGATAGACTCAGTAAATGGTTTATTATAAGAACTGCCAAAGACTTCTAAATACGCTCTTCTATCTATGATACGACAATTTCTTTGTTATTATCATGAAATCAACACAAAAGGGGCAGGAAATGGTAGATATAATTACAATTCTGATAGTAAAAAGCCTATCATAATCGTACTCATCAGTCCCCTCCTCGTTCCATCAGTGCCTAAAGTTCAACAGCGGTGGAGTGCAGTTCAGGATCAGGGGAGATCCGAAGGTGGCAAGACAGTGCTACGTGACTGCCGTTAATACCATATCTTGGATGGCGGAGGCGGAGGAGCTGGAAAATGAGATGGCGAGGGAGGAGAAAGCTGTGGGGGAGGGAGTGATGAGCCTGGGTGAGGCTGGGGAGAGGATTGGAGAGGAAGCTGCGGGGTAAGGAGTGATGAGCCAGGTTGCGACTGGGGAGAAGATTGGAGAGGAAGCTGCGGGGGAAGGAGTGATGAGCCTGGGTGAGGCTAGGGAGAAGATTGGAGAGGAAGCTACAGGGGAAGGAGTAATGAGCCTGGGTGAGGCTGGGGAAAAGATTGGAGAGGAAGCTGCAGGGAAGGGAGTAGTGAGCCTGGATGAGGTTAAGGAGGAGGTTGTTGAGAAAGAAGGGGCAAGCCTAAGTGAGGCTATAGAGAAGGCAGCGAGGGAGTAAGGGGTAGAGGGAGAAGCGGAGGGCGAGACCCAGAGGGGAGAAGGAGTGGAGTTGTCTGTAGGAGGCCTGTTGGAGGCGATGGAGTTTGAGGTGGTAGAAGGTGAGGAGGAGCATGGAGGAGAGGAGGAAAGGTCCGGTAGGGAGCAGTCTAGGCTGGAGCTATCAGAGGAAGTCGTGGAGATGGAGGTCATCAACATGGCAGGAAAGGTAGAGAAGGTGAGGGTCTGTGGGGGCTTGCGTCCCGAAGACCAGGCAAGGATGCGGGAGTGCATCCAAAAGAATGTTGACATCTTTGCCTGGAGCGCGACGGACATGTCAGGCATTAAAGCTGATGTGGCTTGCCACCGCCTGAACCTGAACCCAAAGACGCGCCCCATTCGCTAGAATATGAGGACCATCGCCACCAAGCTGGAGGATCCCATCCATGAGGAGGTGAAGAAGCTTCTAGATGCAGGTTTCATTTCGGAGATCCAGTACCCAGGCTGGGTCTCCAATGTGGTAATGGTAAAGAAGGGTGATGGAAGGTGGCGTATGTGTGTACACTTTTCTTTATTGAATAAATCATGCCCTAAGGATTGTTACCGCCTTCCTCGGATCGACGCGCTGGTTGATTCAGGCGTCAGCTTTTCTGTTATGAGTTTTTTGGATGCTTTTTCAGCTTATCACCAGATCCGTATGCATCCCCCCGACGTCAAGGATGTCTCCTTCATCACGAGGGAGGGATGCTTAAGCTATAATATGATGCCCTTCATGCTAAAGAACGCGGGGGCTATGTACCAACGAATGATGGATCGGGTGTTTAGAAACCAGAGGGGAAGGAACCTTGAGGTCTATGTCGATGACCTCATGATAAAGAGCAGGGATGTGGAGTCACACCTGCTTGACTTGAAGGAGACGTTTGTTGACCCTTTGAAGGTTCAAGATGAGGTTAAACCCACAAAATGTGTCTTCGGGGCAAGCCGAGGCAAGTTCCTCGGATACCTTCTAACCCCGGCGGGGGTCAAGCCTAACACGGATAAGTTGAAGGCCATTGTGGAGTTGGAATCGCCTCGCAACGCTAAGGAGGTTCAATGCTTGATGGGAAAGCTAGTCGGGTTGAGTCGGTTTCTCTCTCATGCCAGGGAGAAGTGCTCGCCTTTCATCAAAATGCTTTGGGGAAACAAATAGTTTGAGTGGACAGAGGAATGTGACGGGGCATTCCGGGCGTTGAAGGCTCAGCTATCCCAAGTGCCGCTCCTACAGAGCCCGAAGGAGGGAGAGGACTTATCCTTGTACCTTGGGGTAGGGGCTAAGGCTGTAATCTATGTTTTGGTAAGAGAGGATGGGAAGAGGCAGTTACCCATCTATTATTTTAGTAGGATCTTGAAGAAGGCTGCGCTACGCTACCCCATCCTGGAAAAGTTGGCTTTCTCTCTAATCGTCTCGGCCAAGAAGCTCAGGCCATACTTCCAGGCCAACTCGATCAAGGTGATGACCGACCTCCCACTGCGCAAGATCTATGAAGAGGTGGATCACTCGGGGCGGTTGGCCAAGTGGTACATTGAGCTCAACGAGTTCGACGTTTCTTTCATGCCCAGGCTCTACATCAAGGCGCAGGCGGTGGCGGACTTCTTGATCGACTATATCATAGAGCTGGAAGGGGAGGAATCACTGCCAAGGGAAGCGTGGAGGATGTACGTTGACGGAGATTCAAGGAAACATTCGCTTGGAGGAGGGGTATTGTTGGTGAGCCCCCAGGGGGTCACCATAGAGCAAGCAGTGGCGCTGCACTTCCCAGTCACCAACAACCAGGAGGATTATGAGGCTGTCATAGCCGGGTTGCTGTTGGCTAAGGAGCCCGAGATTCATGACGTGGAATCGTTCACAGATTCACTGGTGGTGGCGTCCCAGATCAGGGGGGAATATGAAGCTCGGGATCCGACCCTCCAGAGGTACTTGGCCAAGGAGAGGGTGATCATTGGTGGGTTCTGAGCCTTTTTAATTCAGCATGTCCCTAGGGAAGAGAATGAAGCAGCGGACCGATTGGACAAGATTGGACCCCGAGTGGGGAAACCTTGACCGAGCTATTTCATCCAGCAATCGAGGAAGGGGAGCTGATGGAAGTGGATCAGATCATGGGTGGATCCCTTGGTGACCTTCTTCGCCACGGGAAACCTCACTAAAGGGGTCAAGGAGGCCTAGGGCTTTCGTCATAAAGCGGCCCACTATCTTATGCATGAAGGGAGCTTGCATCAAAAGATGTTATCGGGCCTTTTGGCGTGATGTGTGGTGGAGGAAGAGATGCCAAGGATTTTGGAGGAGGTGCACTCCAGGGAGTGTGGAAGCCATTCAAGAGGTAGAATGTTGGAGGTAAGGGTGGTCAGACAGGGATACTTCTTGCCCACCCTGAGGAAGTATGCGACAGAGTTTGCGAGGAGGTGCCAAAAGTGTCAGCTCTACGCCCCCCTTCAGCTCCAGCCCGCTCAACGATATCGAAGCTTCACGGTGCCATGGCCCTTCGCCATTTGGGGGATTGACCTAGTTGGGTCGTTTCCTCTAGCGAGTCGGCAGAGAAGGTTCCCCTTAGTCATGATCGACTATTTTTCAAAATTGCTGGAGGTCAAGGCGCTGGCCAAGGTAACCTCCCAAGTCATCAGGAACTTCGTTTGGGGAGAGATCATCTGCAGGCATGAGCTTCCTCAGGCCATTGTCACGGACAATGGTCCAGAGTTTGCAAGCGAGGAGTTCATAAGCTTCTGCACTCAGCTGGGTATCGACCTCAGGTTTGCCTCCATTCACCACCCCAGGAGCAACGGCTAGGTGGGGAGGCAAACAAAATTATACTAAACCTGCTCAAGAAGAAGGTGGAGAACCTAAGGGGTAACTGGGTGTAGCAGCTCCCCTCGGTGTTGTGGGCTCTTTGAACATCCCCAAACATGGCGACTGGCGAAACCCCCTTCAAATCTCGCATGGTTGTTAGGAGGTCCTACCTGTGGAACTTGAGGTTCAATCCCCACGGGTCGTGACCACAGGCAGATGAGGCGAAGAATGGAGGTAAGGGAATGAAGCGGAGCTACGACTCTCATTAAACATGGTGGTGGAACTTCGCGATGTGGCCGCAGTCAGGTAGGAGGAGATAAAATGAAGGATGGCCATCTACTTCGACAAGCATGTCAGGATAAAGCAGTTCAAGAAAGGGGACTTGGTATTGAAGAAGGTCGACGCCGCAAGAAGGTCGGCAGCCGTTGGTAAGCTCAACCCCAACTGGGAAGGACCCTACATTGTAGAAAGGGCCCTTGGGTTAGGGGATACCACCTCCAGATTGTGGAGGGGGAATCCATGAGTCATGCTTGGAGCGGCGACGACCTGAAGCGCTTCAACCCTTAGTGGGGGACAAGATTGTAAATTTTATTTTGTAATTATAAATTCATCGAGTTTTCTCATGATTGGTTTCTTTTGAGCATTGGAAAAAGAGGTGGGAAGTTAGCAAGACCCCGAGATGATCCCGCTGCTCAGGCTCCCACTAACTGGCAGGTCTGGGAGGTGCACTCAGCCCCAGGTAGACCCGCTGCCAAGATCTCACTAGCTGGCAGGGCCATAGACTCGCCTGGGTGGTAAGGGAATACCTCGAGTGGTGATTCCGCTGCGCAGGCTCTACTATCTGGCAAAGCTGAAAGGCACGCTCGGCCCCGGGTAGACTCGCTGTCCAGGCTCTCATTAGCTAGGCAAGGCTGTAGGCACACCTGGGGGGAAAGGAAAGGAGTTCGAGAAAAGAGTTGGGAAACTAAGCAAGACCCCGAGAGGATCCCGCTGCTCAGGCTCCCACTAGCTGGCAGGTCTGGAAGGCGCACACGGCCCCGAGTAGACCTGCAGCCAGGCTATAACTAGCTGGCAAGGCCGTAGGCTCGTTTGGGGGGTGGGGTATGGGAATACCTCGAGTGGTGATTCCGCTGTGCAGGCTCTCCCAGCTGGCAGGGCTGGAAGGCACACTCGGCCCCGAGTAGACTCGCTGTCCAGGCACTCATTAGCTGGACAGGGTTGTTAGCACACCTGGGGTGAAAGGAAAGAGTTGGGAAACAAAGCAAGGCCCTAAGAGGATCCCGCTGCTCAGGCTCCCACTAGCTGGCAAGTCTGGAAGGCGCACTCGGCCCCGGGTAGACCCGCTGTTAGGCTCTCACTAGCTGGCAGGCCCGTAGGCTCGCCTACAGGATAAGAGAATACCTCGAGTGGTGATTCTGATGCGCAGACTCTCCCATATGACAAGGCTGTAAGGAACGCTCGGCCTCGGGTAGACTCGCTGTCCAGGATATTATTAGCTAGGTAGGGCTGTAGGCACACCTGGGGGGAAAGGAAAGGAGTTCGAGGAAAGAGTTGGGAAACTAAGCAAGACCAAGAGGATCCCGATGCTCAGGCTCCTACTAGTTGGCAGGTCTGGAAGGTGCACTCAGCCCTGGGTAGATGTTGGGTATTGTATCCACATTACCCAGATTTGATGAAGTCACCCTTGAACTAAGATGAATTAAGTTGTATTTGATGCTTTGGTTGAGTTATGTGTTTGCAGGATTCTAATGCCAAATGTAGACCAATGTCAGTCTACAAGGGGTCACCAAACACAGGACCATAAAATATAATCCCTCATTGTGTGATCCAAGGTGTTGACTCATGTGTAGCCTCTCTATTGGGATACACTTCTTATTCAAGCACCAGGACTGATTGGAAAAGATTTGATGCTAGTTTCACCAAAGAAGAAGAGATTTCTATTAAGAGAATTTACTAAGTACTTTACTTGAGTAGATCAATTCCTACTCGAGTGAGTTGCTTAGTTAATACTTGAGTAAACTCCTAATACATGAGTAAGGAAGTTAGATCTCGAGTAGTCAATTTATAGGTCTCGTGTAGCTAAGACAACTACTCGAGTAAATTCCTTCTCTCTCTCAGGTTAACAGAATTTCTTCTCCAAATATTTTCTAATTAAAATACTCTAGTAGCCATATAGATAATCGAGTAGTTTAAAACTTCTGTCTCGAGTTACAGAAGTCTGCACCTCATGTAATTTCTATTTACTCGAGTAGTTAAGTCATGTACTCGAGTAGTTCATCTGCTACTCAAGTAGCCCAGAGTTTATACTCCAGTAACCAGAATTTCATCCCTCAGAATTTCTCCAAGTCAATTACTCGAGTAGCCAGTTCCATATACTCGAGTAGTTCTTATTCACTCGAGTAGTTCAGCTTTACTACTCGAGTAGCCCAGTATTCATTTCCAGAAAATTTTCTATGTCCATGACTCGTGTAGTTCCTCTATCTCTCGAGTAGTTCATCCCTTATTATCGAGTAGTATTTCTTGTACTCAAGTAGTCCAACTCCACTACCCGTGTAATTGCTTAAGCACTCGAGTAAGTCATTTTGGTACTCGAGTAGCTGGTTATCATTTCCAATTTCTTCTTTAAGTATATACTCGAGTAGTTATCTTTAGCCTACTCGAGTAGTTTTCCATAGTACTCGAGTAATTATCTTCAGCTCACTCGAGTAGTCCTATAAAGTACTCGAGTAGTCATTTCTTCACTCGAGTATGTCACTCCACTCTTTTTCAGAAAAATTTTGTTAAGTCCAAATTGACTGATTTCTTAATGAACCTTTACGTGATTGGTCCACGTGTACCTCATTAAGATCTAATTATGACTGTTATCACAGATCCTATATAAGGTATTGTCAAACCGACAAACCCGAAGATAAGAAAATTTTTGCAGCCGATTATCTTTCTAAGTCCTCTGAATTTCTCTCTCTCCAAGAAGCGAAAGCCGCCATCGCCGATCTTCATCGTTTACATCCGGCTAGAGTTTTCATTTTCAGAGGATTCAGATCAAGATGGCTTACAGATCAAGATCGCCGCTTAATTCCTGATTCTCTATCCGATCGTGTGAGGCCAAGGAAATCCAGATCTGTTTTTGCCGAAGATTTTCTTCATCTCTCTGATAAAGCCGCAAAGTATAAAAGAAGATCCAGGCCACTTGTTTGCAGATCTGATAAAGATTCACTGTTTGTATTTTTACATTCGTTCTATTTCATTCTTGTAGGAGAATTTCTCCGAGTATAGGAGCCTTTGTCTCCGAGATTGTAGGAAGTTTTACCTTCCGAGTATAGATCTGTTTTGTGGATCGAGATTGTAGGAACTTTATTCTGAGGCGTAGGATTGGTTTTCAATCCGAGATAGTGGAGTAGCCGAGTCTAGTTTATTGCTAGATCGGTGTGGGAAAGTGGATGTACCCATGGTTGGGGAACCACTATAAATCTTGCTTCGTCTGTGATTGATTGATAGATAGTTCTGTGCTTAGATCTAAAATTTTTATTCCTCAAAAAGACGCACATCTCACCTATTCACCCTCTCTAGGTGATTTAGGCAGGCAACTAATAACTTTCAATTGGTATCAGAGCCAAGTTGATCAATAAAAGGTTAACACCTTGATCAGATCTGTTTAGTTGTCTTTTGAGATCTACCAAGCGTGGACAAGGGTAAAGATTTTGCCAAGCTTCCTTTGTGCACCAAGAACAACTTTCCCATGTGGAAAGAGAGAATCAAATTTTTCATGGAAGCCGTGGATCCTAGGATCTTCATGATAATTGAAGAAGGTCCTTACATTCTCATGGCAATCTCCACAATAGTACTTGTATCTTTAGATAAAAAGGCCAAGAACATAATAGTAAGTGTAGTCGATGACTCCATGCTGGAAAACCTGATCCATTGTCAGTCTGCAAAGGAGATGTGGCAGTCTTTAGTTACCTTGATGGAAGGTACATAAGAAGTCAGGGATGATAGAAGATCCCTTCTAAATCAAAAGTATGAAGCTTTCGGACAAGGAAACAAGGAAACCATTGCTGACATATTTGAGAATTTCTTCAAGATAGTGAATGGCCTAAGGCTCTATGGCAGAGTCTTCACAAATGGAGAATTGAATGACAAGTTCTTAAGATCCCTAACTAAGTAATGGGATAACAAGGTCTGTGCCATCAGGGAATTTGGAAAATTAGCGATACAGACCCACAGAATCTCTTCGGGAAGCTTATGTTATATGAGCTTCAACTCAATACCAGAAAGGCTGAAGAAGAGAAGAACAGGTTTGCATTCAAAGAGAAGTTTGTTGCTTTAAAGGCAGAAACCTCAAAGAAGTCAAAGGTTATTCCTCCTGCTCCAGCGCAAGAAGTGAGTGAAGAAGAAACTTCAGAGCCAAGTACCTCAGACTCTGAGCTATCTGAAGGAGAGTTCTCACTACTATCATGTAAGTTCAAGAAATTCTTGAACAAGAAGAAGCACTGGAAAGGCAAGGATGCCTCTTATAGAAGATCACGACGTGATGGTGATCGTCAAAGAAAAGGCTCAAGTTTCCTCGACAGGTATACTCCTAAACAGAACAAAAATATTTCTACTGACATCATTTGCTACTGCTGCAATAAGCCAGGACACGTCATTGCTGTCTGCCCCTATAAGAATAATGAGGGTGGAAGAAGAGAGGAAAAGAAGTCCTCATACAATAAAAGAGGACAGAGAAGAGCCTAATAGCCAAAAAGGGCAAGACTCTTAGTGACTCTGACTCATCAGAGTTGAGTGAAGAAGAAGAAGCCTATTTTGGGCTCATGGCTCAGACAGATGATGAACAAGAGCCCCAGTTCACTGTGAAGGTAAACTCTCACACTATACTTTCAGAATCTGAAGCTTCTGAGCATGATCGTGAGGACAGCTCTTTTGACGATGAGTCTGAACTCATGGCCAAGTAATAGGAGTTGATCATGGCTTACGACAAATGTCGCCGAGTCGTGAAAACTCAAGCTAAAGAGATAAAGTATCTAAAAGCTGAAGAGAGCATGTTGAGAGAGGAAGTCGCCAAGACCGACTAACTCAAAGAGAACTTCAATAAAGCTATTGAAGAATACAACAAGGCTCTTGAGCACCTTGAACTAAAAGAGAAAATCATCAAAGAGTTGAAAGAACAACTCGCTGCTGAGAGGAAACTTGTTGAAAGTTTTTCGAAGCCTAAGACTGTTCTTCCACTCATTGCTGAATTCTCAACGAAGGCCAAGGGTGCTGGGCTAGGCCATGAAGAAGCTCCTAGCAAATCTTCTAGGAGAAATAAGGCCCAACGGAAGAATAAGGCCGCCAAGAAGGCCTTGGCTAAAGAGAAGGGGAAATCCCCTCAAGATCAGACCTCTTTCAAAAAGGTCATATTTCCTTCAAATGAGTTTGATCTTGACTAGTCCTACGGACACTTTACTAGGCCTACCTATGTAGAGCCAAAGTCCCGTTATCAAGGATGGACTCGCCCCAGAAACTTTGGTGAAAGTGTCTTTAAGACACCTTATGAAGAAGTGACTCTTCAGAGCTATGGCCCTTTCAATCATGGTCATAAATTCAAGAAAGCACCAAAGGCAAAGCTCATTGTGGAAAAGCCAACAAAGGAGAAGAAATCGTGTGATTGCCACCATCATGAAGATTCTTCTTCCAAGAATGCTGCCCCTGCCAGACCACAACTTCAAAATGTTAAGCAGGAGAACATAAGGCAAAGATACAACAGATTTGACTATTGGTGTTGTGGCAAAATTGGTCACTTTGCCATTGATTGCTGGTTTAATCCCAGAAATGCTGCAACCCCTCATGTTGGCAATATGAGAAAAACCACTCCTAATGCTAATATTCGTAGGGGGAGTGTTCTAACCCGAGACCAAGGACCCAAACGTATTTGGGTACCTAAGGCAAACTGATTGTGATTGCAGGTATGTCCAAAGGCCACCAAAATGCCAATCTAGTATTTGGACAGTGGATGCTCTCGGCATATGACCGGGACTAGAATCCTACTTCAGAACTTCTCTCCAGCCTTGAACGAACCAAAGGTTATCTTTAGAGGTTCAGACTGTGGAATCACTAAAGGCTACGGTATGATTACTAATGGTAGTGTATCCTTTTCAGATGTAGCTTATGTTGAAGGATTGGAACACAATCTTATAAGCATAAGCCAACTCTGCGATAAAGGATACATAGTTGAGTTTCACGCTGATAAGTGCTTGATAAAGTCTGTTGACAATATGGAAACGATTCTATCCGGCACTTGAAGTAGAAACATATTTTGTTTGAATTTCATTTGTATAGACACTTCTACACCAGTGTGCTTTTTAGCAAAAGATAGTGCATCTCTTGGTGACCAATGGCATAAGTGACTAGCATATATTAATTCCAAAACTATTAATAAATTATTTTCAATGAACTTAGTACGTGATGCTCCAAATGTCAAGTACATCAAAGATAAACCTTGTCATGCATGTGTAAAAGGCAAGCAAATAAGGGTTACCTTTAAAAGCGTTATTGGCAAGGATTCTAATAGATGTCTTCATCTGCTTCATATGGACTTGTTTGGTCCACTGCAAATTAGAAGCTTGGGAGGTAAGGATTATACGTTAGTAATTGTTGATGATTACTCGCGTTTTACTTGGGTGTTCTTTCTGAAACACAAGTCAGATACCTTCGACATCTTTACTAATTTTGTCAGGCAAGTCCAGAATGAATACAACTGCTCCATAGTCAAAATCAGAAGTGACAATGGAACAGAGTTCAAGTCTGGGGCCATGATAGAATTTTGTGAAAACTTGGGTATCGTTCTTGAGTTTTCCTCTCCTCGTACTCCACAATAAAACGCAGTGGCCGAGAGAAGGAATAGGACACTCATAGAGGCCTGCAGGACCATGTTGAGTGATGCCTCACTATCAGAATATTTCTGGGCTGAAGTCGTCAACACTGCATGCTACGTGCAAAATCGAGCACTCATAAACAAGAACCACGATAAGACACCTTACGAAATTCTAAAGGGCAGGAAACCAGCTGTCTCATATTTTAGAATTTTTGGTTGTAAATGCTTCGTGCTTAACAATGGTAAGTATCATACTACCAAGTTCAGCGAAAAGAGTTTTGAAGGTATTTTGTAGGATATAGTAGCCATAATAAGGCATACAGGATTTTTAATAGAAAAACCCTGGTCGTAGAAGAATCAATACATGTTGTATTTGATGAGACAAGCTTCTGCAAGACAACTCTTCTAGTGTGCTTACTAAAGATGTAGGTACAAAGTTGAAAGAACTTAGCTTGGATGAAACATCTGAAGATAAAGGTGAAAGGTTCTTCAAGATCACCACTCCAACCCCTATTGGAGAGGTTTATGATCAAGATGAAGAAATCGTGCAAGATGATGAAGTCACTCCGGTGATTGAAGAGAATCTAGATGCAAGGACTCTAGAGCTCAGACATCTGAAGGATAACCCCATGGACCAGATCATAGGAGATCCCCGGGATGGTGTCAGAACTCGTAGAGGTACAACTAACGAGAATTTATATTTAAGCTTTATCTCACAGGTTTAACCAAAGAAGATTGAGGAAGCAAACTCAGACGCATCGTGGATAATGACGATGGAAGAAGAACTAAATCAGTTCAACCGCTGCCATGTATGGAAACTTGTCCCAAGACCCAAAGGTAAGAACGTCATCGACACAAAATGGGTCTACATGAACAAGCTGGACGAGGATGGAACGATCATAAAGAACAACGCCAGACTCGTTGCTAAAGGATATTGTCAAGAAGAAGGAATCGATTTTGACCAGACATACGCTCCAGTGGCATGGCTGGAGGCAATAAGGTTATTCCTAGCATATGCTGCACTCAAAGGCTTCACCGTCCATCAGATGGATGTGAAGTCTGCCTTCCTTAATGGTGACATAAAGGAAGAGGTGTATGTGGAACAACCTCCAGGTTTCGTTGATTCTAACTTTTCTGATTACGTTTATTTATTTAATAAAGCTTTATATGGTCTGAAACAAGCTCCTCGAGCTTGGTATGAGACGTTGTCTAACTTTCTACTTGAGAATAAGTACACAAGGGGAAAGATAGACAAGATATTATTTTTTAGGGAAATAAAAAGCAAGATTTTGCTAGTGCAAATCTATGTCGACGACATTATTTTTGGCTCTACTGATGACAACCTCTGCAAGAACTTTTCAAAACTTATGCAAGGGAAGTTTGAAATGAGCAGTATGAGCGAGCTGAAGTATTTCTTAGGGCTTCAGGTGAAACAATCTGAAGATGGAATTTTCATCTCACGGACCAAGTTCACCAAAGAGCTAATTAAGAAATTCGGAATGGAGAACGCAACCTCAATAAGGACTCCATTGGGTTCAACAATGTCTCTAGACAAGGATGAAAAAGGGAAACCTTTTGATGAAACCAAGTATAGAAGCATAATTGGATCCTTGCTCTACCTTACTGCCAGTAGACCTGACATAATGTTTTCAACATGTGTATATGCTAGATTTCAGGTGAACTCTAAGGAATCTCACTATGCTGCTGCAAAGCGGATTTTGAGATATCTTAAAGGCACGCCAAATCTTGGAATATGGTACCCAAGAAGTAATGATAGCGAACTAATAGGTTTTTCAGATGCAGATTTTGCAGGAAGCAAAGACAATAGGAAAAGCACTTCTGGGACTTGCCAATTCCTAGGAAGAAGGCTTATCTCCTGGAGTAGCACGAAGCAGAACTGTGTAGCAATCTCAATAGCTGAGTTAGAGTACATCTCTGCAGGCAGTTGCTATGCACAACTGCTATGGATAAAGAATCAATTTGAAGATTATAACATGGAGTTCCAGAAGATTCCAATGTTTTGTGACTCTTCCAGTGCAATTATAATAGCCAACAACCCAGTCTCGCACAGCCGGACAAAGCATATAGAGCTGATGTATCACTTCATCCGGGAGCATGTGGAGCATGGGGACATAGATCTCCAATATATCACTACAGACAGGCAGATTGCAGACATTTTCACGAAGCCGCTGGACGAGACCAAGTTCTCGTTCTTCAAAACAGAACTTGGAATGCTCAACAAAGAAGATTAGAGAAGATGGAACCCCAAGAAGGCTCAGAGATCAAGAATTGGAAAAAAGTTGGAATTCCACAAATTTCTAACTTGTTGACTCGAATAAGCAGTAAAGTACACGAGTAGTTCAAAATGACCTACTCGAGTGGTAAGATTGACCTACTCGAGTACCTCATAAGCCACTCGAGTCACTTACTCGAGTAGCAGAATGACTTACTCGAGTAGTCAAATCACCTATACGAGTAGCAAAACTTCACTTGAGTACATCAGCTCAACTAATCGAGTACTTCAGCCTAACTACTCTAGTACTTCCAGCGTATCTACTCAAGTATCTCATATACTTCACTCGAGTAATATCAAGTCTCTCGAGTATGTGACCTCAACTTTTTGTTCCCTGATTCAAATTTTCTTATTCGCAACTCGAGGCTTATGCCGCCACTTCTAAGGTATGATTCCATCATTTCTATTTTCATTAGACATAAACCTAGGGTTATATAAATATGAAATTCCATAATCTTTCTACACGAAATGATTTCCACTCTCGAGTACCCCGACTGTCTCTTCGCCTTCCTCCAGAAGTTGCAGATCCGCGACTTCTTCATCGCCGCCGTCGTTTTTCCAAGAGTTTCAGAATCATGGCCGCCTCTTCAAAGATTGGCATAGTTTCCGAATTGGTTGCCGCCAGGACTGCCGAGCTCTCCGATGACTTTCATAATCTTATGATCCTACTCGACACCGCCGAACTCACCTTCATTCTACAAGAACCCTGCAAAATCCTCTTTCCAAAAGTTATCGAGTTTTTCAGAAATGTCAAAGTTAAGCGCCATGGTACCGTTCTCAAATCAACGGTCAGAGGTATCACAATCAAACTTACTAAAACATCTATTTCTCAACTTCTTCGAATGCCGATTGTAGATGAAGAAGATCATCTAGGGCCTGATGAGTCTGACAGAACATGTATGTTCTGTGGCATTTCTCCTGATGAACAATACATCAAACGGTCTCAGATGAATCATGAAGGAAAATTACTGGTGGATATTATAGGGAAGGTCCTTCTTTGCAAAACTCATTCCATCAGAGATATCTCACTCACATTGTTTGATATAATGCAAGCCATAGTCTGTAGGAAGAAATTCCAATTTGGTATGATGATCTTGGATAAGATCAGAGACAGCATTAAAGCCCCTAATTATGACAGAATTATTTCTTTGCTCCTCCATGAAATCAATCCAGAAGTGTAATCAATTTCTCAAAAGGGACTGTTCTTCATCACATGAAGAAAGTTTCCATATCTTCCATTCAAAGGTGGGAATTGAAACTGCAGAATCCCACTCTGGCTGCCAAGGCTCCAGAGATTCCAGCCACAGAGGTCAGGACCCCATCTCCCTCTCAACATCATTTTGCCAGCTCCTCTGGTGCATCTATTGAGGGGGAACCTGCTCCTTTTATCCCAGCAAGGATTCCTACACCTCTAGCAGTAACTCCTCCACCTCCTCAAACTCCAGAAGAAACACCATCTGAACAACACCTTCAAGAAGCCCTCCTCTCCACAAAGCTGCTATCAGTGAGATGATAGAAGAATTGACTGCAAATGATCTTCCTCCTCCTCCCTCTCCAAAGGAAACCACCACTGAAATACCACCAGAATCCACTCAAGTACAATCTCCAGTGCATATTCCTTCTCCAGAAAAGTCTCCTACTGCAAACCAAGAGAAAGTTGAAACCATTTTCATCTCTGATGAGCAATCTCCTGAACCAGCTGAAGCTCCTTTCAGAAAACTGGACTTCTCCATACCCTCAGTCACTGATGAAGAGGATGCCCTGATTCACACTACTAGAGCAAAGAGCTCTGTCTCCATTACAGAAATACCTCCATGGGTTGCTCCTCCTCCTTCTGTTCCCTCTACTAGTGCTCCTTCAACTGCTAGTCCTACCAATGACTTGATGACTCAAGTTGTCCTTCTGCTTCAAGAACAGAGATCCTACTTTGAAGCTTCCCTTAAGACTATTGCTGATAAAGTCACTGCTCTAGAGACTGAAATGAGCAGGGGATTTGCAGAAATTTAGCATAACACTGATCAGCTGGAACACCTCTTCCAAATTGGTGGAAAGGCTCTAGATCACAATATTAATAGTGTTGGTCAAGTTATGGAGCAAGGGGTGACTCTTGCTAACAATCAGATTGAAATGGACAAACGAGCTGAAACTATAATGATGAAGATCTGTGAAGAGGTTGGTATATTCAAAGAAGATGCAATCTCTAAGGTATCTGTTGAAGTCAGAAAGGGGGAGAGTTTGGTGAAAGAATATTTAGAAAACTTAGATGCACTCAAGCAAGAGCTTTGGGAAGCCAAAATGAAAGAAATTCATGATGATGTCTTAGCACAAATTCAAAGTGTCAAATTCCATACATATGACACTGCTGTTTGGATGCTTAATCAAATCCTGCCTGAGTTTGCTACTGATCCAAAAATCATTCCTCATCATCTCAACCCCCTAGCTGCTGCTGCTCCTTCTCCTCTTCTACAACCTACCTTCTCTCCAAGACCTGAAGGGCAAGAAGGTCCTCCTCCAGATTCTTATGCTCAACTCTCGGAGGATGACCCTGCAGATATTTTTCTCCAAGCTCCTCCTGAGATCCAGACTTCAAAGAAGAAAAGAAAATATGATGATGGTGCCTCTGCTAGCAGGTCTATCCCAGTTCCCAAGATCAAGAGTCTTCTTCCTTCTACATCCCAGGAATCTTCAAAGGACAACAAACACTCTATCTGTTAAGAAGTTTCTGGAGTTCTTCTGGTCAAAGCAAAGTTTGAAGACCTATCACCCTGCAGCAGCTTCAACTTCCTGAACCATTCAATATCTCAGGGGGATCTCTTTGCTAAACTCAAGATCCACAAAAGTCTTCTCAGTTGTATCTGAGAAAGAGAAGACAAAATCACTCTCTCATTCCCCACTGTATAAAGGGTCCTTAACTCCCTTCAAAAGTTATTCCTGGTTACAATTCACCTGATCAAAAGACTTGAGGTTTGGTTTTTGAACACCTAATCAAAAGATCATTGGTGGCAGTCACCTGATCAAAAACCTGAGTGGATTCCTACCAGGGTGGTAGAAGAGTGGATGTACCCAAGTTTAGGGGAACCACTATAAAATTCTTGTGTTGTCTAGGTTGCTCTTTTTCTTTTATTCTTGATGTGGCTATGCTTTCTAGGTTGTTGTGTTTGTGGTTTTAATTTAATTTCTGCAGCACTAGTAATAGATTGAATTAATTAGAAAAATTTTATAAACCCTAAATACTCTATTCACCCCCCCAGAGTATTTTAGACCTAACCCCTAGCTTTCAGAGTAGTCCAACTCCACTACCCGTATAATTGATTAAGCACTCGAGTAAGTCATTTTGGTACTCGAGTAGCTGGTTATCATTTCCAATTTCTTTTTTAAGTATATGTTGGGTATTATATCCACACTAACCCAGATTTGATGAAGTCATCCTTGAACTAAGATGAATTAAGTTGTATTTGATGCTTGCTTTGAGTTATGTGTTTGCAGGATTCTTATGGGAAGTGTAGACCAATGCCAGTCTACAATGAGTCAACAAACACAGGACCATACAATGTAATCCCTCATTGTGTGATCCAAAGTGTTGACTCATGTGTAACCTCTCTATTGGGATACACTTCATATTCAAGCTCTAGGACTAAGTCAAAAGACTTGATGCTGGTCTCACCTTAGAAGAAGAAAAAAAATTCTGTCAAGAAAATTTCCAAAGTATTATACTCGAGTAGTTCTATACTTACTCGAGTAAAATGCTGAGTTCATACTCGAGTAATAATACTCTCACTCGAGTAGGTATGGTACATCCTGAGTAGTCTAATTATGGCTCTCGAGTAGTTAAGACAACTACTCGAGTAGTTTCCTTTCTCCTCTCGGGTTTATAGAATTTTTCTCCTCAAAAGTTTTCTAAGTTAAATACTCGAGTAGTACTATATAGTACTCGAGTAGTTTTATTTTCTGTCTCGAGTAATTGAATTCTGACTCTCATGTAGTTCTCACTTACTTGAGTAGTTTAAGTCATGTACTCGAGTAGTTCATCTACTACTCGAGTAGTCCAGAATTAATACTTGATTGACCTAGAATTATATTCCAGAAAATTTCTCTAAGTGAATTACTCGAGCAGTCATTTCCATATGGTTGAGTAGTTCTATTCGTCTCGAGTAGTTCAACTTCTATACTCGAGTAGTCCAGTATTCCAGTTCTAGAAATTTTCTAAGTTCTTATCTCGAGAAATTTCTCAACCACTCGAGAAGTTCGTTCCCATCTACTCGAGTAATCCACTCCACCTCTCGTGTAACTACTCAAGTACTCGAGTATGTCATTTTTGATACTCGAGTAGCTGAATTCTTTTTACTCGAGTAGTTGACTCCATGTACTCGAGTAACTATCTCATTCTCTCTCGAGTAGTTTTCTTATATACTCGAGTAGTCATCTTCTACCCACGCGAGTAGTGATGCAATGTACTCGAGTAGTCCTTTCTCTCTCGAGTATTTTACTTCGATTTTTCCAAAAATTTTGTTAAGTCCAGAATAACAGAATTCTTTATGAACCTTGATGTAATTAGTCCACGTGTATTTTATAATGACTTAATTATGTCTAATCTTGTCTGATCCTATAAATGGTCTTGTCTAAACCGGCAAACCCTAATTCTAAGAAGTTTATTCTAAGAGAATATTCAGAAGTTTTGCAGCCCCGTGTTTTTCCATTTTACTCTTTCTCTCTCCAAGAAATGAAAAACCGTCGCAGCCGCCGTCGCTGGTTCCCGACCGGCTAGGGTTTCGCCTTTAGAGGATTCAGATCAAGAAGGCTTTCCAGATCGAGATTTGCTCAACTCCTCATCTTTTGATTTGATCGATCGTGTGAAGCCAAGAAGTTTCAGATCTAATCTTGCCAAGATTTCTCTTCATCATTCTGATAAAGCCGCAAAGCCTAGAAGAAGAAATTTCTGGCCGACTGTTGCAGATCTGAAAAAGGAATTACTGTTTGTATTTCTATACAAAATTTCTTTCATTCTTGTAGGAGAAATTTCTCCGAGTGTAGGAGCTTTTGTCTCCGAGATTGTAGGAAGTTTTACCTTCCGAGTGTAGTTCTGTTTTGTGGATCGAGATTGTAGGAATATTGTTCCGAGGGTAGGATTGATTTTTAATCCGAGATAGTGGAGTAGCCGAGTCTAGTGTATTGCTAGATCGTTGAGGGAAAATGGATGTACCCAAGGTTGGGGAACCACTATAAATCTTGCCTCGTCTGTGATTTATTGGTAGTTAGTTCTGTGCATTGGATTGAAATTTTTATTCCGCAAAAAGACGCACATATCACCTATTCACCCCCCTCTAGGTGATTTAGGTAGGCAACTATAAACTTTCAATTGGTATCAGAGGCAGGTTCATCGTTAAAAGGTTAACACCTTGATTAGATCCTTCAATATTTGTCTTTTGAGATCTACCAAAAATGGACAAGGCTAATGATTTTGCTAAGCTTCCTTTATGCACCAAAAATAATTTTCCCATGTGGAAAGAGAGAATCAATTTCTTTATGGAAGCTGTGGATCCAAGGATCTTCATGATAGTTGAAGAAGGTCCTTATATTCCCATGACAATCTCTACTATAGATCCAACCAAGAAAGTCCCAAAGAAACTTATGGATCTAGATAAGGATGAGATTACACTTGTTTTTCATTATACAAAAAGGCAAAAAATATTATAGCAAGTATAGTCGATGATTCAATGCTACAAAACCTAATTCACTGCCAGTCTGCAAAAGAGATGTGACAGTCACTAGTTACCTTAATGGAAGGTATATAAGAAGTGAGGGATGATAGAAGATCCCTTCTTAATCAGAAGTATGAAACTTTCCGACAAGGAAACAAAGATACCATTGCTGACACCTTTGAGAATTTCTTCAAGATAGTTAATGGGCTAAGGGTCTATGGCAGAGTCTTCACTAATGGAGAATTAAATGATAAGTTCTTGAGATCCATAACTAAGGAATGGGATAACAAGGTCTGTGCCATAAGGGAGTTTGGAAAACTGCCCGAGACAGACTCTCAGAATCTCTTCGGGAAGCTTATGTCATATGAGCTTCAACTCAACACCAGAAAGACTGAAGAAGAGAAGAGCAGGTCTGCATTCAAAGAGAAGTCTGTTGCTTTAAAGGCAGACACCTCTAAGAAGAGAAAGGTTGTCCTTCCTACTCCAGTACAAGAAGTTAGTGAAGAAGAAACCTCGGAGCCAAGCACCTCAGGCTCTGAGCTATCAGAAGGAGAGTTCTCACTACTCTCACGATAGTTCAAGAAATTCTTGAACAAGAAGAAGTAATGAAAAGGCAAGGATGCATCCTATAGAAGATCACGACATGATGGTGATCGTCAACGAAAAGGCTCAAGCAGCCATGACAGGTACACTTCTAAACAGAACAAACATGTTTCTACTGACATTATTTGTTATTGTTGTAATAAGCCAGGACACATCATCGCTGACTGTCCTCACAAGAAGGAGGGTGGTAGAAGAGAGGAAAAGAAGTCCTCGTACAACAAGAAGAGGACAGAGAAGAGCTTAATGGCTAAAAAGGGTAAGAGTCTTAGTGACTCTGACTCATCTGAGTCGAGTGAAGAAGAAGAAGCTTATTTTGGACTCATGGCTCAAACAGATGACGAACAAGAGCCCCAGTTCACTGGGAAGGTAAACTCTCACACTCCTCTCTCAGATTCTGAAGTTTCTGAACATGATTGTGAGGATAGCTCTTCTGACGATGAGTCAGAACTCATGGCCCAATATAAGGAGTTAATCATGGCTTACGGCAAATGTAGCCGAGTGGTGAAAACTCAGGCTAAAGAGATAAAGTCTCTCAAAGCTGAAGAGAGCGTCTTGAGAGAGAAAGTCGCAAAGACTGACTCGCTCGAAGAGAACTTCAATAATGCTATTGAAGAATATAACAAAGCTCTTGAGCACCTTGATCTCAAAGAGAAAATCATCAAGGAACTGGAAGCACAACTTGTCGCTGAAAAGAAACTTGTTGAAAGTTTCTTGAAACCTAAGACTGTTCTTCCATTCGTTGCTGAATTCTCAGCTAAGGCCAAGGGTGCTGGACTAGGCCATGAAGAAACTCCTTGTAAGTCTTCTAGGAGAAATAAGGCTCAACAAAAGAATAAGGCCGCCAAAAAGTCCTTGGCCAAAGAGAAGGGGAAAGCCCCTCAAGATCAAACCTCTTTCAAAAAGGTCATATTTCCTTCAAATGAGTTTGATCTTGACTCATCCTACGGACACTTCGCTAGGCCTACCTATGTGTAACGCCCCCACTCGTCACGTGGCATATAACGGTCGGTCCGGTTGGGGCGCCACGCCATATGTCACAGACAAGCGGCGAAATTACTTGTGGAAATCAAAATCTATTCATATCCTAACACAAAGCATTCTAGCGCAGCATTTTAAGTTACCATGAACTCAACTCAAAGAATGTCCACTAATATATAAACTCCACATTTATATATCATATCCAGGAATGTATACAACACACACACCCATGGCCTTATGACCTTACAAGTTTCTCTTTACACAAATACATTTTCGTACATCGGCACGCAGGCCGGCTATAACGCCCCCACTCGTCACATGGCATATAACGGTGGGTCCGGCCTGGGCCCCACGCCATAGGTCACAGACAAGTGATGGAATTACTTGTGGTGATCAAATTCTATTCGTGTCCTTAACCCAATCCATTCTAGCGCAACATATTTAAGGTGCATGAACTCAACTCCAGGAATGTCCACTAATACATAAATTTCACATTTATATATCCAAAACCAGGAATGTATACAACCCACACACACATGGCCTTAAGGCCATACAGGTTGCTCTTTATACACATATACAAGTTCGTACATCGGCACGCAGGCCGGCCACACATGAAATCCAACCACGATTCACTTGGCCTTCAAGGGCCTTGGCAGCAATCTTTCAATCCGCTTATTTCATTTCAAAGTCGCAGCACCTGCAAGTAGACATCCACCAAAGAGCGGCAAATAAAGTAATGGTCAGCAATAGCTGACCAATTATAACGACCCTACCCCATGCCCAGGGCAGCGGTTCCTTACCTATATGCATTTGCAAGTACAATAGCTAACATTCACAATCACACATAGCAAATCACAAACGCCGACCGCAGTCAGACGCTTCGTGCACTAAGGGCACCTTACGGTGTACCGGAAACCCGTGGTAACACTACCAATCGCACGGTAATTAACTTGTTGGCTGGCCGGTCCTAGTCACCCCAACACGCATGCTAGTTGCATTCCGCTCAAACCAAGCAGAGGTACGTACCGCATGGCAAACATGAGCATTCATACAACAGATCGACCCGCTTTTATTTCGATGTAGCAAGTCGGGCTATCGCATGCTCCCGAACACTGCCACCAATCGATCTCTCCAACATGCCCAGGTACAGGTTAGCCTTTCCCGTGCTCACATCATCACTGGCGCACTGTGACGTGGGTCGGCCTTCCCTTCCTGGGTAGCCGCAGCTTCCCTCTCTCACAGAGCAAACCACAAGGAGCTTCGCAAAGCATCCAAGATCATATCCATGGCTAGCCCATGCATGAGCATACCATCGACACACAACATTCATTCATCCAATATCATTGCAAATCCACGGAGTCTTCTCTGGTTTACCCATGATCATCACCAATCCAGACTAACGGTCCAGATGGGCTTCACACAGCATGCCTATGCCGTACTCCACAATTCTGACTCTAGATGCAGACTCAACAAAGGAATCACTTCACGGATCCACCTTTTGGTGGAGGATTCCACGCATATGCATAAAGAAAGGACTTCGATGTCCAGGAAGGAGATCGTTACCCTTGAAGATCGCTTCGGCGCCATGAAGTAGCCGGATGGAAGTCACCGCCTCGGCTTAGCCTTCACGAATCCGCTCTCGGATCTTCGATACGCACTCCGCAGCTCCTCCAGCAGCTGGTTTTCTCTTCCTCCTTCCTTCCCTTGCACTCTCCTCTTCTTGCTCTCTCTTGAAATAATAATAAGAAGAAGATAATGAAGAGGAAGGGTTTAAATCCCCCTTTCCCCGGCCTTAGCAACACCTGACCAGATCCTATCCATTGGATCCAGGAATAGGGAATTAAATGACTCAGAATCGTCCAGAAAAGCATGAACACGGCCTGACACGCACTGTGACACGCCTGTGTCACAGGCCGTGTCCCCTAAAGCGGTAGTCAACCGACTGAAAACCAGCCAGTACACGGCCGTGTGACACGCCCGTGTCATACCATACATGCCCGTGTAGCCACCCATGTATGTCACCCAGCACTATCTCAAAATCACCCGAGACTCACACGGCCCGGGGACACGCCCGTGTTCCAGGCCGTGTGCACCTGGACACACCCGTGTTCCGCAAAAACGCCCTGGCTCAAAACGTCAGGCTGAGTTCGTCGACCACATTGACACGACCTGTGACACACCCGTGTCACAGGCCGTGTCCTCACTCGACACTCGACAATCGTCGAGAAAAATTCGTCGACCGCACGACCTGACACAACCCAAGCACGACACGCCCTGGGACACGCCCGTGTCCCAGGCCGTATCACCCATGCCTGAACCAAAATGACCCAAATTGACTTTAGGGTGTTACAATCCTCCCCTCCTTCAAAGAATTTCGTCCTCGAAATTTGTCTCACTCCAATCAGCCACAACATCACAAAATCTTACACCCACCGCATCCGAGCACTCAAAAAGGTGAACCGTGTTTAAGCTCTGAGGCCGCAGCATGTCTCACCCCAAGACATCGCACAAACAAACCAATATCAACACATTCATAGATCCAAATATATTTAGAGCTCCATCTAACCCGCCATGTACATATCATAGATACAAAGACATAACATTCACATATACACATAGATGACGGGCCACACTTATTTCCGCTCATCTGTATTATTTTGCAAATAGCATTTAAACTCCTCGGTAAAGGCCAAATTAAAAACCCGAGGTTGAATTTCACCAAGTGCACTTTGTGGCTCTTGCACTTCTATATTATACAATCGAGGCTGCGTCCGGGATGCAGATGATTCGGCCACTGCTTTACCCTTATCTTCATAAGACGCACCCGTAGTTTTCTCACTTTAGGAGGGCCTCTTCGACAGTGAGAGGCTATATTCCCATGTTTTCCGCATTTAAAACAGGTACGTGTCTCCACACGCCTTTGTCCATACGTTGCTTCTGATGCAACATTCGACGAGGTTTGTTCCACAGGCTTGAATCTCTTCTTTTCTCGTTTCTGAAAATCCAATTGTTCCGACTGCGGAACTTTGAATTCTGGCTTCTCCATCACCAGTCTCCTCGTTTCTTGCACTCGCTTCATATCCTTCTCTAATGCACGAGCTGTGTCTACCAACGCTTGGAAGCCTTGGCTCACCGAACTTGGAAGTGTCAACCGTAATTCATCTCAAAGGCCCTCATAAAATCGATTCGTCTTTCGGGCTTCCTCGGCAAAAGTAGATCCCGCATACCGCCCCAGTCTGGTAAATTCATGCAGGTACGTATCAATATCCCGCTCACCCTGCACTAGATGTAAAAATTCATTCTCCATTGCAATCCGCTGGGACACTGGCACGTACTTGGCTAAAAACAAGCGGGAGAATTCTTCCATGGACACCTCCGCTAACCCTTGACCGGCCAAGTAATGCACCTCCATCTCATCCCACCATAATCTTGCGTCTCCTTCCAACAGAAAAGTGGCTAAAGTCACTTTCTGCTCCTCCACCGTCCTGATTGCAGTTATGATTCGTTTTACCCTCGCAAGCCAATCTTCCGCCTGCGTTGGGGCAATCGCCCCGCTAAATGTAGGTGGATGAAATTACATAAAACTTTTCAACTGCTCATCAACAGGCTCTTGCCGAACAGGTACAACTGCAGGCCTTGCAGGTTGTGTTTGCAATACTGCGAGCACTGTTTCCGTCACCACCCAAATGGTCTCCGCCAAAGGAGGCGTAGGTGCTTCAACCGGTGCGACACTCTCATCAGACTGCTGGGGCTCAGACGGCCCAGCTCCACTTCTCGCCACCTATCAATGTACAGAACACCATTAATAATTCAAATCATAACGGTATTGATACATTGACTACACTCACGCACGTCATGTGCATGAAATACATTCCTAGTGGACATTCGTGAGTTCAATTCTATTCTCTCCTCCCAAACAATCTAAACCTCGCTTTGATACCACTTTGTAACGCCCCCACTCGTCACATGGCATATAACGGTGGATCCGGCCGGGGCCCCACGCCATAGGTCACAGACAAGTGACGGAATTACTTGTGGTGATCAAATTCTATTCGTGTCCTTAACCAGATCCATTCTAGCGCAACATATTTAAGGTGCATGAACTCAACTCCATGAATGTCCACTAATACATAAATTTCACATTTATATATCCAAAACCAGGAATGTATACAACCCACACACACATGGCCTTAAGGCCTTACAGGTTGCTCTTTGTACACATATACAAGTTCGTACATCGGCACGCAGGCCGGCCACACATGAAATCCAACCACGATTCACTTGGCCTTTAAGGGCCTTGGCAGCAAGCTTTCAATCCGCTTATTTCATTTCAAAGCCGCAGCACCTGCAAGTAGACATCAACCAAAGAGCGCCAAACAAAGTAACGGTCAGCTATAGCTGACCAATTATAACGACCCTACCCCATGCCCGGGGCAGCGGTTCCTTCCCTGTATGCATTTGCAAGTATAATAGCTAACATTCACAATCACACACAACAAATCACAAAAGCCGACCGCAGCCAGACGCTTCGTGCACTCAGGGCACCTTACGGTGTACCGAAAACCCGTGGTAACACCACCAATCGCACGATAATTAACTTGTTGGCTGGCCGGTCCTAGTCACCCCAACACGCATGCTAGTTGCATTCCGCCCAAACCAAGCAGAGGTACGTACCACATGGAAAACATGAGCATTCATCCAACAGATTGACCCTCTTTTATTTCGGTGTATCAAGTCGGGCTATCGCACGCTCCCGAACACTGCCACCAATCGATCTCTCCAATATGCCCAGGTACATGTTTGCTTTACCCGTGCTCACATTGTCACTGGCGCACCGTGACGCGGGTCGGCCTTCCCTTCCTGGGTAGCCGCAGCTTCCTGCTCTCGCAGAGCAAACCACAAGGAGCTTCGCAAAGCATCCAAGATCATATCCATGGCTAGCCCACGCATGAGCATACCATCCACACACAACATTCATTCATCCAATATCGTTGCAAATCCACGGAGTCTTCTCCGGTTTAACCATGATCATCACCAATCTAGACTAACGGTTCAAATGGGCTTCACACAGCATGCCTATGCCGTACTCCACAATTCCGGCTCTAGATGCAGACTCAACAAAGGAATCACTTCACGGATCCACTTTTTGGTGGAGGATTCCACGCATATGCATAAAGAAAGGACTTCGATGTCCAAGAAGGAGATCGTTACCCTTGAAGATCGCTTCGGCGCCATGAAGTAGCCAGATGGAAGTCACCGCCTCGGCTTAGCCTTCACGAATCTGCTCTCAGATCTTCGATCCGCACTCCGCAGCTCCTCCAGCAGCTAGTTTTCTCTTCCTCCTTTATTCCCTTGCACTCCCCTCTTCTTGCTCTCTCTTGAAATGAGAAGAAGAAGAAGATAATGAAGAGGAAGGGTTTAAATCACCTTTTCCCCGGCCTTAGCAACACCTGGCCAGAGCCTATCCATTGGATCCAGGAATAGGGAATTAAACGGCTCAGAATCGTCCAGAAAAGCATGAACATGGCCTGACACGCCCTGTGACACGTTCGTGTCACAGGCCGTGTCCCCTAAAGCGGCAATCAACCGACTGAAAACCAGCCAGTACACGGCCGTGTGACACGCCCGTGTCACACCATACACGCCCGTGTCAGACTTGACACGCCCGTGTAGCCAGCCGTGTACGTCACCCAGCACTATCTCAAAATCACCCGAGACTCACACAGCCTGGGGACACGCCCGTGTTCCAGGCCGTGTGCACCTGGACACACCCGTGTCCCGCAAACACGCCCTGGCTCAAAACGTCGGGCTGAGTTCGTCGACCACATTGACATGCCCTGTGACACGCCCGTGTCACAGGCCGTGTCCTCACTCGACACTTGACACTCGACAATTGTCGAGCAAAATTCATCGACCGCACTACCTGACACAACTCAAGCACGACATGCCCTGGGACACGCCCGTGTCCCAGGACGTGTTGCCCATGCCTGAACCCAAATGACCCAAATTGACTTTAGGGTGTTATACCGGCCACACATGAAATCCAAACACATTCTTCGCACGGCCTTCAAGGGCCTCTAGCAACAGTCCAACCACTCCGGTCATTTCATTTCAAGCAACAACACCTGCAATTCATTATCCACCCGAGAGCGACAAACAAAGTAACGGTCAGCTTTAGCTGACCACTTATAACGACCCTACCCCTTACCCGGGGCAGTGGTTCCTTCCCTGTATGCATTGCCATCATCATAGCTATCAATCTAGCAAATCTACTAATCACAATCATATCACAAACGCTGGTATCCACCAGACGCTCCGTGCACTCAGGGCACCTTCTGGGTGTACCGGATATCCCAGTCGTACACCGCAGATCAGAGGTTCTTCACTTGTTGGTTGGGCGGTTCAATCCTAGTCCACTAGTCCTGCAGGCTGGCGACATCCTGCCCATACCACTCAGAGGTACTACCTCACAGCATCCACAAACACAACTAGAGCAAATCGACCCACACCATGTGGTGTGGCAAGCCGGGTTTATCAGTGCTCCCCGATCGACCCACACTATGTGGTGCAGGAAGTAGGGACCACCTCACTTCCTCCCAAACATTGCCACCCATCGATCCTTACTAATACAGATCAACCCACACCATGTGGTGTAACAAGCCGGGTTCATCTCGCACTCCCCATGCGTGCTACCAATTTATCTCTCATCAAAACCAGGAGCTTATTCAAAGCCTCCATACATCCATACGCACATGTTCATTTATACATCCATTGAACAAAACATAAACCTTTCATAGCATCAAATCCACGGAGTCTTCTCTGGTTTACCATGATCATCACCAATCCAGACTACCCGTCCAGATGGGCTTCACATAGCATGCCTATGTCGTACTCCACACTTCCAGCTCTAGATGCAGACTCAACCAAGGAATCGCTTACGAGATTCACCTCTTGGTGGAGGATTCCATGCACATGCATAAAGAAAGGACTTCGATGTCCAAGAAGGAGATCGTTACCCTTGAAGATCACTTCGGCGCCATGAAGTAGCTGGATGGAAGTCACCGCCTCGGCTTTGCCTTCACGAATCCGCTCTCGGATCTTCACTCCGCACTCCACAGCTCCTCCAGTAGCTGGCTTTCCCCCTCCTTTCCATCCTTTGCTCTCCCTTTCTCTTTCTCTCTCTTGAAATGAGATGGAGAAGAAGGAGATGAAGAGGAAGGGCTTTTATACCCAATTCACCGGCCTTGACCCACCTGGAAACAGACTAGCCTATGGATCCAGGACAAGGGAATCGAACGGCTCAGATTTCCTCAAAAATCACCTGAATACAGCCTGACACGCCCTGTGACACGCCCGTGTCACAGGCCGTGTCACTTTAGCGGCAGGCAACCGACTCAAATCCAACCAGTACACGGCCGTGTGATACGCCTGTGTGACACCCTACACACCCGTGTCATGCCCGACACGCCCATGTTGACCACCCGTGTATGTCACTCGGCAACACCTCAATTTTACTTGAGAGTCACACGTCCCGGGGACACGCCCGTGTCCATGGCTGTGTGCACCTGGACACACCTGTGTCCCGCAACACACGGATCCCCGGCTGAACCGTGCAAATGACACGCCCTGTGACACGCCCGTGTCACAGGTCGTGTTCTCTGCACTCGACAATCGTCGACCAGAATTCGTCGACCACACACCTAACAGCTCAACCCAAGCACGACACACCCTAGGACACGCCCGTGTCCCAGGCCGTGTCAACCAAGCCTGAACCCAAATTAGCTCTGGGGGTGTTACAATCCTCCCCTCCTTCAAAGAAATTTCATCCTCGAAATTTAGCTCACTCCAATCAGCCACATAACTACTCAATGTTGCACCCATACACAACCGAGAAATCAAATAAGGCGAGCCGGGTTAGAGCTCAGAGGCCATGGCTTGTCTCACCCCAAAGCATCGCACAAACTAAACAAGACATACAACACATACATACAGCTCTAACTTCCATCTGTGCACATGCAACCACAAAAGTTATCACGTGATCGAGAAACAAACACAACATCACAATCGGGAGATCACTTCAATGTCACAAGTGTGCACCAACCTGTTATTATTCCACATACCATAATACCTATATATACAATAATATCATCACCAGTATTCACAGTAGTAGTGCATCATCATACATAGCCCATAAGCACATCATCCATAGTACATCAGATCTCTATTCTACGTTTCCTTCCGCTGCTCAGCCGCCTGATTTTGTAGATATCGTTTTATCGGCTCTTGCAGTCCCAAATTAAACACTCGCGGCTGTATTTCACCAACTGAGCTTTGCGGCTCTTGCATTTCAAAATTATGCAATCGAGGTTGCATTCAGGATGCAAATGACTCGGCCACTGCTTTACCCTTTTCTTCATACGATGCACCTGCCTTTTTATCACTTCCTAATTGGGCATTCCAGCAAAAATGGGTGATATGTCCTTGCTTCCCGCAGTTATAACATATACGTGTATCAACATGTTCTTGCCCATAAGTTGCCCCCGAAGAAACAGTCGACGGAGCTGATTCAATAGGCCTAAACCTTTTCTTCTCTCGTTTTCTAAACTCTGATAGTTCCGATTGTGGCACTTTGAACTCTGGCTTCTCTACTGACAGTCTCTTCTTTTCTTGTACCCGTTTCAAGTCCTTTTCCAATGCACGGGCTGTATCGACCAATGCTTGGAAGCCTTGGTTCACCGAACAAGGGAGTGCCAATATCAACTCGTCACGTATTCCCTCATAAAATCGGTTCGTCTTTCGCGCTTCCTCCGCGAAGGTAGACCCTGCATATCGCCCCAGTCTGGTAAACTCATGCAAGTACGTATCAATGTCTGCCTCACCCTGCACCAGACGTTGGAACTCGTTCTCCATTGCAATTCGCTGCGACACAGGCAAATATTTGGCAAGAAACAATCGGGAGAATTCATCCATTGAAACGTCCGCTAATCCTCGACCTGCCAAGTGATGCACCTCGATCTCATCCCACCATAATCTCGTGTCTCCTTCCAACCGAAAAGTGGCTAAAGTCACTTTCTGCTCCTCCACCGTCCTGATGGCCGTCAGGATTCTCTTTACTCGAGCCAACCAATCTTCCGCCTGCGTTGGGGAACTCGCCCCACCAAACATTGGTGGATGAAATTCCATAAAGCTTTTTAATGCCTCATTTGCTGCTTGCTCTTCTGCCATAACTGCAGCACGCTCTTGCCTTGCACTAGCCTGTACTGGTACTCTTGCAGGCCTTTCCTGCCCCGTAGGCTGTGCCTGTAACACCACAAGCACCGTCTCCGTCACCATTCGTATGGTCTCCGCCGAGGGAGGTGTAGGCGCTTCAACTGGTGCTACACTCTCATCGGATTGCTGGGGCTCCGGCTGCCCAGCACCACTCCTCGCCACCTAGCAATGTACAAAACACCATTACTCATCCATGTCATAACGGTAATTTTACATTGACTACACTCTCATGCTCCTTACGTGCATAAAATACATTCCTAGTGGGCATTCGTGAGTTCAATTATGTTCTCTCCTCCCAAACAATCTCAACCTGGCTCTGATACCACTTTGTAACGCCCCCACTCGTCACGTGGCATATAACGGTGGGTCCATCCGGGGCCCCACACCATATGTCACAGACAAGTGGAGGAATTACTTGTGCAAATCAAAATCTATTCGCATCCTAACACAAAGCATTCTAGCGCAGTATTTTAAGTTACCATGAACTCAACTCAAAGAATGTCCACTAATATACAAACTCCACATTTATATATCATATCCAGGAATTTATACAACACACACACCCATGGCCTTATGGCCTTAAAAGTTTATCTTTACACAAATACATTTTCGTACATCGGCACGGAGGCTGGCCACACATGAAATCCAAACACATTCTTCGCACGACCTTCAAGGGCCTCTAGAAACAGTCCAACCACTCCGGTCATTTCATTTCAAGCAACAGCACCTGCAATTCATTATCCGCCCGAGAGCGGCAAACAAAGTAACGGTTAGCTTTAGCTGACCACTTATAACGATCCTACCCCTTACCCGGGGCAGTGGTTCCTTCCCTATATGCATTGCCATCATCATAGCTATCAATCTAGCAAATCTACCAATCACAATCATATCACAAACGCCGGTATCCACCAGACGCTCTATGCACTCAGGGCACCTTCTTGGTATACCGGATATCCCAGTCATACACCGCCGATCAGAGGTTCTTCACTTGTTGGTTGGGCGGTTCAATCCTAGTCCACCAGTCCCGCAGGCTGACGACATCCCGCCCATACCACTCAGAGGTACTACCTCACAGCATCCACAAACACAACCACAGCAATCGACCCACACCATGTGTTGTGGCAACCCGGGTTTATCAGTGCTCCCCAGGCATTACCACCAATTCACCCCTTACATATTCCCGATCGACCCACACTATGTGGTGCAGCAAGTAGAGTCCACCTCACTTCCTCCCAAACTTTGCCACCCAACAATTCTTACAAATACAGATCAACCCACAGCATGTGGTGTAATAAGTCGGGTTCATCTTGCACTCCCCAGGCGTGCTACCAATTGATCTCTTATCATAACCAGGAGCTTATTCAAAGCCTCCATATATCCATACGCACATGTTCATTCATACATCCATTCAACAAAACATAAACCTTTCATAGTATCAAATCCACGGAGTCTTCTCCGGTTTACCATGATCATCACCAATCCAGACTACCCGTCCAGATGGGCTTCACACAGCATGCCTATGCCGTACTCCACACTTCCGGCTCTAGATGGAGACTCAACCAAGGAATCGCTTACGAGATCCACCTCTTGGTGGAGGATTCCATGCACATGCATAAAGAAAGGACTTCGATGTCCAAGAAGGAGATCGTTACCCATGAAGATCGCTTCGACGCCATGAAGTTGCCGGATGGAAGTCACCGCCTCGGCTTTGCCTTCACGAATCCGCTCTCAGATCTTCACTCCGCACTCCACAGCTCCTCCAGCAGCTGGCTTTCCCCCTCCTTTCCTCCCTTTGCTCTCCCTTTCTCTTTCTCTCTCTTAAAATGAGATGGAGAAGAAGGAGATGAAGAGGAAGGGCTTTTATCCCCAATTCCCCGGCCTTTACCCACCTGGAACCAGCCTATCCTTTGGATCCAGGACAAGGGAATCGAACGGCTCAGATTTCCCCAAAAATCACCTGAACACGGCCTAACATGCCCTGTGACACGCCCGTGTCACAGGCCGTATCACTTAAGCGGCAGGCAACCGACTTAAATCCAACCAGTATACGACCGTATGATACGCCCGTATAACACCCTACACGCCCGTGTCATGCCCGACACGCCCGTGTTGACCACCCGTATACGTCACTCGGCAACACCTCAATTTCACCCAAGAGTCACATGGCCCGGGGACACGCCCGTGTCCTTGGCCATGTGCACCTGGACACACCCGTGTCCCGCAACATATGGATTCCCGGCTGAACCGTACAAAGGACACAGCCTGTGACACGCCCGTGTCACATGCCGTGTTCTCTGCACTCGACGATCGTCGACCAAAATTCGTCGACCACACACCCAATAGCTCAACCCAAGCATGACACGCCCTGGGACACGCCCGTGTCCCAGTCCATGTCAACCAAGCCTGAACCCAAATTAGCTCTGGGGGTGTTACACTATATAGAGCCAAAGTCCCGTTATCAAGGATGGACTCGACCCAGAAACTTTGGTGAAAGTGTCTTTATGGCACCATATGAAGAAGTCATTCTTCAGAGCTATGGCCATTTCAATCATGGTCATAACTTCGAGAAGGCAACAAAGGCAAAGCCTGTTGTAGAAAAGCTAGTGAAGGAGAAGAAAATATATGATTGTCGTCATCATGAAGCTTCTTTCTCCAAGAATGCTTCCCCTGCTAGACCTCAATTCCAAAAGGTCAAGCAGGAGAACATAAAGCAAAGATACAACAGATTTGACTGTTGGTGTTGTGGCAGAACTTGTCACTTTGCCATCGATTGCTGGTTTAATCCCAGAAATGCTGCAACTCCTCATGTTGGCAATATGAGAAAGACCACTCCTAATGCTAATACTCGTAGGGGGGAGTATTCTAACACGAGACCAAGGACCCAAACATATTTGGGTTCCTAAGGCAAACTGATTGTGATTGCAGGTATGTTCAAAGGCCACCAAAATGTCAATCTGGTATTTGGACAGTGGATGCTCTCGGCATATGACCGGGACAAGAAGACTAATTCAGAATTTCTCTCCAGTCGTGAACGGACCAAAGGTCATCTTTGGGGGTTCAGACCGTGGAATCACTAAATGCTACGGTATGATTACGAACGGTAATGTATTTTTCTCAAATGTGGCTTACATTGAAGGGTTGGAACATAACCTTATAAGTGTAAGCCAACTCTGCGATAAAGGATACATAGTTGAGTTTCACGCCGATAAGTGTTTGATAAAATCTGTTGAAAATATGGAAACGATTCTATCCGGCACTCGAAGAAGAAACATATTTTGCTTAAATTTCATTTGTATAGACTCTTCTACACCATTGTGCTTTTTAGCAAAAGATAGTGCGTCGCTTGGTGACCAATGACACAAGAGACTAGTACATATTAATTACAAAACTATTAATAAATTATTTTCAATGAACTTAGTACGTGATGCCCCAAATGTCAAGTACTTCAAAGATAGATCTTGTCATGCATGTGTAAAAGGCAAGCAAACAAGGGCTACCTTTAAAAGCATTATTGGCAAGGATTCTAATAGATGTCTCATCTACTGCATATGGACTTGTTTGGTCCACTACAAATTAGAAGTTTGGGAGGTAAGGATTATACGTTAGTAATTTTTGATGATTACTCGTGCTTTGCGTGAGTGTTCTTTCTGAAACACAAGTCAGATACCTTTGACATCTTTACTAATTTTGTCAGTCAAGTCCAGAATGAATATAACTGCTCTATAGTCAAAATCAAAAGTGACAATGGAACAGAGTTTAAGTCTAGGTCCATGACAGAATTTTGTGAAAGCTTGGGTATCTTTCATGAGTTTTCTTCCCCTCGCACTCCACAACAGAATGGAGTGGCCGAAAGAAGGAATAGAACACTCATAGAGTCCTGTAGGACCATGTTGAGTGATGCTTCACTACCGGAATAGTTTTGGGCTAAAGCCGTCAACACTGCATGCCACGTGCAAAATCGAGCCCTCATAAACAAAAACCATGATAAGACACCTTACAAACTTCTGAAGGGCAGGAAACCAACTGTCTCATATTTTAGAATTGTTGGCTGTAAATGCTTCGTGCTCAACAATGGCAAGTATCATACTACAAAGTTTAGCGAAAAGAGTTTTGAAGGTATTTTTGTACGTTATAGTAGCCATAGTAAGGCATACATGATTTTTAAAAGAAAAACCCTGGTTGTGGAAGAATCAATCATGTTGTATTTAATGAGACGAGCTTGCTGCAATGCAACTCTTCTAGTGTGCTCATTGAAGATGCAGGTGCTAAGCTAAAAGAAATTAGCTTGGATGGACCGACAAAAGATAATGGTGAAAAGGTCATCATGATCACCACTCCAACTCCTATTGGAGAGGCTGATGATCAAGATGAAGGAGTCCAAGTTGAAGAAGTCACTCCGGTGATAGAAGATAATCCATATGCAAGGACTCTAGAGCTCAGACATCTGAAGGATCACCCCATGGACCAAATCATAGGAGATCCCCGGGATGGTGTCAGAACTCATAAAGGTACAACTAATGAAAATCTATATTTAAGTTTTCTATCACAGGTTGAGCCAAAGAAGTTTGAGGAAGCAAACTCAGACGCATCGTGTATAATGGCGATGGAAGAAGAACTAAACCAGTTCAAGCGCTGCAAAGTAGGGAAACTTGTTCCAAGACCCAAAGGTAAGAACGTCATTGGGACAAAATGGGTCTACAGGAACAAGATGGACGAGGATGGAACGATCGTAAAGAACAAGGCCAGACTTATTGCAAAAGGTTATCGTCAAGAAGAATGAATCGACTTCGACCAGACGTACTCTCCAGTGGCAAGGCTGGAGGCAATAAGGTTATTCCTAGCATATGCTGCACTCAAAGGCTTCACTGTCTATCAAATGGACGTGAAGTCTGCTTTACTTAATGGAGACATAAAGGAAGAGGTATATGCGGAACAACCTCCAGGTTTCATTGATTCTAACTTTCCTAATTATGTTTACTTACTACATAAATAGTTATATGGTCTGAAACAAGCCCCTTGAGCTTGGTATGAGACAATGTCTACCTTTCTACTTAAGAACAAGTTCACAAGGGGAAAGATATACAAGACATTATTTCTTAGGGAAATTAAAGGCAAGATTCTGCTAGTGCAAATCTATGTCGATGACATTATTTTTGGCTCTACTGATGACAACCTCTGCAAGAAGTTTTCAAAACTTATGCAAGGGAAGTTTGAAATGAGTAGTATGGGTGAGCTGAAGTATTTCTTAGGGCTTCAGGTGAAACAATCTGAAGATGGAATTTTCATCTCGCAGACCAAGTTCACCAAAGAGCGGATTAAGAAATTCGGAATGGAGAACGCAACCTCGATGAGGACTCCAATGGGTTCAACAATGTCTCTTGATAAGGATGAAAAAGGGAAACCTTTTGATGAAACCAAGTACAGAAGCATTATTGGTTCCTTGCTCTACCTTACTGCAAGTAGACCTGACATAATGTTCTCAACATGTGTCTATACTAGATTTCAGGTGAACTCTAAGGATTCTCACTACGCTGTAGCAATGCGAATTTTGAGATACCTTAATGGTACACCAAATCTTGGCTTATGGTACCCAAGAAGTAATGATAGCGAGCTAATATGTTTTTCAGATGAATATTTTGCAGGGAGCAAAGATGATAGGAAAAGCACTTCAGGGACTTGCCAATTCTTTGGAAGAAGGCTTATCTCCTGGAGTAGCAAGAAGCAAAACTGTGTGGCAATTTCAACGGCAGAGTCAGAGTACATCTCTGCAGGCAGTTGCTATGCATAGTTACTTTGGATAAAGAATCAGTTTGAGGACTACAACATGAAGTTTGAAAACATTCCTCTGTTTTGCGACTCTTCCAGCGCAATTGCAATAGCCAACGACCCAGTCTCTCACAGCCGAACAAAGTATATAGAGCTAAGGTATCACTTCATCCGGGAGCATGTGGAGCATGGGGACATAGACCTTCAATATGTCTCTACAGATAGGCAAATTGCAGACATTTTTACGAAGCCGCTGGGCGAGACCAAGTTCTTGTTCTTCAAAACAGAACTTGGGATGCTCAACAAAGAAGACTAGAGAAGCTGGATTTTCAAGAAGGTTCAAGGTTCAAAGGTTAGTCAAATATTGGAATTTTACAAAACTTTAACTCTTTGACTCGAGTAAGAGTATGACCTACTCGAGTTGTGAAATGATATACTCGAGTAGTCCAATTGAACTACTCGAGTAGCAGACTTCTCATACTCGAGTAGTCAACTTCACATCTGCTCGAGTACCTCAATTCATCTTCTCGCGTATATGCCGAGTCTTTATTCAAATTTTCTTATGCGCAAACCAAGGCTTATGCCGCCTCTTCTATGGTTTAATTCATTCATTTTCGATTATTAGACCAAAAAAAACTAGGGTTATATAAATAAGAAAATCCGGAAATGTCCTACACAAAATCATTTCCGCTTTCTCGAGTACCCAACTGCCTCTTCGCCTTCCTCAATCAGTTGCAGAGCCGCGCGCTTTCCTTCACCCCGTCGAAACTTTTTAGGGTTTCTGAATCACCAAGATTTTTGAATCATGGCCGCCTCCTCTAAAATCGGCGTTGGTTTGGAATTGGTCGCTGCCGGGATTGCAGAACTATCCGACGACTTCCATAATCTCATGATTTTGTTTGACACCGCCGGATTAACCTTCGTTCTCCAAGAACAATGTCGAATTCTCTTCACTGACGTTGCAAAATTTTTCAGAAATATCAAAGTGCAGCACCACGGTACAGTTCTAAAATCCACAGTCAGAGGTATAAAGATCAAACTTACCCCAAACTCTGTTTCTCAACTTCTTCGGCTGCAAGTTCTAGATGCAGATGATTTTCTGGGGGATGAAGAATATGCCAGAACCTGTTTATTTTGTGGAATTCCATCTGCTGCAAAGTACATTAGGAGGGCTAACATGAATGCAGAAGGAAAATGATTAGTTGATATTATTGGAAAGGTTCTTCTGCGCAGGATAAATTCAATAAGAGATATCCCTCTATATTCTTTGAAATGATGCAAGTTATAGTCTGTAGAAAGGATTTTCAGTTTAGTTTGCTCATCCTGAACAAAATTAAGGAGAGCATTAAATCCCCCAATTATGCAATGATAATTTCTCTACTCCTTCATGAGATAAACCCTGAAACCTTCAACTTCTCTAAAGGCAGTATCCTTCACCACATGAAGAAGGTCTCCATCTCCTCCATTCAAAGATTGGAGCTCAAGTTGCAGAATCCTTCTCAAGCTGCTAAGGTTACTGAAGTTCTATACACAGAGGACAGGACCTCATCTCCCTCTCCTTCTCAGGTCCCCAGCTCCTCTGGTGCACCAAATGAGGGGGAGCCTGGTCCTGCTGTTTCAGCCAGGATGTCAACTCCTCCAGCACCTACTCCTCCACCTGTTACCCCAGAAGACATTCCCTCAGATCAACAACTTCTAGAAGCACTCCTATCCACTGATGATACCATCAATGAGATGATAGAGGAATTGACTGCAAATGAACCACCTCCTTCTCTATCTCCAAAATCTCCATCCACTGACATACCCAAAGACTCCACTCCAGTGCCATCTCCAACAAAGTCTCCAGAAAAATCTCCAGCAAGGTCTCCAACTAAATCTCCTGATGCTCACCAAGAGCTTCCAGAAACTTTCTTCATTTCTGATGAGCCATCACCTGAGCCAGCTGAAGCTCCTCTCAGTAAATTGGATTTCTCTATCCCTCAAGTCACTGAAGAAGGGGATGCCCTAATTCATACTACAAGAGCTCAAAGCTATGTCACCCTTACAGAAATAGCTCCATGGGTAGCTCTTCTTCTTCCTTCTGTTCCATCTACTTCTGCTCCTCCTGCTGCAACAGCTAATTCCTCCACAGATTTTATGACACAGATTGTCCTTCTCCTTCAAGAACAGAAAACATACTTTGATACTTGTATTAAGACTGTCACTGATAAGGTCACTGCTCTAGAAACTGAGATGAGTAGACAATTTGCTGAAATCCAACATAATACTGATCAACTCAAACATCTGTTCCAAATTGGTGGCAAAGCATTAGACCACACTATAACTAGTGTTGGACAAGTTATGAAACAAGGTGTTACTCTAGCTGGAAATCAAATAGAATTGGACAAAAGAGCTAAAGCAAACAAGATGAAGATCTATGAAGAGGTTGCTGCCTTCAAAGAAGATGCTATTAAGAAGCTATCTATTGAAGTCAGAAAGGGGTAGGAATTGGTGAAAGAATACTTATAAAAATCTGATGCTCTCAAGCAAGAACTCTGGGAAACTAAGATGATAGAGATTCATAATGATGTCATAAAATAAATACAGAGTGTCAAATTCCACACCCATGACACTGCTGTCTGGATGCACAACCAAATTCTTCCTGAATTTACTGCTGATCCAAATATTATTCCTCATCATCTGAATCCATTAGCTGTTGATGCCCCTGTTCAAGCTCCTCAACCCACTTTCTCTCCAAGGCCAGATGATTCAGTTGCTCCTCCTGATACCTATACTCAGGGTTGGGATGAAGATCCTGCAGACATTTTCTTCCAAGCTCCTCCTGAAATTCAGAATTACAAGAAGAAAAGAAAGTATGGTGATGGTGCTTCTGCAAGCAAGTCCATTCCTATTCCAGTCCCTGATTCTAAGAAAAGAAAAGCTCCTGAATTTGCTGAGATATGGTCTCCCACTTCTAAGTCCCTCATCCTGGACACACTCAAACTTGTTATGGACTACCATGAGAGCAGGAATATACATTACAGTTCCCAGGAATTGGAGTTATATGAGAAATCAATGACCAAGAGAAGATTATATGACAAAGGATTTGGAAGAAACAACCTTGCTGCTCCTCCAAGACCTCCCAAGTATTATCCAAAACCTTACTGCTACCAGAGGAGACAACAAGAGAAGCAAGACAGGCAGCATCATCAGATCTGGCTACAAGGAGCTATGAGCTGTGGAAATGATTTTTTGTAGAGATGACATTTTTGGATAATTAAATTTATATAATTCTAAGTTTTTGATCTTATTATCTTGTTCATAGTCTTATGCTTGCTTACACTGATTTATCTACTTAGCATTCTTTTTATGTCCATAATTCACCTTAGTGTAAAGAGTTCTAACTTCTACAAATAGGGGGAGATTGTTGGGTATTGTATCCACACTAACCCAGATTTGATGAAGTCATACTTGAACTAAGATGAATTAAGTTGTATTTGATGCTTGGTTTGAGTTATGTGTTTGTCGGATTCTTATGAGAAGTGTAGACCAATGTCAGTCTACAATGGGTCACCAAACACCGGATCATACAATGTAATCCCTCATTGTGTGATCCAAGGTGTTGACTCATGTGTAGCCTCTCTATTGGGATACACTTCATATTCAAGCTCTAGGACTAAGTGAAAAAACTTGATGCTGGTCTCACCTTAGAAGAAGAAAAAAAATTCTGTCAAGAAATTTGCTAAGTATTATACTCGAGTAGTTCTATACTTACTCGAGTAAAATGTCGAGTTCATACTCGAGTAATAATACTCTTACTCGAGTAGGTATGTTATATCCCGAGTAGTCTAATTATGGCTTTCAAGTAGTTAAGACAACTACTCGAGTAGTTTCCTTTCTCCTCTCGGGTTTATAGAATTTTTCTCCTCAAAAGTTTTCTAAGTTAAATAGTCGAGTAGTACTGTATAATACTCGAGTAGTTTTATTTTCTGTCTCGAGTAATTGAATTCTGACTCTCGTGTAGTTCTCACTTACTTGAGTAGTCTAAGTCATGTACTCGAGTAGTTCATCTACTACTCGAGTAGTCCAGAATTAATACTCGAGTGACCCAGAATTATATTCTAGAAAATTTCTCTAAGTGAATTACTCGAGTAGTCATTTCCATATGGTTGAGTAGTTCTATTCGTCTCGAGTAGTTCAACTTCTATACTCGAATAGTCCAGTATTCCAGTTCTAGAAATTTTCTAAGTCCTTGTCTCGAGTAGTTTCTCAACCACTCGAGCAGTTCGTTCCCATCTACTCGAGTAGTTTTCCTTATACTCGAGTAATCCACTCCACCTCTTGTGTAACTACTCAAGTACTCGAGTATGTCATTTTTGATACTCGAGTAGCTGAATTCTTTTTACTCGAGTAGTTGACTCCATGTACTCGAGAAACTATCTCATTCTCTCTCGAGTAGTTTTCTTATATACTCGAGTAGTCATCTTCTACCCACTCGAGTAGTGCTGCAATGTACTCGAGTAGTCCTTTCTCTCTCGAGTATTTTACTTCTATTTTTTCGAAAATTTTGTTAAGTCCAGAATAACAGAATTCTTTATGAACCTTGATGTAATTGGTCCACGTGTATTTCATAATGACTTAATTATGTCTAATCTTGTCTGATCCTATAAATGTTCTTGTCTAAACCGACAAACCCTAATTCTAAGAAGTTTATTCTAAGAGAATATTCAGAAGTTTTGCAGCCCCGTATTTTTCTGTTTTCCTCTTTCTCTCTCCAAGAAACAAAAACCGCCACCGCCGCCGTCGCTGATTCTCGACCGGCTAGGGATTCGCCTTTAGAGGATTCGGATCAAGAAGGCTTTCCAGATTGAGATTTGCTCAACTCCTCATCTTCTGATTAGATCGATCGTGTGAAGCCAAGAAGTTTCAGATCCAATCTTGCCGAGATTTCTCTTCATCATTCTGATAAAGCCGCAAAGCCTAGAAGAAGAAATTTCTGGCCGACTGTTGCAGATTTGAAAAAGGAATTACTGTTTGTATTTCTATACAAAATTTCTTTCATTCTTGTAGGAGAAATTTCTCCGAGTGTAGGAACTTTTGTCTCTGAGATTGTAGGAAGTTTTACCTTCCGAGTGTAGATCCGTTTTGTGGATCGAGATTGTAGGAACATTATTCTGAGGGTAGAATTGATTTTCAATCCGAGATAGTGGAGTAACCAAGTCTAGTGTATTGCTAGATCGGTGAGGGAAAGTGGATGTACCCAAGGTTGGGGAACCACTATAAATCTTGCCTCGTCTGTGATTGATTGGTAGTTAGTTCTGTACATTGGATTGAAATTTTTATTCCGCAAAAAGACGCACATCTCACCTATTCACCCCTCTCTAGGTGATTTAGGTAGGAAACTATAAACTTTCAGTATATACTCGAGTAGTTATCTTCAGCCTACTCGAGTAGTTTTCTATAGTACTCGAGTAGTTATCTTCAGCTCACTCGAGTAGTCCTATAAAGTACTCGAGTAGTCATTTCTTCACTCGAGTATGTCACTCCACTCTTTTTCAGAAAAATTTTGTTAAGTCCAAATTGACTGATTTCTTAATGAATCTTGACGTGATTGGTCCACGTGTACCTCATTAAGATCTAATTATGACTATTATCGCAGATCCTATATAAGGTCTTGTCAAACCGACAAACCCTAAGATAAGAAAATTTTTGCAGCCGATTATCTTTCTAAGTTCTCTGAATTTCTCTCTCTCCAAGAAACGAAAGCCTCCGCCACCGATCTTCATCGTTTACATCAGGCTAGGGTTTTCGTTTTCAGAGGATTCTAATCAAGAAGGCTTACAGATCGAGATCGCCACTTAATTCCTGATTCTCTATCCGATAGCGTGAGGCCAAGGAAATCCAGATCTGTTTTTGCCGAAGATTTTCTTCATCTCTCTGATAAGCCGCAAAGTATAAAAGAAGAATATCCAGAACACTTGTTTGCAGATCTGATAAAGATTCACTGTTTATATTTTTACATTCGTTCTATTTCATTCTTGTAGGAGAATTTTCTCCGAGTGTAGGAGCCTTTGTCTCCGAGATTGTAGGAAGTTTTACCTTCCGAGTGTAGATCCATTTTGTGGATCGAGATTGTAGGAACTTTGTTCTGAGGCATAGGATTGGTATTCAATCCGAGATAGTGGAGTAGCCGAGTCTAGTTTATTGCTAGATTAGTGAGGGAAAGTGGATGTACCCAAGGTTGGGGAACCACTATAAATCTTGCTTCATCTGTGATTGATTGGTAGATAGTTCTGTGCTTAGATCAAAAATTTTTATTCCACAAAAAGACACACATCTCACTTATTCACCCCTCCCCTAGGTGATTTAGTCAGGCAACTAATAACTTTCAGTAGACCCGCTGTCAGGCTCTCACTTGCTGGCAGGGTCATAGGCTCGCCTGGGGGGTAAGGGAATACCTCGAGAGGTGATTCCGTTGCATAGGCTCTCCCAGCAGGCAGGGTTGGAAGGCATGCTCGGCCCAGGGTAGACTCGCTATCCAGGATCTCATTAGTTGGGCAGGGCTGTAGGCATACCTGGGGGTAAAGGAAATGAGTTCAAGGAAAGAGTTGGGAAACTAAGAAAGACTCCGAGAGGATCCCGCTGCTCAGGCTCCCACTTGCTGGCAGGTCTGGAAGGTGCACTCGGCCCCGGGTAGACCCGCTTCCAGGCTCTCACTAGCTGGCAGGGTCGTAGGCTCGTCCGGGGGGGGGGGGGGGGGGGTAAGGGAATACCTCGAGTGTTGATTCCAGTACGCAGACTCTCCTAGCTGGCAGGGCTGAAAGGCACGTTCGGCACCAGGTAGATTCATTGTCCAGGCTCTCATTAGCTAGGCAGGGATGTAGGCACACCTGGGGAGAAAGGAAAGGAGTTCGAGGAAACAATTGAGAAACTAAACATGACCCCAAGTAGACCCACGCCAGGCTCTCACTAGCTGGTAGGACTGTGGTATCTCACGGGGGGAAGTAGGAAAAGGGGGATTTTTTGTTTAAGTGGTCTCGGGTGGCCTCGATAACCAGGTTTACATCATGCAGATAGGGCTGTTGAAATCATGATGGAGTCACGAAGCCATTGTTAATAGGTTTACAAATGACTAACTTCAGTCCTAAGCAGTGATGGGATGGCTCAAACCCCTCTCGGCAGGGCCCTCAGCATAACCCTCCCGGCAGGACTCTCGACCAGGCTCTCGGTAAAGTTCTCGGCATATTTCTCCCGGTGAGGCTCTTGGCCAGGCTTTCGACAGGGCTCTCGACATAACCCAATAGGTAGGGCTCTCGACATAGCCATCTCGCTTGGGATCCCGGCAAGCACCTCTCAGCGGGGTTCCCGACATGGTCCTGTTGGCAAGGCTCTCGTCAGGCCCCTTCTGGAGGGTTTTAATTGGCCAACTCTTTAAATGGAAGGCGGTACTCACCTAAGATCCTAGGGTTGGCGCAAAGGTAACAAACATTCCAGCGATAGAGAAAATTTTCCAACATAATATAAAAAGAGTTAAGTATCAGTGGGGGAATCTCGCCTCTTATAAAAGTTACAATAGTTAAGTTCACAAAAACGAATGTAAAGAAATCAAAGAAAGATTACAACGGAGGCTATTGAGCTGTTTCGCTGGAGCTCTCGATGGAGGTTCTGCTGGAGTTTCCGCTTGGGGTGTAGCCGGAGGATTTGCCGGGTGAGCTTCCACCAGTTTCTACGTTCAGGATAAGCTCTGCCACATCGTTGGTCGGAGATTCGTCCTCTCCCGCAGGTTTGGGGATGGGCTCAAACAGCCAGGGCAGGATCCCTCACTCCGTAAGGGTCTCGCATCCTTCGTTCAAGAGCTCCGACTCCCGCAGCACCTCGATGACCATCTTGTCGGTGGCCTGTGCGTTATCCTGAAAAATCACGTCGATCTTGTATGCGGAGCAGTGGCGGCGCTCGACTCTCTCCTCCCGCGATGGTCGGGCCTGGGCCTGTTAGAAAGTAGAGAAAAGAAGCGAAAAGTAGAGAATAAGCCGAATAAACTTTTGAATAATTGAAATTTTATTATCCAAAAAAGGTATCTATTACAAAGGTATGCCCTCCCTTATATAGAATGGAGGAGAGATGAGAGAATACAAATAAGAGATGTGGGACTAAAATTTACAGGACTAGGCGGACTATACAAAACAAACCGCACAGGCCGCGCGGTTAGACAGCAGGGCTAACCGCACGGCTACCACCAGAGAGGAAGAGAGACCGCCAGGGTAGACCGCCAGACCGTCCGGTCTCCAAGCCGGCTGAGACAAACCGCCAGACCGCGCGGTCTTCAACCCGCCAAGACAAACCGCCAGACCGCCCGGTCACCAACTTCAACACTCCCCCTCAAGCTGGAGCATATATATCGATCATGCCCAGCTTGTCGCAGATGTGGAAAAAGAAAGCGGACACCGGCTTGGTGAAGACATCTGCCAACTCGTTGTCGGAAGTGACAAATGGAGTGCAGATCTGTTTCTTCAATATTTCTTCCCGAATAAAATGACAGTCGACTTCTATGTGTTTTGTTCTCTCATGAAAGACCGGATTTTTGGAAATGTGTATCGCGGCCTTATTGTCACAGAACATAGGAAGAGGATAGTTGTAAACCTCTCCTAAGTCAAGCATGAGAGCCCGCAACCACTTCAACTCACATGTAGTCGATGCCATGCTGCGATATTCCGCCTCTGCACTAGACCTGGAAACGACAGACTGTTTCTTGCTCTTCCAACTCACAAGATTACCTCCAACAAATGTGCAGAAACCTGAAGTCGACTTGCGGTCCACTTTGTCATCCGCATAGCTTGAATCAGAGTAAGCTTCAACCCTTAGGTGACCATTTTTCTGAAATAGGAGACCTTTCCCTGGAGCAGCTTTAATATACTCTAATATTCTCATAGCAGATTGTAGATGACACTCCCTCGGAGCTTGCATGAACTGGCTCACTTTGCCAACAACATAAGAGATGTCGGGTCTGGTTACCGTGAGATATATGAGCTTGCCCACCAGACGCCGGTATCTCGTAAGATCAGAGAGAAGAGGTGAGTTATCTGTCCAAGTTTTGTCTTTTCCAGCAGCCATAGGACAACGAGCAGGTTTAGCACCAGTGAGTCCTGCCTCCTTCAAAAGATCAAGAGCATACTTCCTTTGTGAAAGGACCATGGAGTTGGGTTTTCTAGAGATTTCAATCCCCAGAAAGTATTTCGGGGAGCCCATATCCTTTGTGACCAGATGGTGACGAAGGTGTTTCTTGGTCATCAATACCCCATCCTGGTCATCGCCAGTAAGAAGAATGTCATCAACATAAACCGCAAGAACAACAAGACCAGATGCGGTTTTCCGAACAAACAAGGAGTGATCTGCTGAGCTTCTTGTAAAACCAATGGCCGCAACAATGCTACTAAACTTGTCAAACCAGGCACGAGGACTCTGCTTGAGGCCATAGATAGCCTTCTTTAGCCGGCATACCCTTGTCTCCCCCTGAGCAACATACCCAGGAGGTTGCTCCATGTAAACATCTTCCTGCAGATCGCCATAGAGGAAGGCATTCTTAACATCGAGCTGCGAGATGGGCCAATCCCGGTTGACAGCCACAGAGAGAAGAACCCGAATAGTGCTGAGGCGAGCCACGGGAGAGAAAGTGTCAAAGTAATCAAGCCCATAAGTTTGGGTAAAACCCTTGGCAACCAGGCGAGCCTTATAACGATCCACACTGCCATCCGGGAGAAACTTCACCACGAAGACCCATCGACAACCAACAACATCTGTGCCGTAAGGAGGAGGAACAAGGGTCCAGGTACCCCGTTTAGTCAGAGTAGCAATCTCCTCATCCATGGCAGCTTTCCAATGAGGAATAGTAAGGGCCTCCTGATAGGAACGGGCGGTGGTAGTAGCTGAGATAGCCAGAGCGAAAGCTCTGCGAGAAGGGGTAAGACGATCATAGGAAACAACTGCAGCAAGCGGGTGTTGGGTACATGCCCGAACCCCCTTGCGAAGAGCAATAGGGAGATCCAGGTCAACAGGGGCCTCAGTATCCAGAGTATCCGTGGTGGAGAGAGCTGGCCCGGGAGCAGAGAGAGATGGCAGCGGAGTGGAGGGAGAAAGCGGAGTAGAGGGTGGAGATGGTGGAGGTGGTGGAGATGGTGGAGATGGTGGAGATGGCGGAACATCAGTGGGAGCAGAGGGGAGGGATGGGTTGGTAGGAAAAGTAGGAGCAGGAGGAGGAGAGGAGGAAGCGGGAGAGAAGTAAGAGACATTGTCGAAGAAGGTGACATCCGCAGAGACAAATTGCTTGCGGGTAACGGGATCAAAGCAACAATAACCTTTCTGAGTGGGAGAGTAGCCCAGAAAGACACATTTGGTGGCACGTGGTGAGAGTTTATCACGGGTGGCAGCGGGAGAGTGCACAAAGGCGGTGCACCCAAAGATGTGTAGAGGAAGAGGAAAGGGATCCTTGTCCGGATAAAGAATGGAGAAGGGGGTAGCACCGTGGAGAACTGTGGAGGGAAGGCGATTGATGATAAAGCAGGAGAGGAGGACAGCATATCCCCAATAGGAGCGAGGAACATGCATTTGAGTCATCATAGTGCGAGCGACATCAAGGAGGTGACGGTTTTTGCGTTCCGCCACCCCATTTTGTTGTGAGGTGTAGACACAGCTGGTTTGACGAATGACACCATGGTGAATACAAAAGGATGAGAAGTCGTGGCTAAGATACTCCTTGGCATTGTCAGAACGAAGGAGTTTAATAGACGTATCGAACTGAGTCTTAACCATAGAATAAAAGGAGGTCCAAACAGAGAACAGCTCGGAGCGATCTTTGAGAAGATATACCCACGTACATCGAGAGAAATCATCAATGAAGGTGACAAAGTAGGAACTACCCCGACCGATACTGAGGTTAGGAGCGGGACCCCATATGTCGGAGTGAACGAGGTCGAACGGACGGGAAGAGCCCCGACTCTGCGTTGGGGGAAGGATGAGCGGTGATGTTTGCCAAGTTGACAAGCATCACAGTTGAGAGGAGGATGATGAGGAGGGAGGTGCGGCAGGAACTGTCGTAGAATGCGGGGAGGAGCATGTCCAAGGCGAAGATGCCATTGGAGAAGATCTGTAGAGGAGGAGGAGAAGGCGGATAGAGCAGAAACGTTGTCGAGGAAGTAGAGGCCACCACTCTCTGTCCCGGTAGCAATCGTCCGTTGGGAGTCCGGATCCTGAAAAGTGCAAGAGGTAGGGTGAATATGACAGAACACCGTAGTTGCTTGCATAAAGAAGTAACCGATAGTAAATTGCACGGAAACTTGGGCACATAGAGGGTATCAGCCAAGCAGAGAGATGGAGTGACGGGAACCAGGCCCGTCCCATGGACCGGGGAGGGAGATCCATCAGCAACAATAACCGGGGGCAACTGAGCATGTGTGTCAAGAAGAGAAAAACAGTGAGGATTGCCTGTCATATGATTTGTGGCGCCAGAGTCTATTAGCCATCTTCCGCGAGTAACAACATGAGCACTACCAGAAGAGGTTACTACAGAGGCGGACAGGCCGGAGGAGGGGAAAGCCATGGAAGCAAGAGAGGAGCAAACCGCGACGATAAGAACAAGCCGCGAGAAGAGAAAAGAGCACCAAGCCGGGCGAACAGAAAACAGGTCGGGCGGCTAGAAAGACCGCTACCAAGAAGCAGAGCAAAGCAGAGGGAAAGAAGTCGCACGGCCTGAAAAAGTCGGGCGAACAGAGGAGAACAAGTCGCACGGAAAAAGAGGAAGCCGGGCGACTAGCAAGCAGGAGCGGGTGACCGCGACCAAGATGCGGGTGAGAAAGGAACAACCCGCACGGTCAGGCAGATCACAGCAGCTGCTAGAAAGCGGTCAAAGGCACAGCGGGGAAGAGGTCGCGCGGACTGAAAAGGCCGAGCGAACAGAAGAGAGGAGAAGAGCCGGCGATCGCGACCAAGATGCGGGTGAGAAAGGAACAACCCGCACGGTCAGGCAGATCACAGCAGCAAACCGCGAGTAGAGAGACAACACACGCGGACAGAGACAGACCGCAACGACTAGGAAGTCGGAGCGGCAAGAAAGAACAAGGAGCGCGGCGACAAGGAAACAGGTCGCTGCGACAAAGAGCAGTAGGAGAAGAGAACCAAGAAGAAGCAAGCCGCGCGAACAGGGCAGCGGACAGAAACAAGCCGCGCGGATAGAAACAAGCCGCGCGGACAGAAGAGAAGTCAAGTCGCAAAACAAGTCGCAGAACGCGGAAAACAAGCCGCGAACAACAGAGAGCGCACAGAATCAGGAGGAAATGACCGTGTGCTCTGATACCATGTTAGAAAGTAGAGAAAAGAAGCGAAAAGTAGAGAATAAGCCGAATAAACTTTTGAATAATTGAAATTTTATTATCCAAAAAAGGTATCTATTACAAAGGTATGCCCTCCCTTATATAGAATGGAGGAGAGATGAGAGAATACAAATAAGAGATGTGGGACTAAAATTTACAGGACTAGGCGGACTATACAAAACAAACCGCACAGGCCGCGCGGTTAGACAGCAGGGCTAACCGCACGGCTACCACCAGAGAGGAAGAGAGACCGCCAGGGTAGACCGCCAGACCGTCCGGTCTCCAAGCCGGCTGAGACAAACCGCCAGACCGCGCGGTCTTCAACCCGCCAAGACAAACCGCCAGACCGCCCGGTCACCAACTTCAACAGGGCCAGGGCCAAGGCCTCCTCCAACCGCTTCACCTCGGCCTGCAGCAGTTGGTTCTCGCCCTTGACGTGGGCCACTCTCGCATGAGAAAGCTCGGCTTCTACGGAATCTTGTGAGAGGGTCCGGTTAAGCGAAAGGTGTACATATGAAAAAATGTTGAAGGAGAACGAGAAACATTGAAGGATCCCGCTTACCTCGGCGGCTGGGCGAGTGGCGAGAAGTTATTGAGCAGCAGCTAGCTCGGCCTTCAGGGTAGCAGCTTCCACCGCCGTGGCATCCCTCACCCTGAGCATATCAACGAGGTTCCGCTAGATGGTGAAGATGCGACATCCAGCCATGTGCGAGAGGTTGACCGCACGAAGCTGGCCCTGGGCGGCGTCAAGGATAAGGTCCCGGATTGTCGTCCGGTCAAAGGTGTCGGTGTCCTCTCAACCGTAGATGCTATAACCCAGCGCAAAGGCATCGCCGCAGCTTGTGTCCCGCTCCCTCCAAGATAGGAGAAGTGTGGAAAGCACGATGCATTTGGAGGTATGATCCCACTGGATCAAGGGCTGGCCCTCCGCATCCTTGTACTTCTCGTCGAAGCCGAAATTCTGATGATCTTTTGGTACTGGCATGCGAGAGGACTCGACAGGGGTCTCGACGGCGGGCTGGGAAGCACCCGTCTTGCCTGCAGCTAAAGAGGTCTCGACGGGGGTGTCTCTGATGGGATGGGCGGCTCTTATCTCACCCGTAATAGAGGGCATCTCGGCGGAGACCTCGGCAAGAGCCGGTGTAATAGATTTTCCCTTTTCTGCGGCTGATAGTTTCGATTTTTTGAGTGGAGGGGCTGAGTGGGAGTTCGGTTTCCGCTTCGGGGCGCTTGGCGTGGAAGGGGTTCTTGGCTCCTCCCGGCAAGTGGCAGCAGCGGACTTGGCGGGACCCAAGGGGTCAGCGAGTGCCCTGGTTTTGTCGAAGGGTTGATGTAGGGGAACCTCTCGCTCACCTGCGAGTCCTATAGTAAGTTAACTCTTCCTCTCGAAGCAGAAGGTTACAAGTTAAGTCCAGAAAATTACCTTCGTCGTGGGGTACCGGTTGGAGGGAATCCAGATCTCCCCGAAAGCGGGAGGCTTAAAGTTGCATCGTCATATTGAATGGGGGTGAGAGGAATGTTGTTGAAGGGCCCGAAGACGAAGACAAACGTCTCCGCAACGTGATGATGCTTGTTGGCGAGACCCGCCGTCTTCACTGACTATCCAAAAAATAAAATTGACCCTCCCTTTGCCCGAAAGTTGAACAGCTTCCAGATGATCTGCAAGCTGAACTCAATCCTTTATGCCCACATGTACCAGGCAAAAGCCACCAGGAGGGCGATGGAGTTGGGGTTGATTTGGGCCGGAACTACCCCATAATAACGCAGGGCCTGGCGCACCTTCGGCCAGAGGGGTGGAGGAAGCCCACCTCGAAGTGCTCCAAGGGGATGGCGAGCTCCCCTTCTAGCGCAAGGTTTACCCTGTCTTCGCTCCCAGGCTTCCGCGTTACAAACCTCGGCGGTATGAAGTTCTCGGTGATCGTGATAAATTCTGCCTTCGTGAGCCGGTTGGGGGATGGCGTGGTCCAGGAAGGTTTGAGCGCACTTGGAACGACCTTCTCTCTCGCCTGCCATCTAGAAGGGAAGAAGGCAGGCGAAAAAGGTTGGGGAGTCGAGAGCCTTTACGCTGCAGGGATCAGCGAAAGTAGTTGACAGGGGGATGAAGGTTTGGGATGAAAGAAGTAAATGTTGGGGAGTAAATGAGGTAGGTGGATCAGCCTATTAATAGAATATACGGTAATTATGAGATTTATTAAAAAATACGGCGGGAGAACAGTCAACGGGTCAACACATTCAGACGTCTTGACTCCTCAATTTCCATAATGTCCCGTCAACTCTCTTGGGACCTGCAGGAAGTGAGAACCTCCGGGGAGGGCTAGGAAAAATACAAACAATCTCAGTGCGCGAGATGTATTGAGCAAGGCATATGAATCAGCCATTCACAAAGTGTCAAAGAGCACAAATATAAAAGGGCTATCGTTGGGCGAGAGTCCCCAAACGATAATACCAAGAATGATAATAATAATAATGATAATAACAAATAACCCTTATGATAATTGTCTTATGCCGAAAGGTGAAAGGGGTACAAAGGAGAAGGGTAGGCTGGGAGGATGAGAAAAGAAGAGGTTAGCCACAAGGGCTCAGTACGACACCAACCGCCAACGGCCTAGTTCTCACCTGCCATACTTTGGAGGAACTCGCGGGTCGAAGAAGGCCGTCATGATGGTTAGCCCCTGGTTGGCCAGGAGGAGCTGATCTCGAATCCGCGCGACGTGTCTCCCGGGGGAGGTATCGGAGGAAAGCATGTCCTGGGATTCCACCCCACCAAGGAGGTAGACGCAGTCCCGCTCAACGATTGCCAGTCGTCGTTCCATCGTCTCGTGGATCCTCCTCACCGTTGCGGAGTTAGCCTGTTGCTGCCGCGCAAGCTTCGACAGGACTCCTGCAATCCTCTTCCTTCACGCCTTGCCGCTTCTGGAGGTCTCGAGAAAGTCCTCCATCTTGCTGGTGGAGGGGAGGGGCGAGTCTTCCCTTTCTTCTTCTTCTTCTTCTTATTCATCTTCGTCTCCTTCTCCTTCGGCTTCTTGCTCCTTTGGCTCTGGAGGAGAGATTTTGGTCAGGATAGGAGAGGAGCAAAAGAAAAGTTGTGAGGATCTCGCATACCTAAGGAGCGATGAATACCCTCCCCCGATGGTTGGCGAGAAGGGTCGGGCTGGCCCTCTGAACTCTTTCTGAAAAGCAGATTGATCAGCTTGCCTCAGCTCAGACGAAATGTCCTACGCTACGGAGTCTCGGTCTCTCCTAGGGGGAACGGAGACACCCTCTCTCCTCGGAAGCTGTGATCTCGGTGCGGGAGCGGATGGCTCAGAGATAACCCCTCCGGCGGGGATGGCGAGATCGGGTACCAGATCGACGCGATCGGCCGGGGAATTGGGCATGACAGCCCCCGTGATTGGCAGTGCAGCCCCCGAAGCGGATAGTGGACCCTCATTGTGAAGGCGGGTCACCTCTGTGTCCGCTAGTAGAAAGTTGGTGACATCTCTTGGCACCGTCCCCTGCGAGAAGAGTGGTACTTTAGTACACAACCACGTTCAAGATTTTTAACATTCCGCACTAACAGGAAAGGAGAAGGGCGAGGAGGGTACCTCCGACAGAGAAGAAGGGACCTCGTCACAGTTACGAGTTGGGGTAGGCGATGCACGGTTCTCCGTCGACAGGTCTCGCCTGATGGACTTGGCCTTCTTCTTCTTATTATGGCGGGAGCTCTCGCCGGCTGGCTTCTCGTCGGATGGCTTCTTGCCAGCATATTTCTCCTCCACTACCTTCTCGCTAGCGGGCCTCTTGCCCATCAGCCAAGGGGTAACCTTGGCGTAGTTGGCGCGAGCCCACGCCTGGGCTATGAAAGAATTGGTTTCAAGATATCCTAAACACCTAGAGGGGGGTGAATAGGTTCAATTCCTTTTTATTAAGACAGTTCAATTATATTACTGTTAGAACACTTATGCAATATCTATAACAACACAGATTAAAACAAACACAGTCAACACAACATACACACAGATTTATAGTGGTTCCCCAAGAGATGGGTACATCCACTTTCCCCTTCGCCTATCTAACAGTATACTAGATTCGGCCTAACTCCCTTCTTCCTTCTCAGATCCTTAGATATTACAACTAAGAACCCAGAATGGTTCCTACAGCTCACACTTCGCCAAGTGCTACAACTCAGATTCTTCCAAAGAATCCTACCTCAAAGTGAGTCCACACTCCTACACCTTAGGCAATCCAGCCCTATCTCGGCCTCTTTCACCAGTCCTATAGCTCAGAGAAATCAATCTCCTACCTCAGGCACTCAGCCCTACCTCAGCCTTTATAAACTTAAGCTTACAACTCAGAGAGATAACTCTCTTACACTCAGATCTATAACAGATCTTACAGAAAAATTGATTATAAAAGAGATTAATCCTTCACCCAGGTAGAGAGAGAAATGGTTGAAGACTTCTTGATCAGTTCTTGATAGATCTGACTGCTTAAGATTTAACCTGTCTTAGCTTCTTCAAAGCTTCTTGAATCTGAACAAAGTAAGGTTGATCTTCTTGTGAAGTTGGAGATGATCCTCAATCCAGCTTCCTTTAGAATTTGATCTGAAATATTCTTGGAGACTTGTTCAGAATCTGCTTTCTCTTGATGACTTGAAGATTTCAACTGTTAGCAAAAATGTCAAGTCCTTTTTTCTTCGATCTCTCTCAGTTTGATGATAGAATAGGTCTTTATATAGACCCTTCTGAGGTTACCGGCTGATCCGGTTGATAACGCCTTCTGACAGCTCTGACAGATGCAACAGCTTTGTTAGTTATGACAGTTATCAAGTCTTCAGTCGTGACACTTGATACCTCATTGTATTCTATCTCAGCAGAAAAGCGTCGAGACAATACTTCAAATGTGTCAACACAAATAGACCATGTGTCGACACAACTCTTGATGATGTCGACACAACTCTCATAATGTCTACACAGCCCTCCTTTATCTTCTCAACACAGCTTCTGTGGAATGTGTCGACATAAGTCCTATGTGTCGACACAATAGCTTCTAGTCTCGACAAAGTTGGTGTTGATAGAATTCTGGTGTGTGTCGACACAATTATTGTCGATAGAATTATGGTGTGTGTCGACACAAGTCCTGTGTATCGACACAATTGTTGTTGACAGAATTCTGGTGTGTGTCGACACAAGTCCTATTTGTCGACACAATTGTTGTCGACAGAATTCTGGTGTGTGTCTACACAAGTCATGTGTGTCGACAGAATTGTTGTCGACAGAATTCTGGTGTGTGTCGACACAAGTCATGTGTGTCGACATAATTACTGTTGACAGAATTTCTGTGTGTCGACATAAGTCCTGTGTGTCGACACAATCTGGCTCCTAGTGTCGACACCATTCTTCTCAAATGTCGACACTTGTACTTAGAAACATTTTCTGCATTTCCTTAACCTGCACATTGAAACTCAACAACCCATCAAATACACAATGATATATATTATTGAGTTAAGTGAGGCTTCTCCAAATCAGGTACACAATTTAAAATGTACCCAATAGGCTGCAGCGAGGCAGGCCTGGAGCTCTTCCGAGAGCGGATTCTCAACATTTTTGGCACGCATTTTCCTAGCACGGCAGAGGCTCAAGCAGAGAGTAATTACGACAGAGGTGGACTGAGAGACAAACTCAGCTGTGTATTTATAGGACGAAGGTGGGGTCTACAGAAAGATTCTCTGCCAGGTCAGCCTGTACTCACCGAATATTTGAGGTTGGACGTGTCTTTCCGAGCGCAAGGCTAGCTCGCAAAGAGCGGAGATTGTGAAAAACCTCATATTTGCTGAGTAGGACCAAGATCCTCCAAGGATCAGGATTGGGCTAGATTTGGACTTATAATTGGATCAAGTAAGAAAGCGTGCGGGAGTGCTCTCGCCGTAAGTAAGCGAGAAGGCTCTCACCCAGGAGTTTAGTAACGCCATTTTTTCGAACGCCTGTTCGTCGAGCTCAGTTTATCAAGATGGAGGCATAGTTCGTCGAACGCTAGTTCGTCGAGCTCATCTCGTCGAGCTGGGCCTTCGACTTAAGGTTATGATCGTTGAAAGCAGATGTAAGGCTCAGGCCATGGCAAAATCAGGGCGGGCGGGAAGGCTCCCGCCCCGGGCATGTGCTGGGGCTCGCCCCTCGGGATGGTGGAAGCCTATTGGCCCTTGGCGTTGAGTGATGCTTCTTAACTCAACACTCTCGCCAGCTCTTGGCATTGAGTGATGCTTATCCACTCAGCGCTCCCGTCGGCTCTTAGCGTTGAGTGAGGCTTCTCCACTCAATGCTCCAGCAGCTTTTGGCATTGAGTGATGCTTCTCCACTCAACGCTCTCGTCAGCCTTTAGCGTTGAGTGATGCTTCTCCACTCAACGCTCTAGCAGCTTTTGGCATTGAGTGATGCTTCTCCACTCAATGATCCTGTCATCCTTTGACATTGAGTGATGCTTCTCCACTCAACGCTCCCAACAGCCCTTGGCATTGAGTGATGTTTCTCCACTCAACGCTCCAGCAACCTTTGGTGTTGAGTGATGCTTCTCCACTCAACGATCCCGCCAGCCTTTGGCGTTGAGTGATGCTTCCCCACTCAACGCTCCCGTCAGCCTTTGGCGTTGAGTGGTGCTTCTCCACTTAACGCTCCCGTCAGCCTTTGGTTCCCTGCCCGGGGTAGGCGTGAGGGCTTGCGCTCGGGGAAAGCCGGGTTCCCCCAGAGCTCAGATGGAAGAGCTTCGGCCAGGTGGGACCTGTTGAAGTTAGTGACCGGGCGGTCTGGCGGTCTGTCTTGGCGGGTTGAAGACCGCGCGGTCTGGCGGTTTCCCTTCAGTGGTTTGGTTGCTGTGCTGTTACTGTTTGGAGTCCGAGCGGTCTAGCGGCTTGCCTCTGGAGACTTGGAGACCGGGCGGTCTAGCGGTCTCCCATAGTGATCTCTCTCTCTCTGGTGGTAGCCGAGCGGTTAGCCCTTCTGTCTAACCGCGCGGCTTGTGCGAATTGTTTTGTATTAGTCCGCTTAGTCCTGTAAATTTTTAGTCCCACATCTCTTATTTGTATTCTCTCGTCTCTCCTCCATTCTATATAAAGGAGGTCATACCTTTGTAATAGATACCTTTTTGGAATAATAAAGTTTCTGTTAAACCACTTCCGGTTTGTTTTTGTTTGTTTCTAACATGGTATCAAAGCACACGGTCTTTTCCTCCTGATTGTGTGCGTTCTCTGATTCTCGAGGCTTGTTTCTGCTTTCCGCGACCTGTCTTCGCGGATTGCCTTCTCTTCTGACCGCTGCCCTGTTCGTGCGGCTTGTTTCTCCTTGCTTCTCTTCTCTAGCTGCTTTTCTTTGTTGCCGCGACCTGTCCTTAAGTCGCAGCGCCCTGTTCTCTCCGCTCTCCTCCTCTTAGTCGTCGCGACCTGTTTGGTAGTCGCCGCGACCTTGTTGCTCCTCTCCTAACCGCCTTCGCTCCTTGCCTCGACCTGTTTCCTTCTAGCCCCTCCTGTTTACTCGTCATTGCGGCCTCTCTTTTGCCGTCCGCCCTGTTTTCTCCTGCCTGCGGTTTTCCTAGCCGCGCGGCCTGCTTCAGTTCGCCTAGCTTACGATTTGTTGTTGTCGCCGCTGCTTCCTGTTCTCTCATCATCTCTCTTCAATGGATTTCACCTCCAAGCTGTCTGCCTTGGTGGTCACCACTTCTAGTAGTGCCCATGCTGTTACTCGTGGACGATGGTTGATCGACTATGGTGCTACAAATCATATGACAGGCAATCCTCAGTTTTTCTCTCATCTAGAAACACATGATCGTTTGCCCCCGGTCATAGTTGCTGATGGCTCTTCCTCCCCGGTCAATGGGGCGGGCATGGTTCAAGTCACTCCCTCTCTGAGCCTGTCAGATACCCTCTATGTGCCCCAGTTTCCTTGCAATTTATTATCGGTTACTTCTTTATGCAAGCAACTACAGTGCTCCATCACATTCACTTCTACTTCTTGTTCTTTTCAGGATCCGGCCTCCCAACGGACGATTACTACTGGGACTGAGAGCGGCGACCTCTACTTCCTTGACAACATCTCTGCTCTATCCGCCTTCTCCTCCTCCTTTACAGATCTTCTCCGATGGCATCTTCGCCTTGGTCATGCTCCTCCCCGGCTTCTTCACCAGCTTCTGCCCCACCTCCCTCCGCATCATCCTCCTCCTCTTAATTGTGAAGAATGTCAACTTGGCAAGCATCACTGCTCCTCCTTTCATCCAAAGCAAGATCGTGGTTCTACCCGTCCGTTTGATCTTGTTCACTCTGACATCTGGGGTCCTGCTCCTACCCCTACCGTTGGTCGGTGTAGTTCCTATTTTGTTACTTTCATTGATGACTTTTCTTGCTCTACTTGGGTATATCTCTTACGCGACCGCTCTGAACTTTTTGATGTATGGACATCCTTTTACCATTCCATTCAAACTCAGTTTGATGTCTCCATTAAAATCTTACGCTCAGATAATGCAAAAGAATATCTCAGTCACGCTTTTTCCTCTTTTTGCATACATCATGGGATTATTCATCAAACCAGTTGCGTTTACACCTCCCAACAAAATGGAGTAGCGGAACGCAAAAACCATCACCTCCTTGATGTCGCTCGCACTCTGCTCACGCAAATGCATGTCCCTCGCTCCAACTGGGGATATGCTGTTCTCATCTCTTACTATCTCATCAATCGCATTCCCTCCACCGTTCTACGTGGTCAAACTCCTTTCTCTATTCTCTATCCAGGCAAAGAACCCTTTCCTCTTCCACTACGTATCTTTGGCTGCACAGCATTTGTGCATGCTCCGTCTTCCACCCGTGACAAACTCTCCCCACGGTCCACTAAATGTGTCTTTCTGGGGTACTCTCCCACTCAGAAAGGTTATTGTTACTTTGACCCCGTTACCCGTAAGCAATTTGTCTATGTGGATGTCACCTTCTTTGAAAATGCCTCTTATTTCTCTTCCTCTTCCTCCTCTACTTCTGCTGATCCTACCTCTCCACACAACCCCACCATTCCCTCTACTCCTACTAATGTTCCACCACCTCCACCATCTCAACCATCTCCACTCTCTCCACCCTCTCCCACCTGTTCTCCCCCATCTCCCTCCTCTTCGCCGTTGTCGCTCTCTCCTCTCGGGCCAGCTCTCTCCACAACAGATTCTCCGGTTGCTGAGGAACATGCCAACCTGGATCTACCCATAGCTCTTCGCAAGGGGGTTCGGGCTTGTACCCAGCATCCTCTTGCTGCTGTTGTTTCCTATGCTCGTCTGATGCATGCCCGCAGGGACTTTGCTCTGGCTATCTCTTCTACATCCACCCCCCGTTCCTATCAGGAAGCTCTTACCCTTCCACATTGGAAGGCTGCCATGGATGACGAGATCGCTACTCTCACTGAACGGGGTACCTGAACTCTTGTTCCTCCTCCTGTTGGCACAGATTTTGTTGGCTGTCGCTGGGTTTTTGTGGTGAAATTCCTCCCTGATGGCAGTGTGGATCGCTACAAAGCCCGCATGGTGGCTAAAGGATTCACTCAGAACTATGGTGTTGATTATTTCGATACATTCTCTCCTGTTGCTCGTCTCAGCACCATACTGGTCCTTCTCTCTATGGCTGTCAATCGGGACTGGCCGATTTCACAACTGGATGTTAAGAATGCTTTCCTCTACGGTGATATACAGGAAGATGTTTATATGGAGCAACCTCTGGGGTATGTTGCTCAGGGGGAGACCCGTGTATGACGACTGAAGAAGGCTATTTATGGCCTAAAGCAAAGTCCGTGTGCCTGGTTTGACAAGTTTAGCGGCATTGTTGCGGCCATTAGTTTTACAAGAATCTCGACCGATCACTCCTTATTTGTTCGGAAAACCGCCTCTGGTATGGTTGTTCTTGCGGTTTATGTCGATGACATTCTTCTTACTGGCGATGACCAGGAGGGGGTAACATTGACAAAAAACACCTCTGTCAACACCTGGTCACAAAGGATATGGGATCTCCGAAGTACTTTCTGGGGATCGAAATCTCTCGGAAGCCCAACTCCTTAGTCCTCTCCCAACGTAAGTATGCCCTTGATCTTTTAAAAGAGGCAGGATTGAGTGGAGCTAAACCTGCCTGATGCCCCATGGAAACTGGAGAAGACAAAACCTGGACAGATGATTCGCCTCCTCTTTCAGATATTACGCGGTACCGACGTCTGGTTGGTAAGCTCATATATATCACCGTGACCAGGCCCGACATTTCCTATGCTGTGGGCAAAGTGAGTCAATTCATGCAAGCACCTAGGGATGCCATCTACAGTCCGCCTTGAGGATATTGGAATATGTCAAAGCAGTGCCTGGGAAAGGATTACTCTTTCAGAAGAATGGTCATCTGAGAGTTGAAGCATACTCAGGTGCGAGTTACGCTGATGACAAAGGGGATCACAAGTCAACCTCAGGTTTTTGCACCTTTGTTGGGGGAAATCTGGTGAGCTGGAAGAGCAAGAAGCAGTCGTTTGTTTCCAGGTCTAGTGCTGAAGCAGAGTATCGTAGTATGGCATCGAATACTTGTGAGTTAAAGTGGCTACGTGCTCTCCTGGTGGATTTAGGAGAGGTGTATAACCATCCTCTACCTATGTTCTGTGATAACAAGGCTGCCATATACATCTCCAAAAATCTGGTCTTCCATGAAAGAACCAAGCATATTGAGGTCGACTGTCATTTCATTCGTGAGGAGATTCTGAAGGAACAAATTTGCATTCACTTCATCACTTCTGATAAAGAGCTGGCTGACATCTTCACCAAGCCAGTCTCCGCCTCGTTTCTTCATATTTGTAACAAGCTGGGCATGATCGATATATATATGCTCCAGCTTGAGGGGGAGTGTTGAAGTTAGTGACCAGGCGGTCTGTCTGCGGTCTGGCGGTTTCCCTTCAGTGGTTTGGTTGCTGTGTTGTTGCTGTCTGGAGTCCGAGCGGTCTAGCGGCTTGCCTCCGTAGACTTGGAGACCGGGCGGTCTAGCGGTCTCCCATAGTGATCTCTCTCTGTCTCTCTCTGGTGGTAGCTGAGCGGTTAGCCTTTCTATCTAACCGCGCGGCTTGTGCGAATTGTTTTGTATTAGTCCACTTAGTCCTGTAAATTTCTAGTCCCACATCTCTTATTTGTATTCTCTCATATCTCCTCCATTCTATATAAGAGAGGTCATACCTTTGTAATAGATACCTTTTTGGGATAATAAAGTTTCTGTTAAACCACTTCCGGTTTGTTTTTGTTCGTTTCTAACAGGACCCAGACCTGAAATTACCTAAATACCCCTGGTATGCATTTAGCTCTTCAGAACAGCAGAGTTTGGCTATTGGTAGACAAGTGTAGGGGCATTTTAGTAATTCTAGGGCAGCAGAAGTACGTTTTTTGCAGACCAGATGTTGAAAATCTATAAATAGACCCACAGGATATCTCAGAAGGCAGATTTTCTCATACACTCATTTTGCCTTCTAGAGCATTCTGAGGTACCCCCAGCCCAGCAATTGGCTTTGGAGGGGAAGCACTCAGAGAACTTCCAGGTTAGTGGAGGGACCTCCCAGCTGAGGCTCAGGGTCAGTTTAAAGTTCTTTGTGGCTAGTCTTGGGTCAAGGTTTGGTAGAAGTAGCTGTCGGCCACACCCCAAGGTCCGAACGCTCGTTAAGGCCAGTTTTTGGCTTCAACATCATTACTATTGACAAGGTTTCATAATTTTTTCAACTATTTAGGTCACCATAATTTCATTAATACACATGCATAATAAAATAGTAATTAATTCATTTGCGAAGCATATCAATTCCAAATGTTCTAAAATTTCATGATGCGGTGTACTTTCACTAAATAAGTGCATGTATAAAATTTCACTGGATTTTACCTATCCAATATTGCTAAATTCACAAGATACACCTTTCAGCTAAATGCACACCACATATCACAAGCCATAGCCTCATGCATAGGAATACACCCACATGCAGAACTTCAAATGACTTGGAATTTTTACCAGGGATTTATATTGCCCTATTGACACTCCCACCAATATTTGTGGTCATTATAATTATTTTTCACTAAAATATTTGACTTTTATAAAATATCACATTTTTCCTAAAACTATAGGAAGAATTCTTCCAAAATTTCCAATTTTTGGACTGTATGTGTATCTAGGGTATTTTCTTACATGACCAAAATATCAAACACATAACTTTAACCCTTTGAACGTTATTCAAGAAATATGGGTTGTCCCCTCCTAAAGACTAGTTCCATTAAAATAGCCCTATGGGGAGCTACTGTACTCCAAATTTGCTAATTCAAGACCCTAATTAAAGTTAAGACAAAGGGCTATAATTTCTATGTTTAAATTTTGTATGAATCTACATTAAGAGGACTATTTTAAGCTTGAAAAACTATATTCATTGAAATGAATTTAATTTAAAGTATACATACAAAATTATCATCCTCCTAGAGTAGCCCTTCATCTTCTACCTCTAGCAGACGGTCCAGATTTCTCCGGCCTGGAGCTTCTTCCAGCCCAAATTTCCCGACCACCTCTCCTCCTCCCCGACCAGCCACCACCACCACCACTGTAACGCCCCCGAATTTTCTACGATTATTTAATTCTCGTTTGGCATTACGTTGACGCGTTTCCGGCTTGTGCCATTTGTTAGAGCGTGGTCTTAGCTCTTTAGGCCCTTGTGTGGTTGTTGGTAGCCTATTAGGCAAGATTCCCTAGAAACCGGGTCTGTTTTGGTGACCGGTGAGGCCTCTCGGGGGATGCTTGTGTTTTGGCTTCGGGTAGTGATAACCCGAGTTTTGTTCATCGAAAGTTGATTTCGACTTCGTCGTTGCATTCGTAGCATGGGTATTTAGCTACGGTGTGAAATTCGTCAATTTCTTAGATGGTTCGGTTTTTGCGTCGTTTTGATATTTCGTGTAAGTAATTAATAATATATTATTAAATTTCTTAAAAGCACATGCTTATAAATAGCCTTATGCTAGAATTTAGGACTGTTCATTGTCTCTTTTCGGGAGAAACTGCCTGCCTGTTCGAGAGAAATAAAACCTCCAATCCAGCTGGCTTCGGACGGCGATTCCGGGATCGTTTGTGGACGGAATTCGATTTCGAAGGCGGATTTGGATTTCTCTCGCCTGGACCTACACTCCGACGAAGTTTTCGTCGTGTGCTGTGTTGCTGGTGCCGAGTGAGAGGAATGGGCCAACCAATTTTCGCTGGAATTTGAGGCAAGTGGTGCTCCTACCCTTGTCAAGCTTTTCCCCTTTCTATGTTCTTAGTTGTTGTTATCATACATGTTCCCTAGATCATTTATTTTACTCTGGTTTCCCGTCAAAATCATCGGATCTTGAATTATGAATGCTCCTGTGCACTTTTTTCTTCTTTCTCAAGTTCTGTAACTCCAGGTTTTTTTGGCCGGGCCGCTGTAGTCTGGACTTTTATCAGATTGTCACATATTAATCTCGGATTGGGTAGTACTTAGCCTTCTTCTTATTCCTTCCTTGCTGTTAAGTTTGCCCAGTTCGGGTGCTGGGGTAGTGAAGATGAGTGCTGGAATTGACCCTCATGTTGGTAGTCGTTGCCCAGTAAGTTAGGTAGCATTAGATTTTCATGTTTACAGAAGTTCTGTGGGTAGTGTTGACAGCGTTGAGTGCACTCAACGCTGCCAGATCGACGAAGATCATCGATCTGTGATCGACAGAAATCGTCAAACTGAGATCGACGATCTCCGACTGCCAGATCGATGAAGATCTTCGATCTGAGTTCGCCAAAAATCATCGAACTGAGATCGACGATCTCCGGCTGCCAGATCGACGAAGACCGTCGATCTGAGTTCGACGGAAATCGTCGAACTAAGATCGACGATATCCGGCTTCCAGATCGACGAAGATCGTCGATCTGAGTTCGACGACAATCGTCGAACTGGGATCGACGATCTCCGGTTCTGTGTTCGACGAAGGTCGTCGATCTGAATTCGACGAAGATCGTCGAACGGAGATCGATGATCTTCGGTTGCCTGTGATCGATGAAGATCGTCGATCTGAGCTCGACGTTGTTCGTCGAACTGGGACCGACGATCTCCAGTTGTCTGAGTTCAACGAGGATCGTCGATTTGAGTTTGACAAAGATCGTCGAACAGATATCGATGATCTCATGTTGCCTGAGATCCACGAAGATCGTCGATCGGAGTTCGACGTTTTTCGTCAAACTGGGATCGACGATCTCCGGTTGCTTGAGATCGACGAAGATCGTCGAGCTGAGCTCGACGTTCCCGTGATCTGAGCTCGACGAAAATCGACGAACTAAGATCAGTGTTTTTCCTGTGATCTGAGTTCGACGAAGATCGTCGAACTGAGCTCGACGATTCCTGTAAGCTGTGTTCGACGATTTTCCCTCTGTCGTCCCTTGTTTTCCCGAGTGAATCCCGCTGGGTTTGGGCTTATTTTGTCGGCTGTTTCTTTTTCTCTAAACGACGAATCGTGGGTGATGGCTAGTAGGGGTGGTTTTCTTTTTATATCTTAAAAGGGGTGGGGTTTTGTGTTGAGCCGTGGCCGCCACTGTTTTTCCCAGGTACAGGTTGGGTGTGGGTGGTTTGTAGGTCCCTAGAGCTCTCCCTGTGCGACCCTTGAGCTCATTTTGTTTTGGTGATGGTGGTTTGGGGGACCGCGTTTGCCTCCAATCCTGAACCATGTGGATTTTTACTACTGCCATAAAATCACAAATTAGGATTTTTAGGTGTTTCTTCTTAGTAGAATGCAATATATTGTGGCAAGTTTTCTATTCTTTTGCCTTATAGCCTCTGCAGGATTTGAGCAAGGCCTGTTGTTGTTTTCCTTGTGCTTGGTGTACTTTGGCTTACTGTGGACAACACTAGCTTTTACTGTCATGTTTACTTACTCTCTTTCATTCCATTTTGATATTATGCTCTAATTCAGAATTTCTTGTTATACTTGCTGAGGTGTTCTTTCTTTGGATGCCTCAGGTTTAGAGCAGTAGCCGGTTGAGCGGCTGGTTTTTCCTTGGTGATTGTTGTGGATCCCTTTGGTTGCTGGGATCTTCCTCCTTGTTTTTGTGAGGTAGTTTTTTGTTATTCCTACAGACATACATGCTCCCCAGTGGGTTCGTGTCAGGTGGTTGACGCCCGCTGGTGGTTTTTACTTGTGATACTAGATATGTTTCTTTTACTGCTACCTTTCTGGAGATAGTCTACTTGCTCATGGGAAGCTTTATGTTAGGTTGCTTGTTACTTTTAAACCTAAAAACACTATTATAAGTATATCTCATGATCTGCATGTTTATGAAACTCATACACTACTTTCTAAGCAACATAAAAAGAATCGTTTTCTATTTATAATATAAAATAAATCTAGGGTCTTGCATAGTATAAGTTGACCTCGGGGGGTCGCTTATGCACTCTCTTAGGATGTCAAATATAAATAAAGTATTTTTCGCTGCGTATAAGTATAGTTTTTAAACTGTGGACTAGATGATCCACTGAGCCGAGGGATACGGCCTTCAAAAATATAACTGATTTTTCTAATCTTTAAACTTATGAATTTTCATAGTTTAGTTAGCTGGTGTTCGCCTGAGCATCGACAGTTATCCCCTGCTCGACGTGGCATCACGATGCATGTTTTCTCATACTCTGATACTTATTAAATTCAGAGAAAATGCGGGTTATGACAGTTGGTATCAGATGGAGGTTGCTTGACAATTTGTCGGGCAACGTTTCCTTGTAGGTATTTGATGTTTAGCATCATATCAAACACACACCGATATATCATCAGCGCGTCTTGGCTGAAGCACAAACACTACACTAATAGCATAACAAGAAGTATATAGGGCATATTATGTAGTATGGGATGCATAATATGTATCTGTATATGAATCCACCATAGGGGCAACATGTGGGGTTATGTAGTATGAGATGCATAACCTCACCACATGAATGCGACTAACACGTTTCTTTTTCATTGCATGAGAATGTTATGTAGTATGGGATGCATAACATTTTCATGCGTACGCCACTCATGACATGCATTAGGGCCTTTTTATAATGCATAGCACAATCATGCATAGCATAACATTGCATAAGCACAACGTGCTAAGCTAAAGATTTGCAGGATGACATATGTACAGACATGGTTTTAAATCATAAAAAGAATATAAATTCATACATTCCCGATTTAGGCACAAGAGTTAGTTGATGGTGGTAAACCATCCTAGGTTAAGCATAGCATCACTTTTCTTAAACAAAATAAAATCCCAGAGCAAGTATAGCAGTTAGAAGTTCATATTTATGTATGTATTGTCTGTACTGGTAGTTTGTTCCAACGTTTATACTAGGTTTTGACCTCAGTTTTTATGGTTTTAGGATGGCGAGACGTCCTTCGACTAGGTTGACTCCCCTGTCTGAGGGTGAGTCCTCAGGAGCCCAGAGTGATGCGGTGATTGAGAGCCTACGACAGAGCAACGATTCCTTGACCAGGCAGTTGGTGGAGATGCAGGCCCAGATCCAGTCTCTGGTGGTAGTTGTGGCATGACAGACTCAGGGGGTGCAAGCCCCTGCAGGGGGGTCAACTGCTCGTACCCCTCCTGCTCCCCTGAGACCTCCAGTGGTGGTGCTAGCAGAGATGGCCTTTATTTCTCAGTTTCAGTGACTTAACCCTCTTACATATGATGGGAAGGCAGATTTCATGGTCATAGATGATTGGCTGATCTCCATGGATGAGATGTTCTCGTACTTCGGTGTTGCAGATGATCAGAGAGTGATGATAGCCACATATCAGCTAAAGGGTTTGGCTAACAGCTGGTGGCTTTGGGAAAAGGAGAGCTTAGTGGCTGGTTGCTCTTGGGGATTATTCAAGGAGATGCTGTTGAGGAAGCTCCTGCCTTCGGTCGAGCGCGACCGACTAATGAATGACTTCCTCCACCTGAAATAGAGGCAACTCACGGTCAGTGAGTATGAGATAGAGTTCAGCAAGTTGAGCCGGTTTGCTCCTGGGTTGGTGAGTATTGAGGCTGATCGAGTCAAGCGGTTCCTTGGTGGCTTGAGGAGCGAGGTTCAGCAGTTGACCAGTACATATGGATCAGAGACTTATGCAAGGGTAGTGGAGGCTGCTCTGAAAGTGGTGGCACTATAGACCGCAAAGAATAGAGGCCAGCAAATGAGGAAGGACAAGTGGAAGTCTGCTGAAGAGAAGGACCCACAGGTACCCGGTGCTGCTTCGGGAAAGAAGAGCAAGGTAGTGTGTAGCTTTTATGGATGCCCAGGCCACCCTGTTGAGAGGTGTTTCAAGAAGGCGGTAGCTCAGAAGAAGGAGCAAGTTCATGCTATTCAAGGTACTCCTAGGAAGGATGTTTCCTGTTCTGTTTGCAAGCGACCCGGGCATGATGCTGCCCAGTGCTGGTCCAAGGATAAAGTCTGCTATCAGTGTGGCCAGAAGGGCCATATCAAGACAAGGTGTCCTCAGGTCCAGCCTATTCTTCAGGCAGTTCCACTTCAGGCTTTACCTCCGCCTCAGCGTGTGGACAAGGGCAAAGGAAAGCTGAACGCGATCTCTTTCGAGGAGGCTCAAACTTCGACTCAGGTCATCTCAGGTTAGTTATTTTTCTAGCCTGAAAGTTTTATTTTCTAAAATGGTTACGGTTTTTGTTTTTCTAGCCTGAAAGTTCCTTAGTTGCTTATGTACTCCTATAGGAAAATTTAATGTGAAGAACCGCTGGGCATGTGTTCTGTACGACTCCAGCGCTACCCACTCGTTTGTGGCTAGAACTTTTGTAGAGCGTTATCGGTTGATTCTAAATCAAGTTCGTGATACCTTCCGAGCCAAGTTACCTTCTAGTGAATCTGTGTTATCAGATTTGGGCATTTTGGATTGCCCTGTTTTGTTGGGGGACTTCCTTGCGAAGGCAGACTTGAAGATGATTGATCTAGAGGACTTCGATGTTATTCTGGGCATGGACTGGTTGTCTAAGTTCGATGCGGTTATTCAGTGCAAAGGGAAGCGCTTGGACTTCATCAAGGACAACGGTCAGCCTGGAAGTTTGTATGCTGATCCGTTCCAGGATTCTCTTGTTATTTCTGCGGTATGTGCTCAGAAGCTGTTTCATTCTGGTTGTTTTGCTTGTTTAGTCTCGGTGGATGGGACTGCTGTCAATGTACCAAGCTTGGAGGAGATTCCTGTTGTACGTGAGTTCTCTGATGTTTTTCCTGATGACCTTCCTGGTCTTCCTCCCGATCAGGATGTTGAGTTTCTGATTGATTTGGAACCGGGAATGCGTCCTATTGCTAAGGCACCATATCAGATGGCCCCTCGTGAGTTGGAGGAGTTGCGAGTCCTGTTGGACGAGTTGTTGGCAAAAGGCTTTATCAGGCCGAGTTCGTCTCCTTGGGGTGCTCCTGTTCTATTTGTGAAGAAGAAGGATGGGTCAATGAGGCTGTGCATCGATTATAGGGAGCTGAACAAAGTCACCATTAAGAACAGGTACCCTCTGCCGAGGATCGATGACTTATTTGATCAGTTACGTGGTAGCACGGTGTTTTCTAAGATCGATCTTCGTTCTGGCTATCATCAGCTCAGGATCCGTGAGGTAGATATTCCACGAACTGCGTTTAGATCGAGGCCTGGACACTTTGAGTTTCTAGTGATGTCATTTGGTTTGACTAACACACCATCAACCTTTATGGATATGATGAACCGGGTGTTCAAGGAATTGCTAGACAAGTTCGTTGTGATATTCATCGATGATGTGTTGATCTACTCTCGCAGTGCTGAGGAGCATGAGCAGCATCTGCGCTTGGTTCTATCGGAGTTAAGGAACCACAAGTTATTCGCCAAGCTGAGCAAGTGCGAATTTTGGTTGCCTCAGGTCTCATTTCTGGGCCACGTGGTGAATATGGATGGGATCTCGGTCGACCCAGAAAAGATCGCAGCAGTGATGGATTGGAGCAGGCCGGGAACACCCAAGGAGATTAGAAGCCTCCTAGGGTTGGCCGGCTACTACAGGAGGTTCGTGGAGGGTTTCTCTACCCTGGCTGCACCTTTGACCAGGTTGACTCAAAAGAACACGGCTTTTGTTTGGAGCGAGAAGTGCGAAGAAGCCTTCCTGGAACTAAAGAATAGATTGTGCACTGCTCCCGTTCTGACCCTACCTACTGAGGGCATGGAGTATGATGTGTACGTGGATGCTTCGCATGTTGGTCTGGTTTGCGTTTAGATGCAGGCTGGGAAAGTGATTGCGTATGGGTCAAGGCAATTAAATACTCATGAGAGAAATTACCCTACGCATAACCTTGAGTTTGCAGCGGTGATTTATGCGCTAAAACTATAGAGGCATCTACTTTATGGTGCTCAGTGCAAGATCTTCACAGATCATAAAATTCTAAAGTACGTGTTCACTCAGAAGGAGTTGAATCTGCCCCAACGGCGGAGGCTAGAGTATGTGGCCGATTATGATGTGGAGATACAGTATCATCCGGGCAAGGCCAATGTGGTGGCCGACGCCCTGAGCCGGAAGACGAGGAAGATATTTAATCTCACCGCCGATCATTTAGTGGAAGAGTTCCTCCTGATGGATATTTCCGTGGGACGCTGTGACATGCAGAGCAGTTTGGCAGTGGCAGAGCCATCTTGGATTTCACTTACCAGGTTGCACCAGAAGGATGATCCGGATCTTCTGCACTTATACCTCGGGACTGATAGAGGGGAGTTGCCGGTTTTTTCTATCGATGATGCGGGTACTTTGAAGTACCGCGGCAGGTTTTGCATCCCCGTTGTTGGGGACATCAGGGTTATAATATGAAGATAGGCTCATGGATCTAGTGTTGCCTACCATCCAGGATCTTCAAAGATGTACCATGAATTGAAGCAAATCGCCTGGTGGTGTGGGATGAAGGGGGACATAGCCCGATTTGTTGTTGAGTGCCACACTTGCAAGCGTATGAAGGCCGATCACGGAAGGCCTGGGGGAAAATTGGCTCCGTTGGAGATCCCGACTTGGAAGTGGGAAAGTATTTCTATGGACTTCATTACGGGCTTACCGAGATCTCCAAGGGGATTTGATTCAGTTTGGGTGATCGTGGACTGATTGACGAAGTGTGCGCACTTCGTACCCTATAATATAGATTACCCAATGAAAAAGATAGCAGAGCTGTACTTGGACGAGGTCATCAGATTCAACGGTGTCCTAGTTAGCATCATTTCGGATCGAGACTCCAAGTTTACTTCTCATTTTTGGCAGAGTCTGCAGGAGGGTTTGGGTACAGATTTGAGGTATTCTACTGCTTACCACCCACAGACCAATGGGCAGACAGAGCGGGTGAACCAGATAGTTGAGGATATGATCAGATGCTACATTTTGGACCACGGAGGAGCATGGGATGAGCGTCTGCGGCTTATGGAATTTGCATATAATAATAGTTATCAAGAGAGCTTGCAAATGGCTCCGTTCGAAGCGCTGTATGGGAGACGCTGCAGAACTCACCTGTTTTGGACTGAGGTAGGTGAGAGGCCGTTGTTGGGTCCAGACGCGCTCGAAGAAATGGAAGTTGCGGTGAAGCTGATTCGAGAAAAGCTTCGGATAGCTTAGGAGCGGTATGAGAAGAAATCCAACCGGCGTAGATCTGACTTGGAATTTGCTGTAGGGGACTTGGTGTTTCTTAAGGTTTCCCCGATGGTTGGTGTTAAGAGGTTTGGTAAGAACCGGAAATTGGATCCGAGGTATGTGGGCCCGTTTAAGATTGTTGAACGGATTGGCGTGTCAGCATATAGGTTGGATTTGCCGGCAAACTTCCCAGGTGTTTATAATGTATTTCATGTAAGACAATTACGAAATTGTGTGCAAAGCAGTGGGCAAGTCTTGGATGCTGTGCCCTAGTTGGAGCCTAATCTTTCATATGTTGAGGTGCCGGTCCGCATCTTGGGTACTCAAGATCGGGTGCTGCGGACAAAGTCTATCCTGATGGTGAAAGTTCTATGGAAGAATCAGGATTTGGAAAAAGCGACTTGGGAGCTAGAGTCGGCTATGAGGGAGGCTCACCCTCAACTGTTCCCCTGATTTGATTGGTACGTTTTCTTTCTAGTAGCTCATGTTTGTTACTTTCCTTCTATAAGTAGAAGCAATGTATGTAAAGTTTCGGGACGAAACTTTCTTGTAGGGGGAGTGACTGTTACACCCCCGAATTTTCTGCGATTATTTAATTCTCATTTGGCGTTACGTTGACTCGTTTCCGACTTGTGCCGTTTGTTAGAGAGTGGTCTTAGCTCTTTAGGTCCTTGTGTGGTTGTTGGTAGCCTATTAGGCAAGATTCCCTAGCAAGCCGGGTCTGTTTTGGTGACCGGTGAGACCTCTTGGGGGATGCTTGTGTTTTGGCTTCGGGTAGTGATAATCCGAGTTTTGTTCGTCGAAAGTTGGTTTCGACTTCGCCGTTGCGTTCGTAGCGTGGGTATTTAGCTACGGTGTGAAATTCGTCAATTTCTGAGATGGTTCGGTTTTCGCGTCGTTTTGATATTTCGTGTAAGTAATTAATAATATATTATTAAATTTCTTAAAAGAACATTCTTATAAATAGCCTTAGGCTAGAATTTAGGACTGTTCATTGTCTCTTTTCGGGAGAAACGACCGCCTGTTCGAGAGAAAGAAAACCGCCAATCCCGCTGGCTTCGGACGGCGATTCCGGGATCGTTTGTGGACGGAATTCGATTTCGAAGGCGGATTTGGATTGCTCTCGCCTGGACTTACACTCTGACGAAGTTTTCATCTTGTGCTGTGCTGCTGGTGCCGAGTGAGAGGAAGGGGCCGACCAACCTTCGCTGGAATTTGAGGCAAGTGGTGCTCCAACCCTTGCCAAGCTTTTCCCCTTCCTATGTTCTTAGTTGTTGTTATCATACATGTTCCTGAGATCAATTATTTTACTCTGGTTTCCCGTCAAAATCATCGGATCTTGAATCATGAATGCTCCTGTGCATTTTTTTTCTTCTTTCTCAAGTTCTGTAACTCCAGGTTTTTTTGGCCGGGCCGCTGTATTCTTGACTTTTATCAGATTGTCACATATTAATCTCGGATTGGGTAGTACTTAGTTTTCTTCTTATTCCTCCCTTGCTGTTAAGTTTGCCCAGTTCGGGTGCTGGGGTAGTGAAGATGAGTGCTAGAATTGACCCTCATGTTGGTAGTCGTTGCCCAGTAAGTTAGGTAGCATTAGATTTTCATGTTTGTAGAAGTTCTGTGGGTAGTGTTGACAGCGTTGAGTACACTCAACGCTGCCAGATCGACGAAGATCGTCGATCTGAGTTCGACGGAAATCGTCGAACTGAGATCGACGATCTCCGGCTGCTAGATCGACGAAGATCGTCGATCTGAGTTCGATGGAAATCGTCGAACTGAGATCGACGATCTCCGGCTGCCAGATCGACGAAGACCGTCGATCTGAGTTTGACGGAAATCATCGAACTGAGATCGACGATCTCCGGCTGCCAGATCGACGAAGATCGTCGATCTGAGTTCGAAGACAATCGTCGAATTGGGATCGACGATCTTTGGTTCTGTGTTCGACGAAGGTCATCAATCTGAGTTTGACGAAGATCGTCGAACGGAGATCGATGATCTCCGGTTGCCTGTGATCGAAGAAGATCGTCGATCTGAGCTTGACGTTGTTCGTCGAACTGGGTTTGACGATCTTCGGTTGTCTGAGTTCGACGAGGATAGTCGATCTGAGTTCGACGAAGATCATCGAACTGAGATCAATGATCTCCTGTTGCCTGAGATCGACGAAGATCGTCGATCGGAGTTCGACGTTGTTCGTCGAACTGGGATCGACGATCTCCGGTTGCTTGAGATCGACGAAGATCGTCGAGCTGAGCTCGACCTTCCCGTGATCTGAGTTCGATGAAAATCAACGAACTAAGATCAGTGTTTTTCCTGTGATCTGAGTTCGACTAAGATCGTCGAACTGAGCTCGACGATTCCTGTAAGCTGTGTTCGACGATTTTCCCTCTGTCGTCCCTTGTTTTCCCGAGTGAATCCCGCTGGGTTTGGGGTTATTTTGTCGGCTGTTTCTTTTTCTCTGAACGCCGAATCGTAGGTGATGGCTAGTAGAGGTGGTTTTCTTTTTAGCTCTTAAAAGGGGTGGGGTTTTGTGTTGAGCCGTGGCCGCCACTGTTTTTCCCAGGTACAAGCTGGGTGTGGGTGGTTTGTAGGTCCCTAGTGCTCTCCCTGTGCGACCCTTGAGCTTATTTTGTTTTGGTGATGGTGGTTTGGGGGACCGCGTTTGCCTCCAATCCTGAACCATGTGGATTTTTACTACTGCCATAAACTCACAAATTAGGATTGTTAGGTGTTTCTTCTTAGTAGAATGCAACATATTGTGGCAAGTTTTCTATTATCTTGCCTTGTAGCCTCTACAGGATTTGAGCAGGGCCTGTTGTTGTTTTCCTTGTGCTTGGTGTACTTTGGCTTACTATGGACAACACTAGCTTTTACTGTCATTTTTATTACTCTCTTTCATTCCATTTTGATATTATGCTCTAATTCAGAATTTCTTGTTATACTTGCTGAGGTGTTCTTTCTTTGGATGCCTCAGGTTTAGAGCAGTAGCTGGTTGAGCGGCTGGTTTTTCCTTGGTGATTGTTGTGGATCCCTTGGGTTGCTGGGATCTTCCTCCTTGTTTTTGTGAGGTAGTTTTCTGTTATTTCTACAGACATACATGCTCGCCAGTGGGTTCGTGTCATGTTGTTGACGCCCGCTGGTGGTTTTTACTTGTGATACTAGATATGTTTCTTTTACTGCTACCTTTCTAGAGATAGTCTACTTGCTCATGGGAAGATTTATGCTAGGTTACTAGTTACGTTTAAACCAAAAAACACTATTATAAGTATATATCATGATCTGCACGTTTATGAAACTCATACAGTACTTTCTAAGCAACGTAAAAAGGATCGTTTTTTATTTATAATATAAAATAAATCTAGGGTCTTGCATAATATAAGTTGACCTCGGGGTGTCGCTTATGAACTCTCTTAGGATGTCAAATATAAATAAAGTATTTTTCGCTATGTATAAGTATAGTTTTTAAACTTTGTACTAGATGATCCTCTGAGCCGAGGGATACGGCCTTTAAAAATATAACTGATATTTTTAATCTTTAAACTTATGAATTTTCATAGTTTAGTTAGCTAGTGTTCGCCTGAGCGTCGACAGTTATCCCCTGCTCGACGTGACATCACGACGCGTGTTTTCTAATACTCTGATACTTATTAAATTCGGAGAAAATGCGGGTTGTGACAACCACCTTCGTTGTGGTGGTTGCTAGCAGTTGGTGGTGGTTTGGATGCCGGAGGAGGTGTTTTCTGGCGAACCCAACACCTCATTTTTTCAAGGAAATTCTCCAAATTTTTCATTTGGATCAAGATCTATTAAGCTTGATTTCTCAACCTAGGGATCTAGGATTCTAGCACAAGGGGGAGGAGGAGAAATGGACCTTATTCCGGGCTTGGAGGCGGCTGCTTCAACGGGTGGCCATGGTGGCGGTGGTTTCCGATGTTCCACTTCCAAATTTCGTTTCTCCACCAAATGCAGTGATCCAAGACTCGATTGTGAATGCTTGAGGCCTTCCATAGGTGATGAAAGGGTTGTACTAGGCTAAGGAGTGGTGTTTAAATATCTGTCATGGAAGGGGGTGGTAGGCCATGGACATTAATATCCCTCCTTGATGGTGGCCGACTGGAATTGATGGGATTCTCCTCCCAAGCATCAGGGGAGATAAATGGTGGGCTTAAGGAAGAGGAAGGGTGTGCCGAATGGCCTCCCTCCATTAATTTTTTTTCTCTTTCCTTCAAAAATTGGAAATTCCCCCATTAATCACAAATTAAAAGTAATTAAATCCCAATAATCAGAATAATTATATTAATAAGAATAGTAGGTTGTAGGATGGGCCTTAGTCCAAGCCTTAGCCTATAGGAAATGGGTTGAGCCTTTATTCCTCTCATTTAGGCTCCACTTTTGTAACATCCCTTATCCGTCACATAGCATATAGCAGTAGGTCCGGCCGGGGCCCGACGCCATATACCACAGACAGACCGGGTGGTTACTCAATGGAAACCATCCAACAAATAACAACGTCCTACACAGAGCATTCTAGCGGAAGCAATTAAAATTGTTGCATTAATAAAGAACCCTACACTAGCTTGAATGTCCACTACAAAGCCAACAGGAATGAAGTACAAATACACAAGTACTGGTCTTAAAGCCTTACAATTGTTTTTCTCAAGTTACATGTTTTCCAAACCACGGCACGCAGGCCGGTCATACATGAATAAAACAGGTAAACACTCTAATTAGGCCTTCGAGGGCCGGCTCAGCGATTTGGGCTTTGGCCCGCTATTTACCGCTCGGCTCTGCAGCACCTGCAAGCAACAATCCACCACACGGTGGCAAACAAAAGTAACGGTCAGCTATGCTGACCAAATTATAACGATCCCGCCCCGAAACTCGGGGCGGCGATGCTCCTTCACTGTACTTTATTAGTATAACCAAGCAGTAATGTAACAATACTACATCACAGGCGCAGGCACGCACGGCCATACGCCCCGTGATCTCAGGGTACATTCTCGGTGATCACGGTCAAAGTCCTCCGACTCACCACCGCCCCCAGGACGGCAATATCTCGTGAGCAACTGGTCTCTCTGGCCACTGCCTAAGATCCTCCATCTATGCCAACGGCGAGTACCACATACCTTAGGTCTCTCTAACCGAACGACATAGATCGGGTACGGTTCCACCTGACCCGTTGCTCACACCGCAACGTCAATTAAGTCATCTGTGCGGGTCAAGCTTCCCCGAGTCCCGTATCTTCCAAACAATCACATAACCCAGTTATATTCAGGTTGGCTCCCAGGACACCATGTTGGCAGAACCACGCATCTGCCCAGTTTTTCGGGTGCACCTTGGAGTTAATCCCCAAGGCTCCCTAATGCAATCTACCACGTAGAAAACCCGAAAAACAAACATTCGCACGGAGTCTTCTCCGGCCATTTATGCAATGCAACATCAACGATCCAGACCAACTTGTCCGGGTACATTCTCGATTACGTACTCTACATGTACACAACGGGGTCTATTCAGGTCTACCCGAAGGAACGCCTCAAACTCACCGCAAACTCGCGAGAGCGGGCTTCCCTATGCAAAAGAAGTAGAGCTTCACATGCTCAAGTAGAGAATCATTACCCTAGCGATCTTCCTTGATGCCATGGAAATGTAAGCGGACGAAAAGCACCGCCCTCTCCTAGCCTCCGTAGATCCGAAGTTGGTTCGCGATTTGGAGCTCCGAAGCTCCGCCGGTGAACGGATCTAGACTTCTTCTTCCTCGTTGCTCTCCTCTCTCTCTAGAACTTAGACAGAGAACCAGCGAACAGAAGATAAGGGTTTTGAAACCCTACACTCGGGTATATCCCAATAAGAATAGCCTCCAGCCGTCGGATCCCAACATAAAGAAATGTACGGCTATGATCCTGGTCTGACATGGAAAAACTAGGCCGAAACAACGCACGGTTCACAAACCAGAGCAGGACACGTCCGCGACAAACTCAAAATATGTCTGGACATTTAGTCGAGACCCTGCCAAGACCCCTATGTAGACACTCTGTGTCGACACTCTGTGTCGACACAGCACAACCTGTGTCGACACTCTTTATCGACACCTTTTGTCGACACAACACAACCTGTGTCGACACTCTGTGTCCACACCCTGTGTCGACACACACAACCTGTGTCGACACTCTGTGTCGACACCCTATGTCGACACACTCTGTGTCACACTCTGTGTCGACACTCTGTGTCGACACTCTGTGTCGACACTCTGTGTCGACACTCTGTGTCGACACTCTGTGTCGACACTCTGTGTCGACACAGCAGGCCCTGTGTCGACACAGCAGGCCCTGTGTCAACATAGCAGACCCTGTGTCAACACAGTAGACTGTGTCAAACACGCCACAACTCGCCAAGGACACGGCCTATGACATGCCCGTGTCCCAGGCCGTGTGACCCCTACCAAATTCCTAACTTGGCTCAAAACGCCTCCTGTCGCTCTTTTGAGTTTTTGGGCGTTACAACTCTCCCCCTCTTAAAAGAATTTTGTCCACGAAATTATATAAAGGAAAGATAAGCATAAAACTTAAATGGTACCTGAGCAAAACAACTCCGGGTACTCCTCAAGCATAGTCTGCTCTTGCTCCCAAGAGAGCTCCTCCCGACCGCAATTGTCCCAACGGACCTTGACCATCCCGATCTCTTTATTGCAAAGCCTCTTGACTTCCGAGTCCTCAATACGCACAAGCTTGACCTTCGTCGTCAACCCTTTATTGACCGGCACTTGATCGAACGTGATCACTTGGGTAGGCTCTTGCACCGCCTTCCGTAGCACCGATTTATGGAATACATCATGTAGACCACTAAGCTCCACTGACAGCTTCAACCGGTACGCTGCTTCACCAATCTGCTCCAGAACCTCAAACGGTCTAAGGTACCTCGGGCTTAGCTTCTTCAAGCACCGCACCCGCGAGACACCCTTGAACGACTTGATCTTCAAGTACACCCAATCGCCAATAGCGAACTCCACGTTCCTGTGCTTGGCATTATAGTACTTAGCCTGGCGGTCCTGAGCGATTAGCAACCTCTCCCGAATGGTTCTCACCAAAGAAGTAGCATCCTCCACCTCTAGTCGCTTGTGCAACTTTGACTCGCCTGTTTCCAACCAAGACAATGGAGTGCGACATCTTTTACCATAAAGGGCCACGAAGGGCGCCATTTGTATGCTTGCTTGGTAGCTATTGTTGTACACGAACTCCACCAAGTATAGGTGGTCTTCCCATTACTTTCCAAAGTCCATGACACACATGCGAAGCATGTCTTCCATTGTCCTATTGACCCTCTCGGTCTGAACATCCGTCTGCGGATGAAAGGTTGTGCAAAAACTCAGCTTTGTTCCCAACATCTGCTGCACCAGCCTCCAATTATTGGACGTGAACCGCCCATCTCAGTCACTCACGATGCTGCGGGGCACACCATGAAGCCGCACAATATTATCCACATACAACTTTGCCAATTTCTCAACCGGATCATCCTTCCTATGCAGAATGAAATGCGACACCTTCGTTAGACGATCTACGACCACCCAAATGGCGTTGTTCCCCTTTTGCGACTTTGGCAACCCGTGCACAAAGTCCATAGTAATGTCGTCGAACTTCCACTCCGGAATAGACAAGGATTTCAAGAATCCTCCCGACTTTTGGCACTCCGCTTTCACCAAGGCGCAAGTTTGACACTTCACCATGTAGAGCGCCACATCCTTTTTTAGTCCTGGCCACCAGAACAATTTCTTAACATCGTGGTACATCTTCGTGCTCCCCGGTTGAATTGAGTACTTGGTATGATGCGCCTCGTACTACAATTCCACCCGTAAATTGCCCACGCTTGGGACGCACAGACGACCTTCTTTCCAAAGTAATCCGTCGTCCACAACGAATTGGGAATTTGACCCATCCAGAGCCTCTATCATGAGTTGCTTCAGGGCATCCATATCCAAAGTCTGCCGAATCTGATCAGCCAGGTCATATTGGACTTCAGTACAATTCAATACTGCTTCAGCACTTGATGTCTTATCAACGCAAAAGATCTCCAATGCCTCCAACTCCCGAACCAACAACTCGTCATGGACCGACAGCCAATTGGCTTGGGCTGGGGCCGGCGACTCAACGCGTCCGCCACCGCATTGCCCTTACCAGGCACGTAATGGATCTTGAATGTATAGTCCCCCAGGAACTCCATCCATCTATGCTGCCGCATGTTCAGATCTTTCTGATCAATCAAATACTTCAGGCTCTTATGGTCGGTATAGATATCGACCCTTACCCCATACAAGTAGTGCCCCCACAACTTCAAGACAAAAATCACGGCCGCTAACTCCAAGTCATGAACCGGATAATTCCTCTCGTGCACTTTCAGTTGTCTCGAGCCATACGCTATAACGCTTCCATGTTGCAGTAGCACGCAACCCAAACCACTGCCCGAAGCATCGCTATAAATCTCATAACATTCGGTCCCACTCGGCGAACACAACACAGGCACCGTGGTCAACCGACATTTCAACTCCTCAAAAGCTCGCGCGCACTCCGGCGTCCAAACGAACTTCTGCTCCTTCCTCGTCAAAGTTATGAGAGGCAACGCTATCTGCGAGAAGTTCTCTACGAAGCGCCTATAATAGCCGGCAAGCCCCAGAAAGCTCCGGACTTCCGCTACCGTAGAAAGCTCAGGTCACTCTCGTATCGCAATAATCTTCGCCGGATCCACTACAATACCTTCCCCACTCACTATATTACCGAGGAACGCCACTGAGGACAACCAAAACTCACATTTCGAGAACTTGGCGTACAATTGAGTCCTCCTTAGCGTCTCCAAAACCAAATGAAGATGCCTGAAGTGATCTTCCTCACTCTGCGAGTACACCAAAATATCGTCGATGAAGACGATCACAAAATGGTCCAAGTACTCCCTGAAGGTCCTTTTCATCAAATCCATGAACACCGACGCCGCATTGGTCATCCCAAACAGCATGACCATAAACTCGTAATGCCCGTATCTTGTACTGAACGTTATCTTAGGGATATCACTCTCCCTTATCCTCAGCTGATAGTAACCAGACTTGAGATCCAACTTAGAGTACACCGTCGACCCGACCAACTGATCAAAAAGATCTTCGATCATTGGGATTGGGTACTTGTTCTTTTCCATTAGCTTGTTTAACTCGCGATAATCAATACAAAGTCTCAAGCTCCCGTACTTCTTCTTTATAAAGAGGACTGGTGCGCTCCAAGGCGACGAACTTGGACGCACAAACCCTTGCTCCAACAACTCTTGAAGTTGCACCTTCAGCTCCGCCATTTCTTTAGGCGCTAGCCGATACGGTGATCGTGACACAGGCTTCGCACCTGACACTAGTTCAATAGTGAAATCTATCTCCCGTTGAGGCGGGGATCCAGGAAGATCGGCGGGGAACACATCAGGGTACTCAGCTACCACTGAAATACTATCCAACATAGGCTTCGGCTTTGCAACCTCCACTAGTGTAAAGAACAGCTCTGCACCAGCACGAACCACCTTCACCACCTGAAGAGCAGACATCAACGTCTTGCTCGACCCTTTAAAGCCCGTAAAAGTCATCTCACGACTTGCTCCCAACTTGACTTCCTTCCGACTGCAATCAATATAGGATTGCTGCTCCGAGAGCTAGTCCATGCCAAATATAACGTCGAACACTACCAACGGTAGTAACGACGTTTGCAGATCGAACTCTTGATTCCCAATGCGAATCTTAACACCGCAGATTTTATCCGCGCGCATCGAACACCCATTCGGTAACAACACATCCAACTTGTCCTTTGCCATCGAAGAAGGTACTCGGATGCACGATATGAATCCTTCGGACAAGAATGAGTGTAAAGCTCCCGTATCAAAGAGTGCTCTCGCCGGAAACTCACAAATCAAAACAAATCCTAAACAAGCAGTGGTAAGGTAACATACGCATAATAAGTATTTAAAGAAATTTAACTTGTTACAAATTAAACCGTACCTATCACCACATCCGCTTGTTTGATGGCCTCATGTTTTAACATCCCATTTCCAACTAGACCCCTAATAGTGGTTTTGGTCATGACTAGGTCATGAAAAAATCCTAGGAAGCCCAAGGGGGCCAAGTGAACATGGGAATGTAGGTGAGACCACTATGGTCTGCAAATAGTAAATTCCTGAACCTTAGTTTAAGATAACCATGGGGCTTCACCAAGACTTCAAGACCCCACCAAGGTCTCATCAACCCATTGTTAGATCCATTAGAGCACTAAGGACCCATTGGGGTCCACCCAAGAGGCTAAGTTGACTAAAGTCAACTCTAACCCTAAATGGGTCAACCTAACCTACATTGGTTCAAACTGACCTGCACAAGGGCCAATTGAAGTTCCCTTAGCCAAGTGGACCCCACACATACCTTCATAACCCTAGTGAGAGGCCAATGGGTCACCAAGGACCCATTGGGGCCAACCAAAAAGGCTAAGTTGACCAAAGTCAACTCTAGCCCTAAAGTGGTCAAGTGCCCTGCCTAAGGGTCAAGTGACCTCCAAAGGGCCAAGACAACCCTACCTAGGACTTAGGGAGGCCAATGGGTCACCAAGGACCCATTAGGGCCAACCTCAAAGACCAAATTGACCTAAGTGAATGTCCACCGAGTGTCAACTATCTTCACCTATGGGGGGGGGGGGAATAAGTGACGTGCAGCGTTTTTGCGGAATTTAAATTGTACCTGCACACGGAAATAAAACAACACAGCACAACAGAGTACACAAGCTATTTATAGTGGTTCCCCGACTTGGGTACATCCACTTTCCCCCTTCGACCTATCTCCCAACAAGGGACGACTCGGTCACTTCTCCAACAGGATTGAAATCCAATCCTTGCACTATTGGAAGGAACCCTTCCACACGTAGGAGTCAACACTCCCACAACACGGGTTGCACCCAACCCTTACAACACGGAACCACCGTTCCTTTACAATAAAAATAAAATAGAATGTACAAGAGATACAAACTACGTTTGGAGACAAGGGTGTCCCTCTTTGTTGACGACGTGTTCTTGAAGTCCACAAAGAGTTCACAACCCTAGATCTCTCTTGGAGAGGATCTCCCCGGAACCGGCGGCGGCAAGATGGACGGTGGCTAGGTTCACGGGATCTGCAGCAACAACGATGTGTGGCTGCTGTTCTTTGGAGATCCAAACTTCATAGCGAAGCAAGCTAGGTCTACTAACGGTCACACTAGGATCAATCGTCTCGATCGATTCGGATGGGGAAGATTTTCCCGATCTACAAATCAAGAGACAAAAGATCTCCGGTTAGACACGTGAGACGCTAAGCTTAGCTAAGCTTCTGTCGCAGGAGGATCTGGGCGAAACCACGATCAAACGGCGATCAACTTGGCGAGATCGGCGACGGCGGCGGCGGCGGAGCGGAAACAGCGATCTAGGTCACGTCGCGGCTCGCGTATTTCTTTTCTTCTTCGCTGCACTTACTGTTCAAAAATACCCGTGTATTTATACACTGTAGACACTTTCAATATGACCGTTGTGGGTCCCACAAGTAGAAACCCGAAATCCGGTTCAAAATAGTGCCAGCGGCAGAATCCGGTCCAGCAGCTTCCAGAGAAATCGCTAAGTAAAAATCGGCGAGAATCGCAGGTGATTCTCGATGAATCGGCGAGAATCAGTTAGTGATTCTCGACGATTCGTCGAGAATCACTAGTGATTCTCGCCGAATCACTTGTTGATTCTCAACGAATATTACTTGGTGTTCATGATCTGCTCAGCGATGGGTTCGGCGAGAATCACTAGTGATTCTCGCCGAATCTTACTTGGCACCGTTTTGAGGTAGCCGGATAGAGTCGGCGAGAATCACTAATGATTCTCGACGATTCGGCGAGAATCACTAGTGATTCTCGCCGAATCGGCGAGAATCACTTGGTGATTCTCGTCGAATTATACCTCGACGAATTTTCGTCTTTCCACCCAAGAGCTGCTCCTTGACCCATCCTTGCTCCTTGTCTGCTCTTGTATAAACACGGCCCTGTACTTGAAAGTAAGTGCACTCCAATAGAGAGAGTACTCGTAGGCCAACACACTGATCTGCTCAACGAGGGATTACGTCGTGCAGACCCGTGTATATTGACCTACTGCACCCTGACATTGGTGTGCACTTAGCGTGGAATAACTGCAAGCACAACTTAAGAGGTTTCATCAAATACATTGTGAATTCATCTTAGCTTGACAGGTGGCTTCCTCAAATCCAGGTAATTGTGGATACAATACCCAACAATCTCCCTCTATTTGACGAAGCCAAAACCCTACTAGCTAAGATGAATAACACCAACCAGATAATATAAACAACATTCAGAATTTAAATATGCAGCACAAGAGAATATAGGCAAACAAATCCTGACTTGAGTCATTCATATTTTTCAAGTGCATATATATATATATGTATATATACATAATCTCAAGATTGTTCATATAATAACAATAACCATTAATTGTTCTTAAGAGAGAATGACAAGCTATCAATTTTTGACTATTTTTCTTTGGCTAAGTCTTCCTTGAGTTTTTGCTCCAAATACTTCTTTCTTTGCCTCTCCATATACTCTTTGGGCTTCGGATAATATCTGGGAGGAGGAGCTTTATCTGCCGTCGTGTTGGTCCTGAAGAAGATGTTTCGTTTCGCTTCATACGTCTTGTGCATTTCCCACTCATACTGGCTGTATACTTCATTTCGATTGATTTCTCCTTTTTCCTGTAGCCAGAAGGTGTCCAAGATGATATTCTTTGAAATTGGACTCCACTTTTCATTTCTTACTTCCTCCTCACTCAGTCGAATTCTCTTTTCAGCTTGTGTCTCCTTGGAGGTCCCTTCTTGAGCTTTTCTCTTGCCCCTGGCTTTTGCTAGGGCCTCTTGGTCAAACATGCTCATCAGTTTTGCTTTAGAAATAGCCCTAGCATCAGCTTCAATCATGGGAACATCTGCAGCACTTACTCCCTCAGCAGCACTTACTCCCGCAGCAGCCGTAGTAGTCTCAGGAGCATGAATACCTGCAGGATTCAAATCGACGCCTAACGCCTGTTGGAGCATCCACCAGCAGCTGTCATAGACATATTTGTTTGACTGTTCGAAGTTTGTGATCATGATTTCTTGAAGCTCGGCCATCTTAGCTATATATTCCTTCTCCCCCTTTTTGGCTTCGACTGCGATGGAGTTTGCATAGGAGTGCAGTGAGTCATCAATATGCGTTGTCGTCCTGGAGAATTCAGTGACCAATGCTTGTTGATTGGCGTTGAGAGTTACCATATTACCGTCAAACTTTTGAATGTTGTTTGCTACAACATGAGCATTCTGATTTACTACTGCAAGAGTATCGGTGTTCTTTTTCAATCCGGCCATAAGAAGTGTGACAGCTTGGCCGGCCGCGGTATACGTTTCTTCAAATTTCTTGTCCATCATGTCAAGTTTATGATTGATCTCCACCATGTTCTTGATCATGAGATTTTCAGACTTCTTAATCCTTTGCAGCATTTTATTCTGAGCTTTATCAAAGGAGGCTTTAAGCTCATTCACTATGCCCTGAATGATATTCACGGTATGAGTGGCTAGATTATCTCGTAGTGGAAGATCCGGAGGCACTTCTTGGCCTTGCACTTCATCAGATGCACCTGTAGAGCTGGACAGGAGCACAACCTCTAAGGGTAGAATACTGGCAGCATCTGTAGATTTCTCGGACTCCCCCTCCACTCGTGCACCAATGTTTTCAGGAACGATTTCAGGTGCGTGCTTGTCAGATGGAGGTTCAATGAGATCCTGAGTCTCCAATGCTTCTTGTCCCGCATTGACATCTTCCTCTCCTTCATCATCCATGAAATCATCTTCATCAGCATCCTCTTCCAACTCTTGGTCAGCAGTCCCCTGTACATCAGCTTAGGCTCCTTGATCGTTCCGATTCAGGGCCTCCTCATTCTCCGGCACAGCTTCACTGTCTTCTTGTATATCTACCACAGCATCTCTGGCCATTTGGGAGATGTCAGCTACGATATCAGCATGAGTGGGTAGAGGCTCCCCCTCAATTCCTGTAGTCAAAGTATCAGGAATTTCACTGGGGGTTACTGCTGGAGATACGTCCTGTTGTTCTTCCACGGGAGCCTGCCCAATTCGCCTCTCCCATCTATCAAAAACACTCGAGTCCATTTTCTTGAGGTAATGTATAGGAATACCTTTACTCATGTCATATTTATCTCCATTCAGCTGATTGAGATACAGACTGATGATTCGTCCAAAGCTCGGAGATCTCAGGGTGTACTTTATCTTCTCGAACAGTAATGCCCCCCAGTTGAACCTTTTACGGCAGACAATTGCCACCAGGACCTTGAACATGTCTGCAGAGATATGGTCATGAGAGCCTGGCTTGCAGATGAGTACTTTTCCGATTATATCTGACAGAAGCTTCCCTTCTTCATTCATATCCTTGCGCTTTATTGACCGAGTTCCTCGCGGGAGACCACAGAATAAGAGAGTCCTGGTTTTGTCTTCTTCCTCAAGATAGTCCTCATGCTCCGAGCTAGAGAGCTGTAGGAAGCGGGTCAGCTTGCTGGCAGACATCTTGATCTTTGCCCCAGCCACCTTGCTTTTGATAAGAGAGTCGTCATTCCGGAGTTTTGTGGTAGCGAAGAACTCCAGCACCTCTTTGTCCAAGATTTTGCACGGGTGCTCCAGGACGAATGAGAGCCCAGCCTCTTCCAGCATCAGAATGATGTTTCTGAATTCGTCAGAGGCATGAGAGAACCCTGTTCGAACTAGCTCGCAACCAGTGACCAGCCCAGCGGTTGTCCTTGGAGCCATTGCAGATCTAGGGAGAGAAGCCCTACTCTACGCTTAATTAAAAATCAAAAAGGAAGCGACACTAGTGAACAAGTCCACGTAAGGGTGAGGGGGGTGGTTACCTAAAGGCGTAGACGGTGAGATAGTTCGATGAAGACGAGGGACACCCGATGAGTGCACGCGGAGAAATTCCTAGAAGAAGGAATCGAAACCGGGAGAGATCGTCGGTGAGAAACTTCCCTGGGTGAGAAACTTCGGCGGGATTCTTGCGAGAAACCTTCGGTGAGAAACTAGCGGATTCGGTGAGTTTCCGGCGGAGTTCGGCGGGATTCGGCGGGATTCGACGGAGCCTGCACGATTCCTGGTGAGTTTCCTGCGGAGTCCTGGGGAGTTCTTCTTCGCTCGACGAAAATCCTGCGGAGTTCTTCTTCGCTCGACGAAAATCCTGCGGAGTTCGGCGGGATTTGGCGAGAACCTTGCGGGAAGACGATTCGGCGAAGACCGTGTGGGATTCGTAAGGAATGTGAAGAGTCGGCGGGAATGGGATTCTCCTTAAATGTGATTCTTCTTAAATGTGATTCTCCTTAAGGCCAAGCTCGACGAGTTAAATGGGATTCTCACGGTTTCCGTTTGTCTAAGTTAATTTGAAAGTCTTCTAACTATATAGATACTCCTTAAAGCCAAGCTATTAGGGTTTGAGCCGGCTTTTCCATATAAATTAATTTAAGCATCTTCTAAGTATGTAAATACTTCGTAAGGCCAATCTACGCTGGTTTTCAGTGAACTAATTTAAGCTTGTAGACGTTAGATCTCAAGTCTACCAGGGGAATTTCCGATAAGTCTTCAATATTGTATCTATGGTTTATGTTCACCATGTTAACATATCCTTAGATATACTCACACAATGGTGTAAATATAGGTATAACTATATATACATATATATATGTAAATGTGGATACAATATGACTTAAGTCCTGGAATTGATCAAACATACCTGGGATTATGAGAGTTATCATTTAGTCCCTCAGGTAAAACATTTTAGGAGCTCAATGTGAATATGCTCAAGTAGATATCACATCTGGTATTCCAGACGCTTGTTCCAATTTAGTCTTGAGCCACCTACTGTCTAGTTCCCATCATATTCACGGGAACCTAGACTACCCTGCAAGAAAGAATTACTTTACCTTAGGAACCCAAATCATATTGGGTCCTAGGTTCCTGTTAGCATAAGCACTCGACTGCCTTCCTTCAGAAAACCTATCAGGAAGGCTACCTCTGCTCAGAAAATGTGGATAGGCCCTTGCCTTTGGCACAGAGGGGTTGTGCCAACAGTCGATGGCAAAGTGTCCCACTTTGCCACAGCACCAACACGGGTGAATGTTCTATCGCCGTTTCTGACCTGATCTAGTGACTGAGGTAGTCACGGTCCTAGGTCTTAACGGGATAGGGCATGATCTCCTAACAAAATTTCCTCTTCCACCGTGACACGTGGAAGGGTGGAAGGAATGCATGTTGCGAGCGTCATGAGGCCGGGGAGGTGGTGCCTTCCTTTCAGGCATCCCCCTTCCTGAGGCCCCATGAAAACTCACACCATGACTTCTAACTTCCTTGTCCTGTGTCCTCGGGTGGTGAGAAGTGTTCCGTGAGCTGGTACATGCAGATTCACACCGAGTTGAGGCAGTGGCAGTGAATACAAAGGGCTCAGAATGAGCCTTAGGTATTCTCTCATGGGTGGCCACGACGACCCTTGCACTACGGGTGTCTCCACATGAGGACAGATCACCCTTGCAGTGACCACGATTGTTCCTGTGGTCATACTTGAAGGCATGATGAGTTGCCTTCCTGCTTGGAGTGGGGGGTCGGAATACCGTTTCCCCATTTCTCCTCGAATTGATAATCCGGGAGATCCACCCATTTTCTTGTTTTTTCTTTATAGCATCAACCTTGGAAAAGTTTGATACTATTCTTTTCTCATTCTCTAGACTACTTTCTAGAGCTGAGATTTTAGAGTCGTTGACCTTGTTGGATGACAATTGGAGAACCAACAAGATCTTCAGTCGAGCAATCTCTTGAGCTTTCTCCTCAGCAAGTAGGTTGATTGTCTGAAGGGCTCTCTTTAGGGAATCAGCATTTTCTGAAGAAAGGCAGTTCCTGTCTTCAGAAACTTCAAGAGAGACGGGGCAGGATGAAGAAGTTACCTGCTCTTCTGTGTTATTGTCATTAGAGCCAGTGACCATTGTGTCATCCTCATCAGAGCTGCTTTCCTCACTGGCCTCTTCAGTCTCTAACACGGACACTGGAGCTCTGATGCTGTCCGAGAGATCCTTGCCTTCATCTTCAGAGGTGAAGACCCCCACATAGGCTTCATCCTCTGGTTGACAGCAGATTCCAGCTTTCTCTGACCCCCCCATCAGCTCAGAGATCATCACCCACATAGATTTAGCCGTCCTACATTTTTCCAATCTAGAGCGAGAAGCTACAGACCAGATATCCAAGATAATTTGACGAATCCTCTTGTCCAAGTTAAATAGTGACAGTTCCGTCTCTGACATCTCTGCAATGCATTTGGGCACTTCGATATTCTTTCCAGAGCAGGAGGTCTTCATAGGAATAAAAGGACCCTCTTCCAGGATGAAAGATGCTCGAGGATCGATAGCCTCCAAGTGATATGACACCCTCATCCTCCAGACGGGATAATACTCCTTTGTACATGCGGGAAGTCTTAGTGGCGATATCTCATAATCCAGCTCCATGCTTATGACACCGGTGGCAGGATACTACTCAAGGTGTAAACCTTTTTGATGAGCAACCTCCCTCTGATACCACTTGAATGTCCACCGAGTGTCAACTATCTTCACCTATGGGGGGGGGAATAAGTGACGTGCAGCGTTTTTGCGGAATTTAAATTGTACCTGCACACGAAAATAAAACAACACAGCACAACAGAGTACACAAGCTATTTATAGTGGTTCCCCGACTTGGGTACATCCACTTTCCCCCTTCGACCTATCTTCCAACAAGGGACGACTCGGTCACTTCTCCAACAGGATTGAAATCTAATCCTTGCACTATTGGAAGGAACCCTTCCACACGTAGGAGTCAACACTCCGACAACACGGGTTGCACCCAACCCTTACAACTCGGAACCACCGTTCCTTTACAACAAAAATAAAATAGAATGTACAAGAGATACAAACTACGTTTGGAGACAAAGGGTGTCCCTCTTTGTTGACAACGTGTTCTTGAAGTCCACAAAGAGTTCACAACCCTAGATCTCTCTTGGAGAGGATCTCCCCGGAACCGGCGGCGGCAAGATGGACGGCGGCTAGGTTCACGGGATCGGCGGCAACAACGATGTGTGGCTGCTGTTCTTTGGAGATCCAAACTTCGTAGCGAAGCAAGCTAGGTCTACCAACGGTCACACTAGGATCAATCATCTCGATCGATTCGGATGGGGAAGATTTTCCCGATCTACAAATCAAGAGACAAAAGATCTCCGGTTAGACACGTGAGACGCTAAGCTTAGCTAAACTTCTATCGCAGGAGGATCTGGGCGAAACCACGATCAAACGGCGATCAACTTGGCGAGATTGGCGACGGCGGCGGCGGCGGAGCGGAAACAGCGATCTAGATCACGTCGCGGCTCGCGTATTTCTTTTCTTCTTCGTTGCACTTACTGTTCAAAAATACCAGTGTATTTATACACTATAGACACTTTCAATATGACCGTTGTGGGTCCCACAAGTAGAAACCCGAAATCCGGTTCAAAATAGTGCCAGCGGCAGAATCCGGTCCAGCAGCTTCCAGAGAAATCGCTAAGTAAAAATCGGCGAGAATCGCAGGTGATTCTCGACGAATCGGCGAGAATCAGTTAGTGATTCTCGACGATTCGTCGAGAATCACTAGTGATTCTCGCCGAATCACTTGTTGATTCTCAACGAATATTACATGGTGTTCATGATCTGCTCAGCGATGTGTTCGGCGAGAATCACTAGTGATTCTCGCCGAATCTTACTTGGCACCGTTTTGAGGTAGCCGGATAGAGTCGGTGAGAATCACTAATGATTCTCGACGATTCGGCGAGAATCACTAGTGATTCTCGCCGAATCGGCGAGAATCACTTGGTGATTCTCGTCGAATTATACTTAGACGAATTTTCGTCTTTCCACCCAAGAGCTGCTCCTTGACCCATCCTTGCTCCTTGTCTGCTCTTGTATAAACACGGCCCTGTACTTGAAAGTAAGTGCACTCCAATAGAGAGAGTACACGTAGGCCAACACACTGATCTGCTCAACGAGGGATTACGTCGTGCAGACCCGTGTATATTGACCTACTGCACCCTGACATTGGTGTGTACTTAGCGTGGAATAATTGTAAGCACAACTTAAGAGGTTTCATCAAATACATTGTGAATTCATCTTAGCTTGACAGGTGGCTTCCTCAAATCCGGGTAATTGTGGATACAATACCTAACACTAAGTCAACCATAGCCTAGGTTTGGGTCAAGCTAGCCCAAATGGGCTAACTCAAGCTCAAGCCCAACTCACTTGGGCTAACCATGTTTTGGTGGTTGAAATAAACATGTGGGCTGCCATTGGGTTAGGTAGGAGTCAAAATTCAGCTTGGTGTATAGGAGAGAGAAAAAAGCTTCAAAGGGAAGAGAGAGAAAGAGAAGAGAAGTAATGGAGGAAGACTTGGGCTCATCCTTCCCCTTCCCCAACCTCCCATTCATTGCATTAAGACCAGGAAGGTAGCCTCAACTCAACCAGCTACTCCTTGACTGGCTGGAGCCAGCATTTCCCCCTACCTACCATGGCCGCCAAGCTTGACTAAGACCCAATAATGGCAAATGCATTCCCAGCCACCTAACACCTCATTTCTTTGTTTTTAAAAGCTTCACTGGACTCCAAGGAGTCAGTTCCACCCCATACCCGAAGGAGCCAAGGTGTTTCACAGTGCTGTTGCAAATTCCGACCACCACCACCACCACCATGGCTTCCCGATGATCGATAAGACTTCAGGCCACCAGATAGGTCCTCCTCCACTCCTTCTCTCATGGATAGTTCTTAGCAATCACTAGGTTCAAGGTTCGCGCTCAATTAAGCCCGAATCAAATTCGAATTTTCATGGTTTTTCCATGGAAATCCACTTCTCGGGATCGCCGGAAAATGGCTCTCCGGCGGCTGTGCCGCCGCCTGGCGACGACCACCACCTCAACGGAGGTGGTGGTGGCGGTGGCCGGCCGGGGAGGTGGCCGGATCGCCGGCGGTGGCATTTGGAAGTTGCTCCAAGCGGGACGAAACGCAGCCATCGGCTGGAGCTTGAGGATGACCAGATCCCGTCCAAAATGCGCCAAGATTCGTGCTAAATATGATTTCAAACTATAGTATTATAAATTTCATTTTTATGATTTATGTCACACATTATATAATTAATGTATTTAATTTTTAAAATAGCTAGAGGCACTGTATGAGAAAATGATCAACACATGATTTGTATCCCCTTGGGTCTAACGTTATTTTAAAATTGGTTTGAACAAATTTGGGTGCTTGGTTTCACCAGGGCACCCATTTTGGTGGGGCTACACATAGTGCTAGGAAAAAATTAAATTGAGTGCCCACACTTTATCTTTGGTCCAAATGAGTTGCAATTTGGCAGGGAGTCACCCTAGACTATATCTAGGTGATGACCAAAAATGGGAATTTTTGGGGACAGTTTTTCTATAGTTTTGTTAATTAGTTAATTTATCTAGGGTAAATTAATTTAAGGGCCAAATGACCTCCAAACTCACCCAAATTTTGGTGAGTGGTGCTTGGGTCATTATAGTGCTCTGGTTGAAATTTGATCACAATTGGATGTGGACTAGACTATAATCATGAACCCTAACTTTACCTTAATGAGGGTATTTTGGCCAAAAAGTGCACTTTTGATTTTGAGTGAACAAATCACCTCAACAGAGGCTGAAATTTGGGTCACTGACTTGGTATGGCATTTATCACCTCCCCATGGAATGTGGAGTAGAGTGGAATTGATTTGCCCTAAGATCCTAGGCCAAACCCTAGGAAGGACCTTTGCCTTGTGAAGGGCATGAGTCCTAAACACCTTGGATGAACTTCCAATTTTTATGGAGGGTGCTAGGGTAGATAAAACCCTCTGGTAAAAATCTTAAGGGATTTTGAAAAGGGTAGGGCCTACAAAACTCTAACCCTAGCTTAGGGCATAAAACTTATAGTGCTAAATTAGGTTAGCAAAACTCCTTAAAATATAATGAAATTTTGGTAGTGTGGGAATAAAGATATATTGAGCCTCTGGTAATTTATTGGGGAATTTTGGATCAATATTGTTAGCACTTCATTTGCAACCCATGAGATTGCCCTAATTAATAATTTGACTATATGATCTCACTGCAGATTGAAAGGTCATGAAACTTTGGAAGAGGTAGTTTTAGACCATATTGAACATATGTGAATTTTAATAGAATTTTGGATACATAATTAGGGCATCAACTTCACAAGTGCATAACTTTGGGAACATGCTAAATAATTCTTAGAGAGCTTAATACTTGATGAACAATTATGAAACTTGATAAGTATTGTTCCAAGTTCATTATAATCATATCAGAATTTATTTGGAATTTTTAGATGGATAATGTTTATACCTTGTTCATTAACACATTAACTTGGAATTTTATGACAAAATCAAGTATAGACTTTATTATTCAATGATAAATTGTGAAACTTGATCTAAAGAATTTATATGTCCTTATAATCATACTTGGATTTTATCTGAATTTTTGGAAGCATTATTTCTGTACATACCTCTTAAAATGATTTATTATGAGATATATTTGAAAATACAATTATGGGCCTAAACCTTGCTCAAAAATTTGAAGACTTAGGCTTTAGAGTTGATTATTCATTTTGTAATTATCATAAATTTAAGGAATATTATCTTGTCTGAAATTAGTACTTCATGTTCAAACTTGGGCATTTTGGCTACTAAAATAAATAAATAAATTATCAGACAAATTAGAAAAATTATGAATTTCTGGATTTATGCTAAAAATGTCATATTAGCTCTCTAATAATTATCATATGGGTACTGGATGATTAATTGGTGTATCTCCCATTTTACGAGTCATATAGCTTAAGTGGTCTGCATATAGTAAAAACTGCAGAAATTATTTTGAGTATAATTGATGCATGTCTTGTGATTAGTGGTATGCTGGTTTGGATGGTTGAAAATAAGTTCATTATTGGTAGTAGATGAGTAGAGGGATGGATTGATTAGAGTTAGGCGGTGCCCGGGATCGACGAAAGATCGTCTTCCCCGTAGGGAGAAAGTGTTTAATGTACTAGGGCTAGGTTCAGTAAAATTAATTAAGGGTCGGGAATTCGGGTAGCAACCAATAATAGTAAGTGCCTTGTGAAGGGAGCTTTGGGCGTAATCCCATCGTAGTTTCCTAGTGCCTTCGAGAGCCCTTCATGGGGTATACCTTGGGCAGTCCTAGGCTAACGTAAACGGTAGGAGAGTGATAATCTTAAAGAGGCAACTAGAATAATTAGGGGTT